>CM040924.1:13254051-13791551 GCA_023029165.1 Gobiocypris rarus | reverse complement strand
ATTGTGTACATCAATTCCACATTAATCTAACCTGACGAGGTTAGTTTCTGCTACTGATACTGCTCCATTGGGCGGTGATTATGGGGCGTGTTTCAAACCAAAACAGGAAAGACGTCAATTGGATAGACCAACAACCAATCAGAGCAACGGAGCGACTCATAACATTAGTTGTCAAATGTCCATCATCGTATAAAGCCGACCCTGACAATTTCATTGATCCGAACAGTTTGTGTTCGGGTATAATTACTTCTCTATGGATCAAGTCCAGAGCAAACTGCCCAAGCTCAAATGTCGTGGGTAGGGCTGAGTTCGGCTGGCATCCAGGCTCACATTAATCAATTAAGTTAAACAAACATAATTTGTTTATGTAACTTCAACATCTTGGAATAAATACATTTCAAGTGACCCAAATAAGTAGTCTCAAAGTGAATTTTTTATGGCCCCCTGATATGATTCAGGCATTTAATATTATATATTCATTCATCCACTTAAATTTCATATATTTTAATGTTACACAACTAGTTAACAAACGTTTAACTAACAATAGCACATGTTAGCATCTTAAGAGCTAAGCATTAAAAGCTTGTTCAGCAAAGCGGTTATGACATTAGTTGAATTAGTCCACAGCCTAAGCAAATGCTCCACTCTTCTCCACAATGGTAATTTAAATTGATCTAATAATTCCAACATAATTTAATACTAAACACTATTAAACACAATCAAGTCTACCCCTTTCTCATTTTCCTCAAAAATACATAAAATAACACTTTTACATATAAAATAACAACAATTACTCTCTTTTTATTTAGCCATATGCAAAACATCCTGGGAACTAACAAGCCCCATCCAGTTTAAGTTAGTGCAACACAAATCATTCATGTAATCTCAACACAAACAGATTAAGTACACTTAAATTTGATTAATATTTAATTGGATTGAACACAATCAAATTAAGTTAGGACAAAATGTATAGCAATTGTGTTGCTTTAGCTCATTTTAAGTAAGCAATTTGAACAAGCAGTAAAAAATTTTTTAGTGTACCATACTTTTGTTAACATGTTATCAAGTTTCTGAATTAGTTTGTTATAGCTAGCAAAATATTTCTTAACTTAAAAAAAATCTCAAAATTCAACATACAGGTCTGACAACTTATTAGGTTTGCAAGAACTATAAAATATAAAATAACTAAAAGATATAATTAACTAAATATTTGTTAATTGCTATCAAAATGTATGAGTTAGCTACTCAGTACTTCAAGTTAGGAGCAATTAACATGCATGCAAACTCAAAACTTGATAGTTCTGCTCAATTCAAATTTGGAGCATCATAACTCCAAAAATGTTATGTACTTATTACCTCAAATGTTTTGAGTTAGCCCAACTTATTCGGGTTTACCACAGACTATCGTGCACCAAAAATACCTACATTTCCTCTTACAACGTAGTTAGAATCATTTTCAATGTCTCTGGCGAGGCCAAAGTCACCGATCTTCACTTGTCTGCCTTGTGTCACCAAAACATTTCTGGCTGCCAAGTCCCTATGGATACACTGTAGGCAGAAAATTGTTCACTAAAGACTTACATATGACTATATAACAACAATATGAGTATACAAATCAAGGTATTAAGCTCTCAGATATAAAAAGGAGTACAAAGAGTACAGAAGCTGGGTTGTGACATGCTTTCATTAAGTATTCAGAGATAGCATTGGGAAAAAAGTTAATAAAACTGTGAATTTTATATATGTGAAAGGAAGTAGAAGTTTCATGATCAGAAAGTTAAGCTCACATTTTTAGAGGACAGGAACTCCATGCCCTTTGCAACTTGAAAAGAGAAACTCAGTAGGTCATCATAGGTGAGACTCTGAAGTTCCTCTTCTTTAAGTTTGTCTTCACAGTCAAGCATTTCTTTACAGAATTGACATAAAACAATTATTCAGTTTTATCATCTATTTTACTAAATGTTATTCGTTATTTGGTATGAAATAACATAAAACAAGCATATGGACATTCTGCAATCACATATTTGCTTAAAGTGCCCTTATTATGCTTTTTCAGACATTACCTTTTATGTAGTGTGTAATATAGCAGTTTGTGAATGTATAAAAGGTCCTGATTGTTACAAATTTGCATAATGGTCTTCAATGGCTGCCTACGAACAGTGTTTAATTTGACCCACCCTCAAACACTGTATTTGTAGCTGAGGCCTTGAAGAGTTTGGCTCATGTTGTCTTTCTGTGCTGTGAAAGCAAATCCACTATGCATTTCCAAAGGATGGGGACTCGGGCTAGAATTTATATGGTAACAGGTGTTTTGTTTTGTTTAAGTGGTAGACCAATCACAACAGACGGGGCCATCGGACCACCAATCAGAGCAGAGAAGACTCACAGAAAATAAGGGTTTAGAGAGACTGCAGCATCACCTCTTTTTCTCACAGTGTCTGAAATGGTTTGATGAAGGATTTAATGTAGGCTATATTATGAGAAAATGTTAGTGTTTTTTGACCTTGGATGCATGAAAAAATTAACCAAAAAATGAAAATGTGATGTTTATCTGCTTACCCCCAGGGCATCAAAGATGTAGATGTCTTTCTTTCTTCAGTAGAACACAAATTAAGACTTTTAACAGCAGCGAGCGTGCCATCTCTTCAGCTGGGTGAGGTCAAAATACACAATATGGCGTATCTCAATGGGATACAAGCGACGGAAGTGATGTCTCGCACGTATCTCTACGCCATATTGTGTATTTTGACCTCACCCAGCGGAAGAGATGGCGCGCTCGCTGCTGTTGGGCATAGTGTTGTATTTGAGGTAAAAAATGATAAATACTGTCCGGTTTCTCACACAAACCGATTGTTTCGTGTCATAAGACATCAATGTGTCGTCACGAGCCGCAGGATTTAATATGAAGTTGTTTGTGCATGTTTTTTTTACTCTCATATAATTACACCCCATTGACATGCATTATACGACTAACACACTGCAACGTTTTGAGTTAAAAATCTTCATTTGTGTTCTACTGAAGAAACAAAGACACCTGCATCTTGGATGCCCTGTGGGTGAGCGAATAAACATCAAATTTTGGGGTGAACTATCCCTTTAAATAACATAATAGGGCACTTTAATAAATTGATGTTTTATGATTATGATGCATGTATGGTTTAATATGTTAAACCAAGTTAATATGCATAATACATTTAGTTAATAGGTAACCTATTAATACAAAAACAGTAATTAATAAAAAAAAGATAAATAAAAGTACTAAAATGTTTAACCTCTTAAAAGCCTTTGCATAATTTATACAGTTGATATCTATGTTTATGTGTATCTAAAACCTTTTAAATTGTCCTTTTCTACACTTACCCTCAACAGTGGACACCGAGCTGATGCTGGGACTGAGGAGCGCCTCGTTCTCCTGTCCTTTGCTTGTAAGAGTCATGTGCAGGCATGGGCTGTTATCAGGCTCAACATACTCACTGTGGAAGCATGACAAGGAGAGAGAAGCACATGGTTCTTTACAGTAACTGTATGACAATTTATTCACTTATGTACACCTTTAGATTTACGGTTCCCCATCAGCACAGGATATTCATTTCCCTCTTTTTCGCACGGGTTTTTCTTTGTCTAAAAGGCCACTAATGTAATTCATTTCTTAGTGGATGCTTATGCAAACCTGGAGTTTCTCTTCTGCTGGAAGTTGTGGTAGAGGCCCCTGAATCTGTCCCTGTTGAAAGCATCCGTTAGATATTTGTGAAAGCGTTCCCTATTGCTCTTCAGGTAGTTCAAGAGATCTCCGTTACAGCAATATTGGAATATAAGGTAAGTAGGACCTGCAGATTAAAAAAAAGAAGAGAAATCTGTCTGATTGTATATTACCCTGTTCACTTGACATATAAGTAAATAAATCGTACACCCGATGCTATGCGACGGCAGACGCACTGCAAGTGTTTTTTGCTAGTTTCACCCCGTCACAGTTATCATTTTCACGTCCAGCAACACGTTGTTTAAATAGCAAATGCACTCGCACCCATATGTTCACCCATAGGCGTGCTGGTCTGAAAACGAGGCATGTTCAAGATGCATTGTTGGCACGTTGTTATTTTGAGGCAACTGAAAACGACTGCGCCATTGACAAACAAAAACCTAGTCTAAAGTCAATAGCGCAAAAATTTATATTTTATTGTGTTTTTAAAGGGCGTCTTAGTAATATGCACCTATAGGCAGGTCCACAACGCGCGTACACTCTGCTTGTTCAACGCAGCAGCACAGAAACATTGTTAAATAGGGTTATTAAAAATAAAAGGATTCCTCTGTAGAGAAGTCCATGTAAATAGCGAATCCTTAATGGTACAAGCGCAACTGGCTTTTAAAGGGAATGGGCGATGAGACTGATTGGTTTATTGCACGTTACACCCAAAACACACCTCATTAAGAGACTAGATACAACCCTTTTGGACCATGCAACTGGCGTGCCGACAGTTTTTTCTGTCAACTAGCAAAAGTGGATTCGGACATGCCCTAAGTGCACCTGCACCATGCACTTCAGACCATGCGCTCAAGACCATGCTTTCAGATCATTAAAATAGGGCCCTAAATATAGATTTTTTTAAAGTCATGTGCCCTCGTAATTGTAATAAAAATAACTTTCCCTCCCTCTTGCAGCGACATCTTCTCTCTGATGGTGTGTTTAATGGTGCAAGGGTAGCAGAGGATAGGATTCAGGAACCCATGACTTCTCCAAATCTTACCTGAGCCTGTGCAAGCTCCGAGCAAGTTGACAATGTTTTCATGGTGTCCAATATGAGTCAGCATTTTCAGTTCAGACATCAGAGCTTCCTTCTCCACTGCCTGGTGCTTGTCTGTTTGATGCACAAGTTAACAAATCAAAATATACGTTTACCAACATATTACAAAGTGCCCATGACATACACAATTGATTGATTTCGTTTTGTAGAGATAATGCCATGCCAGTTTTGTCATTACTTACCCTTTAACATTTTTACTGCTACCTGAATGGACACTCCCGGCTTGCTGATCCCATATGCGGTAGCCTGCACAACCGTCCCAAAAGCACCAGATCCTAGCTCATTTCCTTTTGGAAAGCACACAGAAGGAATTAGTAACACCTAATGGGTTATTTCTAGCAAGTCAAAAAAAAGGTTCCTGGTCCTATCTTTACCAAGCTCAAGATTTTCTCGTGGAAATTCCCATTTCAGGTCATACTTAAACTCTTTGAAATCGATGTATATGTAGTCATTGTCGTTGGGTCCGACCATCTGAATCATCTGGATTTGGCACTGGTACACAGGCTTCTGTGACAAAGGAGTGACAGTGTATGTTTCAAGAGGTAAGATCTATGATTCTAGGTGTTTGTCATTATGACAGAGACTGCAGGTTTACCTTAACTCTGATGAAGATGATTAAGGCAAAGATGACCACGAGGAGTATGAAGATTAGCAGGAAACAAATCACATATTCAATGCGGAAATCTGAGGAAAAATAGAGCGATAACTTGCATATGAAAGGATATCGCCTGTATAAATTAAGACAATATTTTTGGTATCGCGCTAAATTCAAATTCTGTGGTGTGAAAATATTCCCCGCATATTTACATAAATATGTGGGGAATATTTAATGCTATAGTCAAAAGTTTGGGGATGGTAAGATTTTTAGCTGTGAAATTGTGAAATATTATTAAAATATAAGATATATTTTCTACAACCCCAAATCAGAAAAAGTTGGAACAGTATGGAAAACGCAAAAAAAAAGAAGTGAATTCTAAATTTACTTTGACTTGTATTTCATTGCAGACAATATGAACACAAAATATTTCATGTTTTGTCTAGTCACTTAATTCATTTGTAAATATGCATCCTTTCCTGTCATTCAGACCTGCAACACATTTCAAAAAAAGTTGGGACGGGAGCAATTTAGGGCTAGTAATGAGGTAAAATGGTTAAATAATGATGTGATTTGAAACAGGTGATGTCAACAGGTGATTGTAATTATAATTTGGTACAAAAGCAGCATCCAAGAAAGGTCTAATCCTTTAGGAGCAAAGATGGGCAGAGGATCGCCAGTTTGCCAACAAATACATGAGAAAATGATTGAAATGTTTAAAAACATGTTCCTCAAAGAAAGATAGGAAGATATTTGGATATTTCACATTCAACAGTACATAACATAATTAAAAGATTCAAGGAATCTGGAGGAATTTCAGTGCGTAAAGGACAAGGGCGCAAGCCTAAGCTGAACAACCGTGATCTCCGATCCCTCAGGCGGCACTGCATCAAGAATCGTCATTCATCTATAAGCGATATCACCACATGGGCTCAGGACTACTTTGGCAAACCTTTGTCAAGTGCCACAATATGTAGTTACATCCACAAATGCCAGTTAAAACTGTACTGTGCCAAAAGGAAGCCCTATGTTAACTGGGCTCGCAGGCATCTGGGATGGACCATCACACAGAGGAAACGTGTACTTTGGTCAGATGAATCAGTATTTCAGGTATTTTTTGGGAGGAATGGACGCTGTGTGCTCCGGACCAAAGAAGAAAAGGATCATCCAGACTGTTACCAGCAACAAGTCCAAAAGCCAGGGTCTGTTATGGTATGGGGTTGTGTCAGTGCCCTTGGCAAAGGTAACTTGAACTTCTGTGAAGGCACCATTAATGCTGAAAAGTACATAGAGATTTTGGAGCATAATATGCTGCCTTCAAGAAGACATCTTTTCCAGGGACGTCCATGCATATTTCAAAAAGAGATTGCAAAACCACATTCTGCACACATTACAAAGTCCTGGCTGCGGAGGAAGAGGGTACGGGTACTTGACTGGCCTGCCTGCAGTCCCGACCTGTCTCCAATAGACAATGTGTGGCGCATTTTGAAGCGCAAAATGTGACAACGAAGACCCCGTACTGTCGCCCACCTTAAGACTTGTTTGCAGGAAGAATGGGACAAAATTACACCTGAAACACTTCATCAATTGGTGTCTTCAGTCCCTAAACGTCTTTTAAGTGTTGTGAAAAGGAATGGCAACATTACAAAGTGGTAAATGCTTTACTGTGGTAAACTTTTTTTGAAATGTGTTGCAGGTCTGAATGACAGGAAAGGATGCATATTTACAAATGACATGAAGTTGACCAGACAGAACATGAAATATTTTTTGTTCTTATTGTCTGCAATGAAATACAAGTCAAAGTAAATTTAGAAATCACTTCTTTTTTTTAAATTTGCGTTTTCCATACTGTCCCAACTTTTTCTGATTTGGGGTTGTACCTTAATTTATTTTAAAATGTAATTTATTCCTGTGATGGCAAAGCTACATTTTCAGCAGTCATTACTCAAGTCTTCAATGTCAAATGGCTCTGAATATGATGATTTGCTGCTCAAGAAACCTTTCTTATTAATATTCAAAACAATTGCGCTGCTTCATATTTTTGTGGAAACCCTTAATATTTTTGGTCAATAGAAGGATAAAAAACATCATTTATTTGAAATATAATTATTTGTAACAATGTAAATTTCACTTCTGATCAATTTAATGCATCCTTGCTGAATAGAAGTTAATTTCTTTGAACTTTTGAATGGTAGTGTAAAGAGTTAAGAAATCCCATTTAAGATCTAGTAAGATAATTAAGATCAACGACTTTGTATGTATGAAGACGGTGCACTTTGATTAGTTATTAATGGGAGAAAGTGCAATGCCCAATAAGCTCCACCTTCAAAATTATCTAAAAGAAAGAGCCAATCGTTGATTAGTAAAGACTGTGCATGCATAAGTTTTGTTCAGGCTGAAAAATATTTTGTTTTTGTCATGATTCAGGTGTTTAGAAACAAAATTTATGAGACAGTTGTTGTAAGATTTCATTGGTGATTTAAAATATGAAATTTAATCGTAAGCTTGTTCTTGCAGCCGTTTCAAAGATGGCCGCCGAGTGAAATGATTTTTAGAGGGATTTTTGTAAGATGCACAGAAAAATGCTAGTCAGTGTTTAGATGAACTCAATGCGTCCAATTTCAGGAGTGTTCAATTTTGGGTTTAGACTCACTCGTTTGCAGAAGTATTTGTTCACTGCATTCTGTCCCTGCTATGTTAGTGATGCAGCATTTAATACGATGGTCCTCCCTGTCTGAGAGTAGTCTGGCAAAGTGAATTTTCTTGTGACAGAACTGATCTGAATCCATGAGCTCGGGCTGGGCAACAAACATCTCTTTCCAGTCTTCAGGATCAATACATCTGTGAAAATATTCAGAGAGATCAGTACAAGTCATATAAATGTTAAAATATATCTATAAAAAAAGGACTTGTATTTCTTGTATAAACACGTTTATGTCATTGGTTATCTCTGCTCCTTAGATTTGATGGCTTACTTAGCATGTGACGGGCAGATCTTCCAAGAGACATTCGCAGGTAGAGAGCTTTGAGTGTCACACGTGGTGAAGCTAGAATTTTTGTGTATTGTAATTGTAGGAATATCTGCAAAATTCATTGCATATTAATATAGTTCACATTTAACAAAACTGTTTCACATTTAATTCAAACTGTTTATGACCACTCACCTGAAATGCAGAGAGACATATTCCTTGTGACAATATATTCTTGAGTCTTTAGTTTTATTTGGTACTGGCCCGGTTCAGGGTCACACAGCTCAAAAGTACTAAAGAGAAAATGAACAAAATAAGCAAACACAACAGTAAAATGGATTAAAAATGGATTGCATGAGGTAAATACCTATTAAAATTAAGGTGGTGAGTCTCTCTGCCCTGTATTTTAGTTTGATTTGGTGTAATCCAGTGACACTGTGCTTTTGGGAAGGAGAACACCAGAGCCTGGAAGCAGAAGCTTGCCTTATTTCGAGATAGTATGCTGTTGTTCTCATTCAGCTGCAATATGTCGATTTTTTCATTTTCTGCAAAGGAAGGATTGAGAGTATAAGAGGGGCAAAAATATCACTTTCATTATTTATTTTGCACAACAATAGATTGTCTTGATTTCCAGTCAAAAACTTGGTCAAATTAACTTGCCAGTATTAGGAGCACTCATGCAATTACTCTAAATCTGAATTACTTGTGTTTTCTATAAATCAAATTAAAATAAAAAATAAGTATAACATTTTAACAAAAAAGGGGCAATGGCTTTACTTACCAAGGACCTTGACATAGATGTTTCTAGTGTGGTTGTTTTTAGATCTGCAGATGTACTCCCCACTATGCATCACGTTAACTGATTCGATAAAGAAGTGCTCCATCCAATCATAGTTATGTAGTGATGTAATTCCCTTGACCTGAATTAAGGGCATTAAAAATAAGTGAAAACAGTCAGAACAGTGAAACTAGGATTTAATATTTCTTCATGGCTACCATCCACATCTTACTGCTGTGTGATTGAAGTGCCATCTCAATTCAGGGTTTCTCTTCGAATTTATGGCGCAACGGAGAAGCAGAGAACGACCAGATTTCAGGAAAATCATCAGAGCTTTTTGCCCATCCACGTTCTTTTCCAGATCTGAAGGATAACCAACACAAATTGAAAAAACCCTATAGCCTACATAATCTAAATAACATTTTACAAGCAAGTTATTAAACTTGGCTGTTACTATTGTGGTATGAGATATAATATTTTAGTATCTAGATACTATATCTGATTTCAATGTAATGTTTTCAGGTTTGAGGTAGGGGTCATTCTCTGATATACACAGATCGATCAGGCATAATATTAAGACCACCTTCCTAATATTGTGTTGGTCCCCATTTTGCTGCCAAAACTGCCCTGACCTGTCAAGGTATGTACTTCACTAGACCCCTGAAGGTGTGCTGTGGTATCTGGCACCAAGATGTTAGCAGCATTATCCTGCTAAAAGAGGCCACAGCCACCAGGTAATACCGTTTTCAAGGGTGTACATGGTCTGCAGCAAGGTAGGTGGTATGTGTCAAAGTAATATCCACATGGATGGCAGGGCCCGAGGTTTCCCAGCAGAACATTGACCAAAGCATCACACTGCCATGGAAGAACTTTTCAGAATCAGCATTAACTTCTTGAGAAATTTGAACTACAGTAGCTCGTCTGTTTGATCGGACCACAAGGGCCAGCCTTCGCTCCCCATGTGCATTAATGAGCCTTGGTCACCCATGACCCTGTCTCTGGTTCACCACTGTTCCTTCCTTGGTCCACTTTTGATAGATACTGACCACTGCAGACCGGGAACACCCCACAAGAGCTGCAGTTTTGGAGATGCTCTGACCCAGTCGTCTAGCCATCACAATTTGGCCCATGTCAAACTCACTCAAATCCAAACGCTTGCCCATTTTTTCTGCTTCTAACACATCAACTTCGAGGACAAAATTTTCACTTGCTGCCTAATATATCCCACCCACTAACAGGTGCCGTGATGAAGAGATAATCAGTGTTATTCACTTCATGCGATGTGGGATATGTGTGATGTGTTATGCCTTATCGGTGTATATAATATTAACATATGTTGTATTGATATAATGTTAGGGTTGCATTTGGGTTATCATATATAAAAATAGCATTATTTATCTGTTCTTTAGATAAGAAAATAAATATTTTAAGAAATTTTAATTCAGGAATCATATTAAGTAAAATCCAATTGAGGTCGCTGACAGTATTTCAGCAATGTCTTTTTGTCTCATGACCCACAGACCACAAAGATTGGAAAAAGTTTGGGATCAGCATGATTAAAGATATCAATACTTTTATTCAATGGGGTGCATTAAATTGAACATTCAGTAAAGACATTCATAATGTTACAAAAGATTTATACTTCAAATAATGCTGCTCTTTTCATTCATCAAAAAACCATGAGGGAAAAAAGTTTCATGGTTTCCACAAAAATATTACAGTTTTGTTTCATTGCTCTTAATAAAAAGTGTCTTGAGCAGCAAATCATCATATTTGAATTATTTCTGAAGGACCATGTGACACGGAAAACTAGAGGAATTATGATGAAAATTCAGCTTTGCCATAACATGAATAAATTACATTTTAAAATATATTAAAATAGAAAACGTTTATTCTAAATTGTAATAATATTTCATAATATGACTGTTTTTACTGTATTTCTGATCAATTAAATGCAGCCTTGGTGAGATATATAACATTAAGAACCCCAAACTTTTGAACAATTATGTATGTGTATACAAATATTTTTGATACAAATTATGTAACTATTGAAAAAAAAAAAAAAAAACATTGCGTACCGTAATGATGGACCTCAGTACATTCTTCTCCCAGTGAATTATAGGCACAGCACTTTATATTTGGATGATAAGGATAACTAATCAAAATGCTTTCCGTCTTATACCACTTATTTGTCATGCCCTCCTCTGGATTTTTGCTAAATGGAGAACAAACAATCGAAAATATAGATGTAGAGTTAAAGCAGTGATTTATATAATAAATTCTCTGTACAAGGTGTCTAAAACGATAGCAGACCATAAGTTCATATTACCTGTCACCATACCACCTGATGGTTGGTTTGGGGTTCCCCTCAGAAGTACACACTAATTGAGCTATTTTGATACTCCCTGCTTTTGCGATAGCTTTGAGCACTGGGACTGATGGCCTTCCTACAGAGACATCATAGGGTAAAGTGATCATAAATAGGGATGTTTTATGTGTATTTTCTTCATTTTATGAGTGTTTGACTTACTTTGTGGTGATTGAATAACTGTAACACTATGATTGCCACAGATTACAGTGTATATTACATTTTCAAATCTCTCATTGTTCGGTAATGCATCCATAGATGAATTGATCCTGTAGAAAGCATGTAAAAGATTTTGATCAATTATTCATCTTTAACATCAGGTGATGTATTAGAGTAGCCTAATCCATTCAAACCTTCATTAAACAATCCTCATCCGTCCAACAGATACAAACCTTTGGTAGCAGAGACATTTAAGTCCATCTGAGCTGTTTTGTTTGCACGCATTGTAAATTTCAACAGTTTGTCCTTCAGCGACGTCCAGTTTGATTGGGTCAGAACTCATCAAGTCAGTCTCTTCCAATGTGCATCTTACAGTCTAAAAAAACCCCAAAACATGTGTGCAGACTTTAACACTCCAGTCGCACCATCAATGCTGAAAAAGAGCAAACTTAACCCGACATGCAGTAACTGTAAAATATGAAAGCTCTGTGGTCATTACAGCAATTTCTGTGCAGTCGTCAGTTCTGCTTTTATTTATAGCTGCATGCTTTTTTACTGCTTAAAAAACAGATAAACATTTGTATGTGAAAGCAAGATTAGAAAAAATACTTACAGAAACTCTTGTTACAAATAATCACAATAAACACAAATAAACTATAAGCTCTTGTAGGTTAATTTCACAAAAAAACAATGTTTAATTATATTAAAATTTAACAATGAAATCTAATTCCAGATTTTACTGTGTTATCCCCAGTGAAACATAAAAAAACAAAAATATTAAGTATATTTAATATAAATACCCAATAGTACTGTTGGTGTATTGATATGCTATTTAAAGTCTGCTAAATTGGAACAACTAATTTTGCACTTAATGCCCTAAGTATATTTGATTGTGTTAAAATGAAACTATTGCAAGTATACTTTAGGTACACTTTAAATATCTTGAGTTTAAAGACTGATGCAGTGATCATAATATACTTACCAATAGGCCTAGTGATATTAAAACACATTTAGGCTTATTATTAAGAAATGTGCATTGTGCAATAAAGAAGTACTTTAAATACATTTTATTATAATATTTAAATAAGTAAGTCTCAAGCGATATTTCAGTAATTGTTAATGGATATACTTAGTATGAAACAAACATATTTTAAATAGCCTACATTTTGGTATGGTTTAGTTTTTTCTCCCCCATATTTTTGACATTTCCTTCCCATCGTTTTCATTTAAGAAGCCTTCTATCATCTTAACTAGCCTACTCCTTAATAAAATAATGTAAAAATCACATAAATAATAAACAAAACAGCTATTTAATGTCTCATTTTTCAATAACTTTCTATTTTATTAAATGATCAGCCTTGTTACCATGAATTTCTAAAGTAAACATCTGAATGTTTATGTTGTTTAACTGAATGTTTAAAGTCTTACAAAAATGTGCTTTGCAAATTATCTTTTATAAACGGAAAAGGCATTTATGACCAGACTAATTTAATGTAACGTTCGCTGGGAGCAAATCGTGTGAATGGTTAATCTAGCAATCTCTAACCTCAACCTGTAGCCTATGTGGGTAAAGCTAAAATAAAATATTGGAACGAGTCTGAGAACTGTAGGCAGAGATCAGAACTGAGACAGTGAGGGGCTTTTCAGAAGAACTTTACCGATCCATCAGTGTCACATTGTGAATGAGTCTCAGTTGAGGCGTCCATCATCGCCCTGCCGTGAGCGCCCAAGTGCAGCATGAGCAACACTTGGGTACGAGAAAAGAACAAAACAAATGTGAGAGAAAATAAAACGGAATTGAACAAAATTCAATATACTAGATCTTAAACTAATGGAATACATTTATAACATACAAATTAGACAAAATAAATCAAACACGATTAATCCATTAAAACGCGCACATATTAACATAGCCTGAATTAACTAATGTGTCACCAGTTCAGTGTCAAATTACAGTAAAAAAAATTGTTGTCCGACTTACCCACCAAAAGCCTCTTTCCTGGACGCATCGCGTGAATGCATAACAGTTTGTTCCTCGACCCTTGTCTGATCATGAAATAGGATGGACAGCGAACAGATCGAGGCGCTAGGACTTTCACTTCAGCGCATGACACAAAACATCACTTTACTGACGTTTAAGCACTTCTTCAAATACTCAGTGATAATGGGTATCACTGACAGCAACTTAAAAAACAAGCCATTTGTCAAGTTGATTGTTTCTAAAACGGAATATATTTCTGGTTTTATATTTTCCTATATTATTTATATTGGAGTATTTTTCCTTGATAGCAGTAGCCCATTCCATCATAACAACAATAACAATAAATTGTCATTAATAAGAACACACACACACACACACACACACACACACACACACACACACACACACACACACACACACACACACACACACACACACACACACACACACACACACACACACACACACACAGTTAACCTTTTTTATACTGTAGCCTACAAACTGAAGGCTATATCCCCTTACTGAGACCATACCCCTAAACCGGTCCATCACAGAAAACTTTCTGCACTTTTACATTTCCAAAAAAACTATATATATATAAAACTTAAAAAAAGTATAATTTATACCCAATTTAGGTCCCCATGGTGACATGAGTCGTGAAGACATGAAGTCCCCACTGGGATAGAAAAACATGAACTCACACACACGTTCATTATAAATGTATAAAGAGATAAATAATTAGACCTATTAAAAACAAATTGGCACAAATACTAATATATATATATATATATATATATATATATATATATATATATATATATATATATATATATATATATATATTTATATTTATATAAAGTTCTCTGCTTTTAACATTCAAAATGTAACATCAACACTATAAGCATAGGCTGCTTGTCAATATATTATCAATGATTGTAGCTAATATGTGATTTATGATTTAAATGAATCCCCTATTGACTCCTTATGTGAACTGCAGTCCTGGTCGTACCCAGCATGCACAGCAGAGCTATTAGCGCTTAGCTGAACAAGTGTAGACAGAAGACAACAACAACAGCATGATCTCAGCCAAACGCCAGGCTGATGGGCTAGTAGGCCAGCTATGGACCCCGACAACGAGTATCAGTGCATGGCAACAAAAGTGTGGCTTTTGCTGACCAGTGATCTGGCTCGACGAGGAGGCTGATTTTATTGCTAAACGTCCAGTAAGGTGCTCGTTGTTTTTCAAGTGTTAGAATATACTGCTGCTAAACATCACTCTATGTGCAAGTCTCTTCCGGCGGGAGCAGCAGCAGCAGCGGTGCCATGAACAGTGGACTCCCAGCTTTAGCTGCTCCGCTCGGGGGTGTCGGAATACCGGGTGTGAAAGTGAAATTCTGTCGTTATTATGCGAAAGACAAGACTTGTTTTTACGGAGATGAATGCCAGTTTCTGCACGAGGACCCGTCCATGGCGAGCCTTTCTCTGCACGGTGGTGGTACAGGTGCTGGGGGAGGAGGAGGAGGAGGAGGAGGAAGCCCAGTCTCTTTATCACTAGCCGGTGGAGCAGTGACGGCGGCGGGATACGTGCTTGGAGGTAGCGCGGCCAGCGGCGCTCCTGCGAACGTTCCCAAAAAAAACGATTCTCTGGGTCCCGCGGGAACAGCCCTGGAGGGACAGCTGTTGTCTAGTAAGTTTGCACTGAGGCCTACTGTGTACTGTTCTCTGTTGTTGTTACTACACGGCGACTTTTGTCTAAATCGAGTCCGTGGATTTAGCGCGGCCTTCCCCTCGCCACCAAAACAACACGGGAAATCAACTTGTTACTCCACAGCTCGCAAGCACTTTTAAACGAACGGAGAAAATACTTAAATAACCAACGCAAAAGCGTTTAGTTAATTCTCTGTGTGGTTTCTGCTGGTTCCAAAAATGTTCTCCAAAATGTATAAATTGTCTAGTTTTTGATAACTGGAAGGTATGGCAAGCCAGTTTAACATTTATTCCTAGTATTTCTTTATCGTGTACTCCAGTAATCCAGCATGTAACTTACTAGTGTTTTATTTTATTTGTATTTAATTATTATTATTTTATTTTTTACAATTTTCACCTGAACATTGTCATTACTACTACTAGGGATTTTGGCTTAGTTTAAGTAGTGCTGTCCCCGACTAAAGATTTTTCAAGTCCTATGTTATTCGTTTGTTCAAGCTATTAGAAGGGGGAGTAATACTAAAACATAGTAATAAGTACATTAAAATAATTCACAATATAAATTAAAAAGGTGATCTGTTGCAAATAAGCAACAGACTCTTCTGGATCATAGACTGTGAACAGCGATCACTGGATTTTGGAATCCACCCCCACAAACAAGCAATGTTGACAATAAATAATATTATTAGTCAGGCACAGCAGCCGATTAAATGTAATCAACAGACCGTAAAAAACGTATGATTTGGGACAAATTTACCTGTTACGCAGAATTACAGCAACTTGTCAAAAAAGATCTTGTCATAGTTGGTAATAACAAGCACCAACATTTAGAGGGATGATATGACTGGTCAATTTTGATGTCAATTCAATACATTTTTAATATGATTTGGTCATTTGAAACTAGTCTGTCGTTGACTAGCTATTGCTTGGCCCTCTGTAATTTCATAGTTTGACCACCAATCACAGAACTGAAAGTGTTAGGGGGGGAAATGGCATCTAAGCAGCACAACACAACTGAATCAACAGATTGGATTTCCAGATTGGAAAAAAAATTAGATGTTTGTCAATTTATTAATTCCAAAATAACATTAGAACTGATTACTTTAATTTAAAAAAATATTATTTAAAAGTTTGTAAATATTATTTTCCAAATGGTTGAGGGCCTAGAGCAGGGGTTTTCAAACTGGGCTCCGGGGACCCCGAGGGGGCCGCAAAGGAATTACTTATTTATTAAAATAAGTGTTAAATTAACTTTTAAATTAACATATAATAAAATGTAAACATTTAATTTAAAAAAGTGATTTAAATAAATGAATAAAAATATTAATACAAATTAGATTTAAATAAACAAATAAATTATACTTTAAATTAATTTAGTGAGTAGAGAAAAAATAATAAATTAACTTAATAGAAACTAATTTTAGATATATAATATAAATTTTTAGTGTATTAATTGGGTGTTTATAAAAGACAGACATCTTTTAAATTTCAGGATGGAGGTCCCTGACACGAGGATGTTCATCTTTGGGGGTCTGTGGCATCTAAAAGTTTGAAAATCCTTGGCCTAGAGGCCCTGCCAGTACATATTACCACATGGGACAGCGACGTTAACGATCTGTTACTTCGTGACTTCAATTCCTGTGGAGTTTTTTTTTTCCTGCAATGAACTGAATAATTATTAAAATTTAGTCGACCAACCCTCTTCTCGTCAACTATTAGGGGGCAGCCCTAGTTTGAATAAATAAATGTTAAATGGCTTGCCATAGGAAGGAGTCTGCCATTGTTCACACTTCACAGGCAAGACTGAAATCTCTTCATAAACTAATATATAATAGCAAGCATCTTGTTTTCCAGTATTTTTGATGACACTTTATATGATTTGCATATTGCTTGAGTCTGAGTGCATTTTCACAATGAAGTGTGAAATTATTTGTGAAATATAAACCCTGGTCTTGTATCCAGGAGAAATTCTATGGCACTTGCTTTTTAGGAGAGCACATTAATCTTTTTAAACACTTAAAATATATACCAAAGCAACCATTCACTGCAATATTTAGAATTATTCATTTTATTTAGTTTGAAAATGCTTATATAGGACTTAGAGTAAGATAGTGTTTTTTTTCTTTCAGTCCCTGGGATGGAGGGAGGTGCTCTGAATGATGCCAGTCTGACCAACTCATACTTCAGCAGCACTTTTATTGGGGTTAACGGGTTTGGAGGCCCAGCAGAGTCCAAATATTCAATGATGCAGGTAACTTAAACTAGTGAAAACAATAGATGATACTAGCAACTGGGTCTGTTAAATTGAGCGCACCATGGAGATTCATAATGGTGCACTTCACATGTTGATGGTTGCTTGTGTTTTCAGAGGATGACCAGCAGTAGCAGTTCTCCAAGTCTGCTGAACGATGCCAAGAGCTTCAGCCACAGCACACATGGTGTGATAAAATTGTTTGTATGTTTTGTTTTGGCAATAAAGCTGTTGTGGTAAGATTTAAAAACCAATTTTTATGCATCCACTCCACTTTTTAGATCCAGTAAATTCCCCAACATCATCTCTCTTCAGTGATTTTGGTGCTTTGAGCATATCACAAAGGAGAAAAGTGAGTGTTTAATATGTCAGTTATGCTGTTAATATTGTGACTGGGTATTTTGTTGATGCAATAATTACCTGTATCTTTTGAGAAGGCATAAGGAATTACAATTTTTTTTTAATGCCACTTACATTTTAGGCGAGATTAGTCATCCAACAACTGACTTGTTAATTAGTACCTAAAAACAATTAGCAGACGCACATAATAACTATACTCACAGAATTCTGTGTTTTAGCATTTAGAGAGTTTGCAAAACCACTAAGTTTTGTATTTAAATTCCTTAGCATCAGTCATGCTACTGCCACATAGATTTTAGATGGACATCAGTTGCCATTACATTGTGTCTGACGTTGCATTTTAAGATGATGTGTCAAGGTAAAACGATCTCCAGACCCTTGTGTTCTGTTCCCTTCCATCTGGTTGTTTTTGAATGCAAGGACACGTCTTATGTAAACACCCCCTAAGACAGGGTCTTCAATCTTTTAGTTCCCCAAATATTACAATCTTTTTGCGAGTGACCCCTTTCCTAAAATTTTATTTAAGACCCAATTAATATTATGGAGAAAAAATATATTAAAAATGTATAAAATATTATTTGAAAAAGATTGTTTCTACTGTTACTTTTTTTCTACTGTAGTTATGGACCGTTGGATATATTTTATTTGTGTTTTTTTATATATAATAAAACAAAAATTAAATTATTATTTATTTTAATCAACAACAAAAAAATGTATCTGTTTATTTATTGCAATCATTTATTTTAAATTTTTTAAATAAATAACCTGACCCCAGTTTGAAAACCCATTGAAATGAGTCTGATTGGAATAATTATACAGGGGTTCCTTAAGATATTAGTTGATTTTGGAAAAATTTTGCTTTGCACATCCTTAACTTGGAAAAAAGTTGTTGGAGGGAAACTATTACAGTTGTGATTTTAATATCCTTTTTTTTTTTTTTTTTGCAGGCTCCTAACCCCACAGCCAGTGAGTTCGTCCCTAAAGGGGCCCCACGAATGGCCTCCATGTCTCAGACAACCGTGCCAGCATTCACCTCCCCCATCTTCCCTCATCCTGGCCTGAGCAGCTCCACGGCGGCTGCTCTTGCACCTGGTCAGTGACTCAACCAAAAAGTACCACCCGCTGCTCTGACATTTTTTTCTTCTTTCTATATTTGTCTTGCTAAACTCATGTCTTATGCTTCGTATTTTTAGGCAGTCTTTTAATGTGATCTTTTAGGTTAGGTTGTGGTCTCCTTTTTTGGAATCTGTTTTTAATTAGGCTCTAATATGTGGTTTCTTGGACAGGTATGTCCCTCTCTGCTGGGTCATCGCCTCTCCACTCCCCCAAAATCACCCCTCACACCTCCCCAGCACCGCGGCGGCGCAGCCATACACCCAACCCCAACCCCAACCCTGCCAATTACATGGTGCCCACCACTGCATCTGACCAGGGAGGTGGAGCCCATGTAATTCAAAAGGAGACTGTAGGCGGGACAACCTACTTCTATACTGATAACACCCCTGCTCCCTTGGCTGGAATGGTATGTTCCACATAAATCAAATTTTGCTGTGCACTATTATTGTCTTTACCTAAAATATCCAATGTGCGGTTTTCATTTTCAGGTGTTCCCTACATATCACATGTATCCACAAACGGCGCCTCATGTGGCATACATGCAGCCAAAAGCCAACGCGCCATCCTTCTTTATGGCTGACGAACTCCGACAGGTAATCTGCCCTCATCTGTTAGCCAAGTTTTATCTGGAAGTTGGTTATTTGTTGTCATTTCTCACTTATTTATTGTAAGAGTTTTTGTCTGTTTGTCTGTTTTGTAGGAGCTGATAAACAGGCATTTGATAACGATGGCACAGATAGATCAGTCTGAGAACACTGGTAAGGATGTGGTTTGTCTTGTGTTGGCATATGTTAACAATGTTTTTGTTTTAATGGACAATGTGGCAACTGTTCAGTTATAATGTCTGTTTTGTGGTCAGTGCATCTGGATTCACCTGCTGTCTGAGAATAAAACCACATCCTTTGTCTGTCAGTCTTTATTTAGATTATTTTGAAAAACATCTACATGGTTATCCACCTATGTGTCATCCATATCGATACCCATATCCACATAAAATCCTTTTGCAGTATGAACACTGTTTATTTTATCAAGTGTGTTGTATGTTTGAAGTTGGCTATTCCATCTCCCCTTTAGGAGTGCCATCTGAGGTAGACAGTTACCACAGCCTCTTTCCCCTGGAACCCCTTCCCCCACCCAACCGTCTTCAGAAAACCAGCAACTTCAGTTACATCACTTCCTGTTACAAGGCAGTCAACAGCAAAGATGACCTGCCTTACTGCCTCAGGAGGATACATGGTGAGGCATTAAGTGTTTCTATGTACAGCTAGTGATTTTGCACTGGCATAAAACATTTTTTTTAAGTTCAGTATGTTTTTAAAGTGCTCATGGTCGTGAAAGTACCTAGACTTAATATATCAAAAACAACTGGAGAACCAAAACAATAAAAAAAGCAGTGATGGCACAAGGCAGTGCTAAAGAAAGCAGTCGTAGCACACTTAATTGTTTTTAGTACTCACGTGTAACTTTGGAAATGACTTCTGCATTCACAGGCTTCAGACTGGTCAACACCAAGTGTATGATGCTGGTAGACATGTGGAAGAAGATTCAGCACTCCAATACTGTGACCCTCCGAGAGGTCTTCACCACCAAAGCATTTGGAGACCACTGTACGAATAAGTTTGCATTTAAAAAAAAAAAAGACTGGGCTTGTTCATATCCTAACTATTGTGCAACACAGCTTTTGGTTTCACCATGATGCATTTCATTTTGGGCAGATGAAGTGATGCTTATTTTTTTATTATAAAAAAAAAACATTAAAAATGCAATTCACTCATGCTGTATTGATAACACCTCTGCTGTGAGGCATTTTTTAATTTTATGAATTAAAATTAATTTACATTTTTGGTGGGTGGGAAAGTTCATGTATCATACAAAGTTCATAAATCATAGGTAGTTTGAAAAATATTTTATTTTTGTTTTTGTTTATTAATGCACATTCATTTTTTTGTTAATGGTAATACATGGTAAAATATTATAAACTTTTTTTTTTAAACGACATGAAACCATATGTGTAAAATAAAAATTTAAAAAGATTTTCCTTTTCATTATCATGGACACTTGTGTCATTGACTTTTCATATATGATCACATCTGCCCTCCACAGCACTGGTGTTCTCCTACGACTTCCATGCAGGGGGAGACCATGTTCAGCAGGCACTTCAATGATCCGGCAGCGGATTCTTACTTCACGAAAAGAAAGTGGGGTGAGTGTTTTCTTGCTTGTGTGTGTGTGTGTGTGTGTGTGAGAGGATACAGCCGTTATTTGCAGAGTATGTCAAATGTCTGGTGGCAGTTGCGTCTTTGTGAAAATGTAGCAAGGAAAGAGGAAGGAGTGGTTGAAACTGATCCTGCCTCAGGTAGGATCAGTACCTGCAAGCTCAACTCTGACAGAGGAAGCAAAACCCAGGGATGATGTTCAGCTATAAACAGCTGCAGTGCATATGACTACAGTGTAGCCTCAAACCATAAAACACGCGTTTATTATCAGGATGGGTTAAAACCAGTCACATCTAAAAATGTACACTTAGTGATATACATTGATATAAAACTTTTATCTAAAACGATGGCGCTATATAAAGTTTTATTGTTTATTTGTCATCTGCTACCATACAATCACAGGGTTTAGACATTCATTTAATGTGTTAGTTTGTTAGTTGTTCCAATGTTAATTTTAAATTGTATGTTTATAATCAATATCGGTGGGGAAAGTTTCTTTTAACTTGTTACTCCCTAAAAAGTAACATTGTGCTACTTCGTTACTTTATACGGGCAGTAATGCATTACATTATTTTTGCATGACTTTTTCTCCCCTTGGCTGGGCTTGCTTGTTTGTTTTCACACCTGTACAGTACAAACTATTTGTTTTTGCTGTGCTGACATTCTAGATCGCAGGAGAAGATAGTTCAACACTCTTATTTCAGCAATAAAAACAAACAAAAAATGAAACGCAAATGTGATGTTTATCTAGAAGTTGTTTATGCTCTGTAGTATGGTTCCATCAGATCATCAAAGGTCAGATGCAAAGACATTGGTTAATAAAGTGAGATTAAATACATAAAGTTTATTTGTATTTAACATCAGTTTTTGTTTAAGTGAGATGAGTAAAAGCATGTTCACATTTAGTCTAGAACTACAATCACCATGTTTACACAGCGCACACAATGCCTCTGCACTTACACCTGATTTATCTCAACACTTTGTCAGTCAATAAATGGGGGAAAATTTTAAAAAGTAACACAGATATTTTGTTGTAATTTTAAAACGAATTCATTACTTTACTCGTTACTTGAAAAAAGTAATCTGATTTTGCATAACACTTTTTATAATTAATTTTAAATTATTAAAAAAATGTATATTCATTTATTTATTATCAGGGCAGCATGAGCTCCCTCCACCACGGCAACATGCGGGCCTGTTACCAGAGTCTCTGATTTGGGCCTACATCGTCCAGCTGAGCTCGGCACTGCGCACCATTCACACAGCTGGGCTGGCCTGCAGGGTCATGGACCCTAGTAAGATCCTGATCACTGGAAAGACACGGTACAGCTTCACATATTACTCAATTAATCTAGAACTGCTTTCTTGTAACTGCTGGGCATCAGATGAATGTATTTGAAATGATTTAGAATCAGAAATGTTTGGCAACTTTAAGCAAATGTTTAGAGGATTTACCGTTTCTTTAGTGGGACCAGTCAAAAAACTACTGACATAATCGTGCAAACAATAACTGGTTAATGAACTTAAGATAAAGCACAGTTTTGTAGAATCTTTATGAAGACTTCTGAAATGAAGGACAGTCAAACCACAGATCAGTCAGTGTTCTTTGGGGGCCCCATTTTATAGCCATGAATAGTGAACAGGGAAGTTCATATTTAGATTGTTTTTGCTCTTCCTTTTATTACACTACCTGTTAATCTGCTTCTCTGAGCAGCGTTTGCACAAATAAAAACATTCAAACAGAAACTCTTCTAAATCACTGTGGTTTCTCCATAGGTTACGGGTCAACTGTGTAGGAATGTTTGATGTCTTAACTTTTGACAATAGTCAGACCAACCACCTGGCGCTGATGCCCCAGTACCAGGTACTGAAGATCTCCTTTACACCCATACATAGGCTATGTTCACACTGTCAGTCAAATCTGATTATTTGTGTGTCCAATTGTAATCTGATCTAAAATTATTGACGTCCACATTGTGTATCACAACTGTTCAGATTGTATTTGTATATCTGCATTAGTTTCTATGGCAATAACGTTGAGTTGGTAGGCATTAGGGGTGGGCCAAAAAATCGATATGCCGATTTATCGCGATATTTCCGGCCGCGAGACGTTATCGATATGCTGTCTCCAAGTATCGATATTTTATCCGAATATTTAAATTCATATCTACATTGTGGCTGTTTACCGCTTTGGCTTCCCGGAGTGGCAGTACCTCCAGACTTCATGTGGTGGCGCTTCACCTAGCGTGAATACAGCGTCAAAATCGCGTCTAGTTTGACGCGTGAACATTTTGAATCCATTCGCATGTCCGCAGCGAATTGGACGCGCGTAGAAATCGAGCATTTGAAGCGAAATAGACGCGCGTTCAAGGCGCTCCTGGAGAAAAATGTCATAAAACACCACTCTGCCTCTTTTCATTTTCATTAAAAAAAATTAAGCATTAACAGACACACAAATGTGGTACAGCCAACGCACTACCTGGATTATCTTCACTGCAAAAAAATACATTTAAAGTTATGAAACTTTACTTTGCCCTCAGTCAAAATTATTTGGTAGACAACAATAGATTCATTAGACCAAAGATCGCCCATTAGATTTACACAAGGCAATTATATGTCATGTTTAACCACTACAGAGACACCCGAACCAGCGGCAAACGCTAGAAGGACTGGCCGAGGAGAGGCAGCTCTCGCCAGGGTTAACGAGCGCTGAGCGCCCGCTGATCGCCTGGAGCTCACAACTCCGAAAACGCAAGATTATTATAAATACAAGATATTATAAATAGGCGCTGTCTTTACAAATAAACCACATAATTTCGCTTTAAGCAACTACGTTATCAACTGAAAAGCATTAAAACTACATTAAGTGACAAAATATCAGTATTTTTAGTTATGCAGGGTTTCTCCTCACGTCACTTGACCACGTGACCGCAGCAAGCAGGCTCCTGATTGGTTAACGCGCTTGGTACTCAGATGTGACCATACTTTATTATATAAGGTTTTATACTGGGTGTTTTTTCACATTTTTAGTAATGTGTCTATTTTGCAATTTCCAAATATGAAATGTTGCTGCTATGAATAAGTCAGAGATAGTGACCTTTCTTTATTATAAATCAATTAGTCACAGGAAACTGTTCTCTCATGTCTGTTTGATGGCTTTATATGCACTTACTGAACTTTAATGCTATTTCAAAAAAGATTAAATTATTTAGTTTTAATAATGAAATACATGATCATATGACTTTTTTGACCCTTTTTTAATTTACAAAATGATATCGTGATATATCATGAGAGATTTTCTTGCAATATATCGTCTGTCACAGAATCGCTGGTATCGTGATATTATCGTTATCGTGGGCAAAATATCGTGATATTATCGTATCGTGTGTTGACCTGTGATTCCCACCCCTAGTAGGCATATGCCAAAATTAACAACCGCAGGATGGAGGGGTTTGCTGTCTTATTTATAACTAGGGCTGTAATCAACCAAAGAAAATCTTGGTTGACTAAAGTCCTGAAATTTTCGGCTAAAATCGACTAAAAATGACGTCATGAAAAAAACCTGTTCAATTAATTAGCTGCGCACTGTGCACAGTACTTGGTAGCCTTGTTGTCTGCCTAAATGAATAATAAATAAAAATAAAAAAACTAGTAAGCTATTTGCAGTATATTAAATCGTTTTTGACCTGATTATTTTGCACTGAAATTAGTCTGACACACGAGTCTGTCGCCTCTGACAGTGTTGCACCACATGCACCTATCCTTATCATAGTTCCGAAAATATAGTAGCTTAACGTTACTATGTTGTCAATAGGAGGTGACGGTGAGGACATTTTCCCACCGGCTAATCACCGGTAATACCGTTATCACCGACTGGGCTTTTAAATCACTAATTCTATATAACCAGAAGTAATGTACATGGCTGCTCGGGCATTAATAACGGAGCGGAGCTAAGCGAGTCGTTGCAATGAATTCCTATGAAAGTTATATGCATGAACTGAAAATGCGCCAGTGCACACACAGTGAATGACTGTTCATCCGTAAATGCACGGTCTGTGAGGCACCTTTACATTTCACTTTGAAACCAAATCTTCCGCGATCATCTGGTCTTTCAGCTCTTGGCTCTCCTGACTCCTCCTCCTCAGCTTCGCGGCTGAGACACGACTATTAACTTAAAGCGTTTAGTCTTAAACACAAGACACATCCACTTTATTAAAAAAATGAATATTTATTAAACAAGTGCATAATAAAGTGCATAACTAAAAAGTAAAGCATAGATATTAAGCATAAATAATATATAGCAAAGTAGCCTGCTTCAATCTGTCTCTCTTCTCCAGTGGGTTGGGCTATTCTAAAAGAAGTGAAAACAAGGTGGGTGTTCTGAAGACAGACTGTTACTTGTGAAACAGGGGTGCTCTGAAAACACTCAATTAGTGCTTTCCACCTGATGAAATGAACGGTGCATAACTGATCGAAAGAACGCGGTTGAACACGTGGTTGAAAAAATCAACCAATCAGAATTTTGGTCGAGCCAGAACGTATTTACTAATCGACTGGGAGATTACAGCCCTATTTACAACATGACATTTGTGTAGCTGCCCTGCGCTGGACTACTGCATTATGATGAGCCAAACATAGAAGGCTGGTTTGAGCGTCTATAACAACATCTGATTTTTACGTGGCGTGAGAGTCACACAAACCACGTGAAATCTGATCAGAGGGTTTAGACTGAAACGGATTTCTAGAAATGAATTTAATAGTATTTGTTTGCCGTTCAGAAGTACTAAATCTGATCAGATTTAGGATATGCACATAATACGGATTTGGACTGACAATCTGACCATAGCCATAGTGTGTATCTGCATTTAATCATGTTTTGTTACTTACACTTTTGTTCAAATAAATGTTGTTGAAAGAAGTCTCTCAAAATACACAATTACAGTAATATTGTAAAATATTATAATTTAAAATAAATGTTTCTCCTTGTGTCCATCAGCAAGCAGATCTTATTTCCCTGGGGAAGGTGGTGTTGGCCTTGGCTTGTAACTCTCTAGCTGGCATTCAGAGAGAGAATCTGCAGAAGGCCATGGAGCTGGTGTCAATCAACTACTCATCTGACCTCAAGAACCTCATTCTGTGGGCCTCTATCTCTTTCTCTCACACATTTTATTGCCTAAATTCTCTCAAAGTGGTTATATTGTTGACATATAACAGTTTGTGGTTCTGTGTGTGCCCTATTAAGACTAATTGATTAATGTGCATGCAGTCATTCATTTACAATTGTGGCCCCACATTCATACTAATGCACAATTTTTTTTGTCATGTTTCAATCTTCAGGTACCTGCTCTCAGAACAGAGCCGTCTGCGCAGCGTCAATGATATTATGCCCATGATTGGAGCACGATTTTACACTCAACTTGATGCCTCGCAGATGAGGAACGATGTCATTGAGGAGGACTTGGCCAAGGTGCTTATATTTGTAGTTTATATTTCCTATACACCAGTGTTTCATTAGAATGTTGCTGTTTAACCCTTTTATGCATAGAGGTCACTATTGTGGACAGCCATTCAAAAAGCCATTTTCTTGTGTATGAAGGGTTTTGATGGCATAGTTGCACAACTAAATAGGAAACTAGTGCATCATTCTATACACTGCCACCCAGTGGCAAGCTGTTGTATGTGGACTTTTTTTTCTTTCTCCAAACCAAGATGGCCGACGGCCAGTAAGAAAATTGCGCTGGAATATCCATCCATTCATTATATCTTAGGAGAATCTTGAAGGTAAATCTAAAGGAGTCTTATCATTGTTGAATTTTCTTAGGCGATTCCACTGATTTTTCCACTGAGTGGGAGGAAATTCTGATTAATCATCTGTCCACTAAATTGGACATCATGAATCATTAGCTATATTTCCTCTACAGTTCATACTATTACTGTGACTGTTGTTCTTGAAAATACTTAATTTGCAGTAACTTTTTTGGCTGTACATAAATGTATTTGTGTAATTTAAAATTAGGGTTTGGTACCGAAACCCGGTGCACCTTTATAACGGGTATTTCGGTGCCTCATTTCGGTGCCACTTAAATTCAAACGTGCTTTGGCTGGTGCCAAGCCAGAGAAGCACGCTCAGCGCTCATCACATATCACAACTATTGAGTGTTTTCAACCAAATAATGTTTATATTAGGTTTCAGACATGTAAATGCTGTTAAAAAGTACTTCCAAAAAATACACACTGATATCTATGGAAGTGGCAAAAACAATCCATTCAGACAGTTAAGATAACTTGATTACGTGTTTTATTCACATCAGATAAACATTATATAGTGACTATATAGTTTACTCTATTCTTCTCCCAGTTCAGCAGCGGTCACTTACTTTCATGTATTTCGTGAGACGAAGATAAATTTGTGATGTTAAAATCCGAGATCCGATTCTCTGAGGCGCAAACTAACGTGGCTCCGCCCATCGCTCAGTATAGATCAACTAACACACATTTACTCACACATATTTGAAAATCAGAATATCAGATAGTTCATGACATAGTTAGCAAGTTTGTGGATATTTTGAATAAAAAAGAAATAAACTCGAAACAGCTGAGCTGTCATACAGCGCTATTGGCTACTGTGTGTCACGTGAGAAGCATGATGCGTCTCCATGGAAACAATAAGGTGATGCGTTCTAAAATATTTAGCCAGAGAATATGGTCATGTTTCTGCAAAATAAAGCTGAAGCTTGAAGCTGGTTTGTAGCAGACCAAGAATACAGACTACTGCTGTTATTACTGTAACTGTTATATAGAGTTAAATTAGGCCTGTTGTAGTTGGGTTTGGTGGCTTTAGTTTTACTGTGAATTTGTTAATTAAATTGTGTTTTGTATTTATTTATATATTTAAGTTAGGGCTGTAACTATCGATTCTTTTAGTAATCGAGTATTCTACCGATTATTCATCGATTAATTGAGTAATCAGATAATAATTACTTTTTTTCTTTATTAAAGAGCAATACTAAATATATAAGAGAAAATAAGACAGGTATCCTAAAATTAACATCTAATTTTTCTTTTTAGAAAAATTTAGTTTTATTGCTGAAATTGCATGCATCAATAACTGAAAATAACCCATTTTAATGCATTCAATTGCCATATTATAAAAATCTATTTCAAATTACTTTAAAAAGGAAAACATAGTTCAGTCTAAAACTAAACCTACAACTAATAAACCAAAATAATAGCAATATAAATAGCAATAATGCCTAAACATTGCATGTATGTTGTGCAACTTAACTTTAAAGTTTCAGCTTCAGTTCAGGCATGACATAAGCCTGTGCTGTCTTCTGAAGGCTGTGTGGCTTTTGTAAGAAGCAAAAAATATTGGACAGGAAGGTAACTTGAAATAAGAACAAGAGTAGAGATGGTCATACTAGAGATGCGCGGATCAGCTGTAACGTCACCGAAGCCGCTGTTAAAAACAAACCATCCATCCGCACCCGATCGTCACATTCAAATCCTCAGTGTAAGCGCGATGCTATCTTCACATATTAGCTACACTGAAGTAGGTTGTTTAAAAACTAGGGCCGGGACTCGATTAAAAAAATTAATCTAATTAATTAGAGGCTTTGTAATTAATTAATCGAAATTAATCGCATTTTAATTGCATATAAATATTTGACCTGAGAACAGTGAGAAGTAATTTTTTTCACATGGACTTTTAGTATACCATTGAATAATGACTGAATACATAAGCTTAATCAACAAAATTTTGTTTATTTATTTATGTCCAGCGTTTTGCGTTGAGGTGATATTTGAGGCTCGATACGCAAATTCCTTTTGCATAGCTTCCACACAACCATGCTCTTGTCGACGCTTCCATCCTTTCGTTTTTTAAAACAAAATTTGCCAAGCAAAGCAGTCTCGTCAGCTTCTTCGTTCATGTTCACTGTGGTTTGTTGTGTTCAGAAGTCAAGAACGCTAGTTGGTGTTCCAGTATAAACGGTCCGACGAAACTCATTCATTAAAAACGCTCGCGGTGCAAAAATAAGTTAAAATTGTTATCAATTTTTGCGTAATTAATCTTAATTAACGCGTTAAAGTCACGCAATTAATTAATCTTAATTAACGCGTTAAAGTCCCGCCCTATTAAAAACAAATCTTCTTTGGCGTTTTAAATTACCTAAACGGGTTGAAAACCTTTACATCACACGGAGGAGTAACTGCTGGAACATGAGCATTTTGAGCTAATCATATTAAAACAAGCTGTGTTACAATGATGAATAAGTTAATAGCTATAAATAGGATTAAAGTGTGAGATTTAAATTACACAAATCAATGAAAGCACGCAGCTGCACGAGCGCTTCTCATCTCAAACACACACACACACACACACACACACACACACACACACACACACACACACACGTTACAGCTTGTTCTGATGTTTGAGTGCCAATTATTGAGAACATTTTAATGGTGTATTTCGAAGATATTATCAAGTATATATAAATGCTCATTAAAAATTTTGGGATGTTTACCCACCTGAACCGCGGATTTAACCGCAATCCACGCATACTCCGAGTCCTTACACAAATTTTTTTATTTCTGCAACATCCGTGTGTTTAGTTACTTGAACTAAACGAAGCGTCGAGGCAGATGATTTTGCCTCGAGGATTTTTTCAATTTGAGTAACTCGAGTTACTCTAATCATTTCAGCCCTAATTTAAGTATATTTTAAAGTTGTAATAAATTGTTCAATTTAAATAATTAAATATAAAGCCATTCTTTAATCTCATCAACCTCATTTTGTGGCTCTTTTTTTTTAAATATCGGTACAGGTACCGTTTTAAAAGTATCGGTTTGGCACTGGTATCGAAAAAAAACCGAACGATACCCAACCCTAATTAGAATACACTTTCCAGTTATGTCACAAAAAAAAAAACAAGGCACCTAGAAACACCAGTCGACACCATTCCGATTAAAAGTTTGCGAAGAAGTATTTCCTACTAAACAAGGTACTATTTGACTCTGGTCAAGCATATAGCAGACTTAGAGCCATGCCCAATGCATTATGGGTGTTGAAGTTTTCCTACCTCTTAGAGAAAAAGCTGCAGAGGCTTCACTTTTGCCAGTTTTCTCTAGTAGGTAGCACAAATGCTGTATTAGTGAGAGAGAAAAAAACGGTCAAAATATGACTCCTTATCTTGTCTCACTCTCACAACTAGACTGTAGATTAAATAGCAGTGCAGGAAATGAAAAAGAAACACCCTTACAGACCGTGTCATATCAGCTGTGTGAAGACATTTTCTGCACCACCCTGTTACAAACACCTACAAACAAGTGTTTTGTCATGAGAGTTGTCTTTTCAAACAGTGCTGTGTCTTTCATTTGTTTGGTGCTGTGAAGCATTTGGTGTTTCAGCAAATGTGACTCAGAAATAGGTTTAAATATGACCTGGTTTCCTCTCTAACTTCCCTTCTCATATTCTGTGAAGTCTCACTTGCATAAAGCCAAAATAAAAATAAAAAATTCAAAAATGTATTTTGCAGGAGGTTCAAAATGGCCGATTGTTCCGCCTTTTGGCAAAACTGGGAACGATCAACGAAAGACCAGAGTAAGTGTTTTATTACAGCTAAAATTAGTTCACTTGAAATCTTTCTGAAAATGACAACATTTTTATAAGACGCTTCCATATTGAATTTGAATTCTTGTAGGTTCCAGAAAGACCCAACATGGTCTGAGACTGGTGACCGTTACCTGCTGAAGCTCTTCAGAGATCACCTGTTCCACCAGGTCACTGAGACGGGCACGCCCTGGATCGACCTCAGCCACATTGTGTCCTGTCTCAATAAGGTGAGCTTGTGATATTACATTTCTAAGAACTAGATTAAAATGTTTTTCTTCAACATGGATGCTCTTATTTGTTGTTCCATAATTGTGTTATTTTATGTGAACTTCATCTCAGCTGTGCTAGTTTAATGAATTCACTACTCTAACTACCTTTGTATCTTAATGCAGTTGGACGCAGGAGTACCGGAGAAGATCAGTCTGGTGTCACGCGATGAGAAGAGCGTGCTTGTGGTGACTTACTCAGACCTGAAGCGTTGCTTTGAAAGCACCTTCCAGGAACTGCTGGCCGCCACTAACGGCCCCCTGTAACACCCAGCCATCCCCACAGGAGTGGGCTGGAACTGCCTGAAACAGAGCACATTGCACTACAGCCTGGAATCATAGGTGCAGAATGATGATCTCACGACCAGGGCGGAGCCAGCTGGTTGCTCACCTCCAGTCAGATACACTGTTCTGTCCAGAGAAAGTTGTTTTCTAAAGCTTATTTTTTTTAGTTTTCACAACAACAGCTGCAGAATTATGAACTGAACTGAGAGCTGAGACGATAATGATGATTTTTTTTTTTAGACTTGGGAACAATGTCCAAAAAATGAGTCTTTACTTCCTGCTTTTATTTCTAATTTTTTATTTTTTTCTTTGGAGGATGCACTAAACATTTTAAGTTCTTTTTTAAGTGATTGATCGTGCGTGTCCCACAGGGTGCATTGAGGGCAGAGGCCTCACACATGAATTGGGTGAAAAACAGGGCGTCGTTTTCTCACATCATATCCTCGCCCTCTTATGAGGTACTACAAATTGGGACAGACCACTGGTCATGTGTGCAAGGTCCTCGATTTTGATGGGACAAACCACTGGGTTGGGCAATTTGATGAGACTGACCTCTTATGAATGTGTGGCATTAGTAACGTGCCACCACTCCTTCTCTGATGAAATGACTCCTTTAAAAGTCGGCCAATTTAGAGGCGGGAGGGGACGTTACTGATTCACGTCATTTGCTGGCGCTGACAAAGGGGTGCTCTCTCCTCTTGCTGTGTAAAATTGTCATTTATTTCAGAATTTCGCAACATCCTTTTTCATTTTATGGATGCTTTTTGAAATCGGATTTTGAGAGGATGATTTTTTGTTGTCTTTTTTTTTTTTTCTCGTGATAGGAACCAAAGAACTGGACCATGCTAGCAAGGGAAACCAGTTCTGTCTCATTGTGGAATGTCCTTTTCTTACATCTCTGTTGTAGAGCATCACAAGTTTCTGTCCGTTTTGTCATTCTTTTCCTTCATTCGTTCTCATTTTCCCGCTCTCCACTCTAGTATTGGTTTGGATATAGTGAGTCTCATAGAGCTCCTTTGTATTGTTACTGTCATTCCCATTCCTCACAAAGTTGTTGTACAGAGATGCATGATGGGATGTTTCTCACCTCACTAGTGTAATCTCTGTGGACCAATCCCAGCAGGATGGTTGGGCGAGTTGGGATTGTATTGGTTTCTCTTGGTTTTGTTTTTGTTTAACTGATTTGACCTACAAATTATGTGACAACATCCGGACAACAGTTTGGAATTCGCTCAGGATGATCCCTGACAGGAATATGCCAATGACTGAATGTGTCTGACCTGTCATTGGTGACTGCCCAATCCGTGAGTCAAGGAACAGACGGGACTTGCAGCACAGATTTGGGTGTGCCACACTGGACCGAGAGGGTGCAGGATACAGCAGGCAGAGGATGCTGTGAGTTCAATAATGTATTTTTTTTTAACCGATCAGTAATCTACTTGGTGAACATGGTGCCAAGCCCGTATCCCTCTCTGACTGACACACACACACACACACACATACACACACACACACACACACACACACACTTTACAGGCAATCTCATATCATGTACCCAGCTTTCAGTCGAGCGCACTCCAGACACACACACACACACACACTTATACATGAAATAATCCTTCACCATCCCAGTACGTTTTATGCCCTTCTTGTGTTTGTCACATTTTTGCAATATTTGTGTGTACAGCAGTATTTTAATAAAGATTAATAAAAGATAACATTTGTTTGTGTATTTTTAAATGGCATGATTGTTGCTTGAATAGCTTATGTGACACAGAAGCCGCAAAAAGGAACTTGCCTGTAACTGTGGAGGAGATGACAAAAATAGATTCCACAAAAATTACCAGCAATGGTTTTGAATGGTGCAAATGTTTTATGGCACAAAGTGTGGGTATTTCTTTTTGTCATTAGGTGAGATGATATTTTTAACCTATAGTACAAACATTACCATTCAAATGTTTTGAGTCAGTAAGATTTTTATTTTAAATTTTTTATAGAATTTAATAATTTTATTCCGTCAGGATGTTAAATTGATCAAAAGGGATAGTAAATACATGTTACAAAACACTTCTATTGCAAATTAATGCTGTTCTTTCTGAACTTTCCACAAAAATATGATCTGTTTTCAATATTGATAAAAAATGTTTCTGAAGCAGCAAATCAGCATAATAGGTTTATTTCTGAAATAAATATAGTCTACAGTGAACTTTTCCAGCATATGGCTTGTAGCACAAACTGTGCTCTACAGTTAAACATTTGGTACCTACAAGCAGTGACTATACAATGCATTTCACTAGCTCACAAATAATATTAGCTGCTCTGTGACTACTAAACAATTATAAAGAGGTATAGATTATGAATGGTTTCAAAGATTATTTGCAGTTAATGAATTGCTTATCAGTAGTTACATGTCTCAACATGATAGTAGACAAAATTAATGAAAATCCCGAAAAATGTTCAGGCCCGACAAACTCATTTAACATCTTAAAATGGAAATTTACATAAATATATAATGGAAATATTTATAAGTGCATGCATTTTATGTAAATGACCTGATGAATTTAATATAAATATATTTTATAATCCTTAACCAGTAATTATGAGTGACAAAAATTTATTAAAAAGTGTAAGGGTGTATGAGGGTGCAGATAATTTTAAAAGAATAAGAGACTCATTCAGAAATACTGGTTTTGACAGGATCTAACACGCAACGGAGCTGAAAGCAAAATAGTCCAGGTAAGCAGTGTTTTTAAGAGTGGTCACGGATGTTCACTGGTGTCTACAGGCAGGTTGTCTGATGTGAGCGTTAGAAACAGAGGTAGAGGAGAGCAGCTTCATAGTCTGGAGGGGGAGAGCAGCTCATCCCTATGATGACAACAGGGGCGCTATTCATACAAGGCAGCACTTTTGCTGGTAGCATCATGCGCTGGTTTTGATATTTGGAGAATAACCTGCAAAACAAAAGGCAGTGACCTCATTTTTTATACTAATTATATACGTTTAATTACATAAAACTCAATGTTTGTTATTCACACATTCATTTTGGGCATACCATTCAAAAGTTTGAGGCCTGTAATGTTTTTGAAAGATGTGCTCTTATGCGCACCAAGACTGCATTTATTTGATCAAAATACAGTAAAATAGTTTAAAATGTTTTCTTCTGCAAAATATCTTAAAGCTGCAGTCCGTAAGTTTTACCTCTTTTTTGCCATCTCTGTTTGAACCCTGAAATTGCAGTATTTGCTACACTTTTTTACGTGGTTAGTGCATCGACACGGCTCCTCAGAGCGGAAGAATCAAATGTTTTGAGGTGTCTGTATGGGTTGTGTATCAACACTAGTTGTCAATGATGATTGTCGTTTTGAACTGTCTGGACTTCACAAGTTCACACTTACAAATAATCAGATGGTATTTTGGCCTGAACCCAGAGTACTCCCCCAGTATTTCTGGTTTAGGAACGTAACCAAACGAGTGTGAGGAGAAGGGGTGGTGGAGGGATGCTGAAAACTGTCGAGGAACATAGGTGAGTATGAGTATGATATACTCAGAGTATGTCATATGGACCTCCATTCATGCTGATTGGGTAGACATGTTGATTACTGATTGCATCATTACAAGCCACCATCAAAATGACAGGTTTAATTTCCTTTCAGCTGCTGTAAGAAGAGGCCACAAATGATCCACCACCTGCAGCATCCACACACGCAATATAGCAATATACATGTACATAATGCCGCAAAGACGAACGACAGAAAGCTACGAGTACCACTCAAATTATAACACATTAGAAGCCGACCTTTGTGAATCGGGCTAAGGTAAGGAGATCGTTTTTGAACACTGGCTGGTTATGTACTTGCTCAAAAATTGATTTTGGATCATTTTTAACCAAAAAAAGGTTATGGACTGTAGCTTCAAGATGTCATTCATGTGGAGCTAGTCTTCGGTGTCACATGATCCTTCAAAAAATCATGCTCAAGAAACGACTTATTATCAATGTTGAAAACAGTTGTGCTGCATAATGTTTGTGTAAACCATACTTTTTTTTTTTGTCCATATTCTTTGATGAATATAAAGTAAAATATAACAGAACAGCATTTATTTGAAATATAAATATTTTTATTTATAGTCTTTACTGACCCCAAACTTTTGAATGGTATTATCGGGGCCAGTCTCATGGCACATACTTGGAAATTTTCTTGGTTTTGAATCTGTCCGTCCATTTCACCTGAATCAACTCTTCAGAAGGGAGAACCATTCCACTGTCAGACTGTCCAAAAGTAAAATAAAACATCAGTCCCAACAACTTTACCTGAGTGAAATGCAACTATATTTTAAAAATCTTACATCAGGGATTTCTTTGTGTAGACCCTCAGAAGTGTTTATGGAGTTGATGTAGCTAAAATATAAATAAAAAATAAATAAAGTACAATTAATGAATAAATGAAAGTCAAAGTGTATATTTTGAATTGTACATATTCAGTTGATATTTTCAAATTTGAAGACATTCATACCTTAAAATTTCCAGCGTTTTCTGGCTTATATCTTTCTGTTCAAGGTGCCCCGTGACAGTATTTCCTTCTCCAGAAATAAAAGTGTTTAGCGGAATATAATCCTTTCCATCCTGTTTAAGAAAAAAGATGCAAGGTTCAGTTCTGACAAGCCAAATGTTTCCACAAGGAAAACACATGATAAATATGTCCCACCTGTTGGACGCAGGTCTGCAGGAGATCTCCCAGTATCTCCACTAGAGCAGTGAAAGAAGGTCTCTCCTCAGGGTTATTTTCCCAGCATGCCGCCATGACGCTATAACTATCAGACACATCCCACAAGCTCATTACCATCAATGTAATGATTCATGCTTTATACAGCGTATTCACGTGTGAGAACTCACATCTCCGCAGTGCTGTACTCAGGAGGACACATCCGAGTCCCCTGCTTCAGTCTGTGACAAAACTCCTCATCAATGTTCAGCCCCGGGTATGGAGACGCTCCTGTAGATCACATACACTATTATGAGACTTCAGAGAGAGAGAGATGTGGGCATGTTTAAGTCAAAGATTTAAAGTTGCAATGGCAAAGGAAGTTTCCCTATTCCCTATTGTTCCCTATTGAGATGTATATCCGAGTGCAATCAACTATCCATCAATGTCATTCTTCTATCAGTTAATGATAATGCTAAGCACATTTGATATTCATAGAAAATATTTATAGCTTACTATTGCATAATAAATCAAATTGAATGTAATTTGTTTTACTTTATAAACTGTTAATTAATAATGATAATAATAGCTTATTAAGCAAATAACTGAACATCATTACATTCTTTTATAACTGAAATATTTGGACATTTAACACTTAATTTTACATGTAATTACATTAATGATGATTGTGAATTCATGTTAGTGCAAATGCATGTATATACTAGGCTATCAGGCTAATCGGGTCTCTGTATGCTATGCTAGTACATAAGCTAACTAATACAGACATTAAAAGTGCACTATGTAACTTTTCTGTCTATTCAAAACAAAGGCGTAATTTGATGACGCCATTACGCCAAGTTTGAGCGCAGAATCTTGGCAAATGTGGGCTTCTCCTCACAGCCGGTGGAAAAGAACTGGGACAGGACTCGGGCAGAAATCATGTTCATGGATGCGATTATTAACGTTACTGTAGTAAGAAGCAGAGCAGGCCCGAATGAACGTCTCGGTTCATTGGTTAAAATCGCAATTTTCTCACGATTTACAAATAGTTGGAAACATTTGGGATATTGTAAGTACTTAACTGAACAAAATATAAAACACTGCACTAATGGTTTTTGGGTATTTTACTGGAAAAATGTTACATACTGCACCTTTAATGGTCATTATAACGTAGTTCAAACATGATTTTGTAGGAATCGTAATCAGCCACTGACTAAGAGAGTACCTATTAAAATAATTTGAGACAATGGCTGTGTCTGAAATCACTTACTCTCTTGAGTAGGTACTTATTTTGAGTAAGTAATTACTTCACGACCACTAAAAAGGTATTCTAGTATGAATGTAATCTGGACATAGGCTACTACATTCACCATGCTGTCATTAACATGTGACCTACCAGCGTCAGTTTTGTTGCTTCACTGCCATTCGTAAATCATCTTCTGTGGCCTCATGGGATCGTATGCACACTTCAGAATCTCACTAGAAGAAGTAGCTCATCTGGGTACTTTTTTGCCTACTTCTTTTGTCACATACTGTTTTTTGCCTACTATACAGTAGGGAAGTACGCGAATTTGGATGCAGACCATATTTTGAGGGAGGACCTGATTTGTCACCACAATGGCAGCATCCAAAATCGCATACTTTCCTACAATATAGTAGGCGGAAAACAGTGTGACAAAAGAAGCAGGCAAAAAAGTACCCAGATTCACAGTCTGAATTCACATTACACATAAAAGAGTAGGCAAAAATTATCCGGACGACCTAGTTTATAAATGGTAATGAAGTGATGAAACTGACGCTGGTAGATCACATGATAATCACAACATGGTGAATGAATGTAGTACGTCCAGATTACATTCATACGACACATTCATACTATATAATATAGAACATACTTTTTAGCAGTCGTGAAGTTATTACTTTTTCAAAATAAGTACCTGACTTTGTGATTTCGGATGCAGCCAATGGCTTCTTGACTAAGAAAAAACGTAGGGCGGGACTTGATTTTGTCTATCGGGAATTGATTGGATATTTGGATCATTGTGGTTGGATATTGCTGTGATGTCATGTGAGTGATAGACAAGCGACAACCTCCCCGAGTTTCTCTTGAAGCCAATATAGAAGTGACTTAAACTGCAATTCATTGACTGGTCGCTAGAGACAGGCTCTAAAAGTGAGCAGAATTTCATTGAGCTCCATGTTAAAATGCCCAAATTTACAGCAGAAAAAAAACATGCTTACAGCCTGGTACAAATTGTGGTTTTGGTCTATATAGCAAATTTTGCCCTTCATGGCAATTGTGAAGGTGGGTGAATTTTTTTATAACTCATCTGTTTAAATTATATTAAGCCTTAAAGTTCTGCATAATTAAGGGCGTGGTCACTTGAGTGAAAGGCGGATTGCCGTTTGTCTGCTGTCTGTTAGTCATAATGTCACCTCAGCTCCGCCCACGTCCCGCCTCTCTGGCTATTTTCAGTTATCCGTTAAACCTAAAGTGACGTCACGGACACTACGTCCATATTTTTTACAGTCTATGGTGATCGGTTGTCGCTGCATGTGGGAGGGGAAGTTATTTTGATTAAAGATTACGAGGGCACATGAATAAAATAAATGATATGCACAGATTAATCATTTATAATAAAAAAACGTATTTTATATTTATATTTTATACTTATATAAAACAATTTTATTTTATGCAGTCATTATTTTAGTTTTATTTTACTTTTATTCATATTTTGAATGAGCTTTTATTTTTGTATTTTTAGTTTTCATGTTAATTTTACATAAAATCTTAGTCATTTTAGTATTTACATTTTTTACAACTAATACTTATATTTTATTTGATTAGTTAACGGTAATAACCCTGATTTCATGGTGACTTTAATAACAGTTTACAAGTTTCACTTTCATGTTTCCTACCAAGTTTTCCTCACTTTCATTCTCTTGCTAAGACCTCATTGATCTGCTGGAGAGACAACGGTCAATTGTTCTATTGTGCCATTTTTCAAAGGGGTTTTGCTATGCAAAAATCAACGGTGACGTGCTGTACACTCGACTGATGAATGGAAAGAGTGTTGACATTACCAAGTGAGAAGATTTCCCAGAGCAGAACTCCATATGACCACACGTCACTCTGAGTGGTGAAGACTTTGTCGAAGATCGATTCAGGCGCCATCCACTTCAGTGGTAACCGTGCCTTTATGGCAAAACACGTTCATTACACATATTTTAACCCTTTACTTTATGTTGTTGACCATTGACATTGATTTATGAATGGCGGTACACTCACATCTCCTTTGCGCACATAGTCAGGGTCTTTGTATACGTCTCGAGCCAAGCCAAAATCACAGATCTTCACCACATTGTTGTTGGACAGCAGGATGTTTCTGGCAGCAAGGTCACGATGAATGCACTAAAAACATGAAAAAACCATTGTGATTCAACCACCTTCATATTCACGCTCATATACCCTCATGCAAACAGGAAGAAACTTTACCTTGCGAGAGGCGAGAAACTCCATGCCTCTGGCTACCTGAAAGCTGTAAGAAATCAGGTCTTCAAGCAGCAGAGGATTGATGGATTCAGGAAGAGAAGCTGGACAAGACAAACAGTAAAACTTTAGTCTCTCTTTAATGAACTGAATTAGATTCATTTTAGGGGAAACAAAATGGAGAATGAGCTCACTTAAAAAATAAACATTCTGTAATTATTTACTCCCTTTACTCTCATGTCATTCCAAAGCCAACTTTCTTTCTTCCATGGAACACAAAAGGTGAATTTTTGAACAATATCCTGAAGAATATTTTCGATACGTGGAAGGAGGAATGTCATGCAGGTTTGGAACAACATGATAGTACTTATGCTGTTCAAAAGTTTGGGGGTCTTGAATAAAACAATTTAAAAGATAACTGCAACTTTTTATCTCACAATTCTTTTGTCGCAATTACCTTTTTATTTTTTATTCAGTGGAAGAAACAAGCTTCCATACTTATGCTCACCAAGACTTAGAAAACAGGCACTTTAAATTGGAAAAATATTTTAACTGTATTTTGTTTTATTATATTTTTAAAATGTGATTTATTCCTGTTTTGGTAGAGCTGAATTTTTAGCATAATTAGTGTCTTTATAAATAAATTGAACTTGTACTTGAACTTTTGCATCCTTGCTGATTAAAATAATTATTCTACTGAATTCTAATTATTCTAAATTCTACTGACCCCAGCGATTTTTGAATGATATATACTATCTAATGATGACAGTCCAAATTTTTTTTTGGGTGTACTAAATCCCTTCATCATGCGTGATGTAACCTCACCACTATCTTCCTCTGAGATCTCTGCTCTCTCCTCACTAAACCCTGAACTGGCGTTGCTCTGGCTGCTGGACACACTGGCCAGTCGTCCTTTACACTCCTCCTTCATGCTTCCCTCCTCTTCTCTGTTCACCTGAGTCAGACACACACAACACAAGAAATGAGCAGCCATTCAGCTAGTTCACACATCTAGTGAATAATTCACATACCGGTAATACTTGAAGGGTTAGTTTACCCCAAAATTAAAATTCTGTCATTAATTACTCACCCTCATGTCGTTCCAAACCCATAAGAACTTTGTTTATCTTCGGAACACAAATTAAGATATTTTTTTGATGAAATCTGAGAGCTTTCTGACCAATTGAATTACCACATTCAAGGCCCAAAAAGGGAGTAAAAACATCATTAAAATAGTCCATGTGACTTAATTTAACCTTAAGCGACGAGAATACTTTTTGTGCGCAAAAGAAAACACTTCAACAATCTCTTCTCGTCTGTTACGTAGTAAATACAGTGCATCGCTTTCTAAGCACTAAGTCAGAAAGCCGGCTTACCATTGGCTGACGCCATTCGCGAGAGCACCAAGACACATGTGTGTGATGCTGACTCAGGAGCTAGCCGATGGTGAGCAGCCGTTCTGCCGCAGAACTCAGAATCGCTGCACTGTTTACACTACGTCAACAGCATAGAAGACTGGCACAGACGAGAAAAAGTTGTTGAATAAAGTCATTATTTTTGTACACACAAAAAAAAAAAAAAAAAAACAAATATATATATATATATATATATATATATATATATATATATATATATATATATATATAATATTCTCTTTGCTTCATACAATTAAGGTTAAACCACTGTATTCACATGGACTATTTTAACAATGTGTTCAATCTATCTAGGCTGTGAATGTGGTAATTAAATAGCTGTCTATGGAGGGGTCAGAGAGCTCTCGGATTTCATCAAAAATATCTTTTGTGTTCTGTTCCGAAGTAAAAAAAGGTCTTACAGGTTTGGAACAATATGAGGTTGAGTAATTAATTACAGAATTTTCATTTTTGGGTGAACTAACCCTTTAAGTTTGAGGGTCAATTCCCTCTATTAACTAGTTGCTTATTAGCTTGCATATTACTAGCATATTGGCTGTTTTTTAGTACTTATTAAGCACATATTAATGCCTTATTCTGGATGACCATATTCTACATCCCTAAATCCTACCCTATACCTAAACTAAACTATAACAACTACCTTACTAATTATTAATAAGCAGTAAATTGGGAGTTTATTGAGGCAAAAGTCATAGTGAATAGTGAATATGTGTCAAAAGTCACAGTGAATAGTGAATATGTGTCTACTAAAGTGTCATTATGAGTCAAATACAAGGTCTGCATGCATCACATATTTTATCACTAGTTCCTCTGATATTTGATCATCACTCTATGACTTTTGCATAAACACACTGCTCTTTGTATGAAGCTTCTGTAGAGGCCATTCAAGGAGGTGAGCAGCTTTTGTGATGGCCACACAGAGGGAAGTATACCTCTGGTGTCTTGGTTAACACTGGTCTGTTCTTTTCAGAGGGAAATGAGAGAAGATTATAAACAAAACAGCAGACTATATATATATGTCTCTAAACCTCACAATACTACAAATGAACAGTTTCCAGGTTAAAATGCTATGAAATTTATAATATCTTCTGAGTAATAGATACAGTGCATCCGGAAAGTATTCACAGTGCTTCACTTTTCCCACATTTTGTTATGTTACAGCCTTATTCAAAAATTTATTAAATGCATTATTTTCCTCAAAATTCTACAAACAAATACCCCATAATGACAACGTGAAAGAATTTTGTTTTAAGTATTTGGAAATTTATTAACAATAAAAAAGTATTCACAGCCTTTGCCATGACACTCAATACAAATTTTTGAATACTTTCTGGATGCACTGTAGACAGATTAGATGACAGACAGACAGACAGACAGACAGACAGACAGACAGACAGACAGACAGATAGATAGATAGATAGATAGATAGATAGATAGATAGATAGATAGATAGATAGATAGATAGATAGATAGATAGATAGATAGATAGATAGATAGATAGATAGATAGATAGATAGATAGATAGATAGATAGATAATAGATAGATAATAGATAGATAGATAGATAGATAGATAGATAGATAGATAGATAGATAGATAGATAGATAGATAGATAGATAGATAGATAGATAGATAGATAGATAGATAGATAGATAGATAGATAGATAGATAGATAGATAGATAGATAGACTAACCCAATTTAACAGAAACACCTCTCGTTTGCTCTTAAGGTATGCAGACAGGTTGCCAAACTTGCAGTATTCAACTATCACCATCAGAGGCCCTAAAAACACCAAGAAGACAAAAGTAATACATAAAACAACATTATTTCATCTCTGTACTGTGAATATATACAGTATATGGGGTAGGTACGATGATTTTTTTAATGTTTCTGAAATAAGTCTTTTAGTCAGCAATGCTGAATTGATTTGATTATACAGTAAAACAGTAATATTGTGAAATATTATTACAATAATATGAATATATTTTACAATGTATTCTTTGTTAAAGCTGAATTTTCAGCATAATTTCTTCAGTCTTCAGTGTCACATGATCCTTCAGGAATCATTCTAATGTGATGATTTGCTGCCCAAGAAAAAATTCTTATATTATAATTTTTTTCAGTAATCTCTGAATACAAATTTCAAAAGAACAGCATTTATTTTAAATTGTAATATTTTGTAATATCATAAATGTGTCTACTGACATCAAGCAAAACCAAATTTTGAGGGTTTTTGATTACAGTGAGATGGTAACATGCACACCTCCTGGTTTGGTGCATGCACCGAGAAGATTGACCACGTTGAGGTGGTGACCGATATGATTGAGGATCTTCAGTTCTGTCATCAGAGCCTTGTGTTCACTGGGCGTAGCTCCATCTGCAGGGACAGCACAGTCATAACTCCTGATGTATCCTTGCTAAATACCTTACATCAGAAGCCTGGGGACTCACTGTCCTGCAGATTTCAGTTCCAACCAAACACACTTGAATCTATCAATGTCTTCACAATCGCTTGAAAATACACAGACAGGAGTGCTGAAGCAGGTTGGAAATAAACTTTGCAGGAAACAGTGAGCTCCCAGGGGTTGAAGACCTCTGTTTTAAGGCCCGTTCACACTAAGGATGATAACTATAAAGATAACAATAAAGATACAGGTCTAAATATCGTTCTCAATATTAAAGAATAACAGCGTTAACACCAAGATAATGGCACAGATAAACGATATCACTTTCAGAACGATTTTATCCAGCTGATGAATGATAAAAACAGCCAAACAGAATCCATCCTGCTGTAACGAGCTCGAGCATTCAGTAACAGACAAGCACGCGCTTAGAATAAACAGAATGATATTGTCCGCTGGTGTGGACGTTATCATTATAGTTATCGTTCTTGGTGTGAACGGGCCTTTAGAGTATACCTTTAAGCATTTTGACGGCCACTGTGGTGCAGCTGGCTGATTTGCAAATGCCGAAAGCTGAGGCTTGCATTACTCGGCCGAATGCCCCTCGCCCCAGGGGCTTTTCTGGAAAACGGGACAATACACATATCAGTACACTGCATAACAGCATCAATACAACTTATAAAGCACACACACAATTTACCCAGTTTAAGGCGGTCACGTGGGAACTCCCATCGGGCGGGGTCATACTGTAACCTGTCACAGTGCTCAAACAGAGGCTCCTCCCCTGGGTGCAGGATGATTGGCAAGTACTCTACTTTGCCATCGATGGAGTTTGGCTGAGAATGACCCACATAATACAGATATACATTACATGGGTCAGTAATATAAGTTGTTTTTTGGCCTTCCTAAGATTTGACCGGTTCTCACCTGTTTGAGTTTCCGAATCAGCAGCGTTAGAAGCAGCCAGAAGAGAGTGGCCACAATGCACGTACATGCTAAAGTCGGGATCTCCAGAGAAAGGGATTCAGATGAGCCTATAGGATGCATAAATAAATTGTCACAGAATGTGTTTAAAGAGAAAAAAGAGAGGGGTGAAGACTGGGACATGACCTGGATCGGATTCGTCCCCAAGAGCTTGACAACTCCCTATAGGTCATGAGTAATGCATTAGCCTCTATAGAAACAGCTAAACAAATGAACCTACATAGAAATAGGTAAACAGTTTAAGGGTTGAAAAGCCAAGGCCATCTGTGGGAAATGAAAATGGGAGACAGTTTCCTTCCTGACCTATCGGAAGAGAACAGCGTGAACGTCTCCTCTCAGCACTGAGTTTAGAAGCATCCGACAAGAGTAAATAGGGAGTGTGAGAGAAAAAAAAAAGATGGGAGAGAAAGAAACAGCGAATAGTTGCTTGTGCTCACCAAGGCTGCATTTATTTCTGTTAAACATACAGTAAAAGGTGTAATATTGTGAAATATTATTAAAAAAATAAAACTGCATTTTTAGCATCATTACTCCAGTCTTCAGTGTCACATGATCCTTTCAAATCATTCTAATATGTTGGTCAAGAAATATTTACTTATGTTTACAGTGTCAAAAACAGTTGTTACAATTATTTTTGTAGAAAACATTTTTTCATGATTCTCTGATGGATAAAAATTTCAAAAGAACATAGTTTTTTGTAACAATTAATGTAGACGTCTTTATTGTCACATTTAATCAATTAAATGTATCCCTGGTAAATAAAAGTAGGTTATTCATTTCATATTAACATATTAAACCCTAAGCTGCTAAATATTTAAAAAATGATAGCAACTTACATTTTTAACACAATGGCTTTAAATGACTCTATGAAACACTTTAGTTTAAGGTGACAGTTACACATTACTACATGTACTTATATGGTAATAACAGTAAATAATGCATAATTACAAGTAACTAACCCTTAACTAAAACCGGTAACCCTTTATGGTAACACTTTATTTTGCAGTGTCCTTGTTTACATGTATCGCAGTAATAACAGTAAATTATGCATAATTACATGCAACTAACCCTAAACCAAATCCCAATCCTAACCCCAAATAACCCAACTAACCCTAAACCAAACTCTATAAGTAGAGTACATTAATATTTCTCAGTACTTAAATGTATATTTACACTGTAACACGGACACATTAAAATAAAGTGTAACCTACTTTACAGTGTCCTTGTTACACGTTACATGTACTTACCATAGTAATAACAGTAAATTATGTATATTTACATGCAAGTAACCCTGAACCAAACCCTAATCCTATAGTAATTAAATGTTGTTAATTAATAATACTCAGCACCTAAATATATGATTACACTGTATGACACCTTAAAATAAAGTGTAACAAAACAAAGTGTAACCCCAAACCTTAACCCTAACCGTAAGTATATATAGTTAATTAATATCACTCAGTACTTATCTGAGTAAGTACAATGCAACTATGTGACCTTAAAATAAAGTGTAACCTGACTGTGGGTACTTTTTATTTTTAAAACAAAACTAAAATCCTTAGATCAAAAATGCTTCTGTGTTCTGTGTTTTAGAACTACAATTATTTCTTATTAGTGTTATTATTAAATTTGCACTGTCCATAAAACATTAAAAAAGTTTTAAATAAATACTACACATTCAAAAGAGTGAATTTCCTCCTGTCTAAACAGTAGCTTACTTTGAACCCAAATGTGGGCGGAGCTCCCCACAGACCCCCTCTCATTGGTGGCTTCACAGGTATAAAGTCCCTGGTCTTCAACTGTAATTCGGTCGATATGGAGAGTCCCTTCCTCTGGAAACAGCATAATTCCTGTCAATAAAAGAAACATATGTTATATATTTGTTTACAGGATTCTTAAAATAAGTCCTCAAAAAGTACACTTTCTAGTCTCACCAGACACCTGCTGGAGCTTCCTTTGCTCCTTATACCATGTGATCTGGGGGTGTGGAATTCCCCGAGCAGGGCAGCGGAGAGTGACCGAGCTGCTTACATTAACACTGTGATCGCTCAGATTTCGCAGCAGCACCGGCGCTTGCAGAACTGTACAGTTTGAGACAAAGAGGGCTTGGGTCAGGGGTAATTATGCATGATTTTCCTCATCCACTGAAACCGTTTAATCGTAAAAAGATCAAAACCATCTCTGAGAAGACTGACGGAAGTCAGGGCAGTCACATGGAGCACTTAGCATTACATGTCCACCTTATAAAGCAGCTGAGTGATTTACAGCTGACGCGGTTCGCTATTGTTACAGAAGTGTGAATAGACTGTGGGTTGTATTTCTTTCATTGCAGTTTAAGGTCTGGAATGTTTGAATTGCAGCCACTGGAGTTGTGCCATTCAGAAAAGTCCCACTCTTAATGACACATTCTTAACTGATATTTCCGGGTTAGCAGGCCAAGAATGCTTACTCCTGCATAGGCTTACGCTGTTGAGAGTTTTTACAAATAAAGAATCACATTTATAAATGGGCAAAAAATATTTAGTCAGTCACCAATTGTGCAAGTTCTCCCACTTAAAAAGATGAGAGAGGTCTGTCATTTTCATCATAGGTACACGTCAATTATGAGAGACAGAATGAGGGGAAAAAATCCAGAAAATCACATTGTCTGATTTTTAAGGAATTTATTAGCAAATTATGGTGGAAAATAAGATATTGATCAATAACAAAAGTTAATCTCAATACTTTGTTATATACCCTTTGTTGACAATGACAGAGGTCAAACGTTTTCTGTAAGTCTCCACATGGTTTTTACACACTGTTGCTGGTAGTTTGGCCCATTCCTCCAAGCAGATCTCCTAGAGCAGTGATGTTTTGGGGCTGTCGCTGGGCAACATGGATTTTCAACTCCCTCCAAAGATTTTCTATGGGATTGAGATCTGGAGACTGGCTAGGCCACTCCAGGACCTTGAAATGCTTGTTACGAAGCCACTCCTTTGTTGCCCGGGCGGTGTGTTTGCGATCATTGTCATGCAGAAAGACCCAGCCATGTTTCATCTTCAATGCCCTTGCTGATGGAAGGAGGTTTTTACTCAAAATCTCACGATACATGGCCCCATTCATTCTTTCCTTTACACGGATCAGTCGTCCAGGTCCCTTTGCAGAAAAACAGCCCCAAAGCATGATGTTTCCACCCCCATGCTTCACAGTAGGTATGGTATTCTTTGGATGCAACTCAGCATTCTTTCTCCTCCAAACATGACAAGTTGAGTTTTTACCAAAGTTCTATTTTGGTTTCATCTGACCATATGACATTCTCCCAATCCTCTTCTGGATCATCCAAATGCTCTCTAGCAAACTTCAGACGGGCCCGGACATGTACTGGCTTAAGCAGGGGGACATGTCTGGCACTACAGGATTTGAGTGCCTGGCGGCGTAGTGTGTTTGTGATGGTAGCCTTTGTTACTTTGGTCCCAGCTCTCTGCAGGTCATTCACTAGGTCCCACCGTGTGGTTCTGGGATTTTTGCTCACCGTTCTTGTGAACATTTCAGAAGTCGTGATTACGAGCTTGTTGCATTCAAGTGCTTTGTTAATGGAATGGACAGGAATCATGGAGGACACCTGGTTTATTCTTGCCTATTTATTGGTAAAATCTTATTAAAACCAAAATTATATGTACACATTGCACTGACAACCATATAAACATTTATGATGCCAGATTCTGTAATTTTGGTTAAATACAGGCTATTTTCGCTATGTACGCTTCAAATGATTACTCGTATGTGTAAATATGCACTACATTAATGACAAGACAAGACTAGCTGTTTTTGGAGAAAAAAACTAATGAATCATACCTGTCGCACAGCAGTATTTCTATGTTTAAAGTTTATGGCACGCCCATCTCAGGAATTTGGGCATCAAAATTATTTCCGAACTTCCCAGTGGAAAACACGACATCAGAGAGCGTTCATATGCAATCTTTACCTCAGAAACTCGTATTTACGATAATTCTGATAGCACGTGAAGTCAGCATGACTGTTTGAGGTTTTGGACAGGTATCTTTTATACTGATAACTTCAAACAGGTGCCATTAATACAGGTAACGAGTGGAGGACAGAGGAGCCTCTTAAAGAAGAAGTTACAGGTCTGTCTTGCTTTTTTGAAGGTGACCAAACACTTATTTTCCACCATAATATGCAAAACAAATATTTAAAAAGACTTTCTGGATTTTTTTTTCTCATTCTGTCTCTCATAGTTGAAGTGTACCTATGATGAAAATTATAGGCCTCTCTCATATTTTTAAGTGGGAGAACTTGCACAATTGGTGGCTGACTAAATACTTTTTTTACCCCACTTGTATGTAGATTAATATAAGATAATTCCAGGTTAACTTATGTTACAACAAAAACCCCAAAGGTCCTTGAGGAAAAAGGGGTCCCTCACATGAAGCCTGATTACATAAAAATCTAGTAAAAAGGGGAAAAATAATCTGACTTCTGCTTGAGATATTTTCCTCTGGGACACAATTGATTATTGTCTCTTTCCTCATTCTGTGACAGTGGCTGATTGGCTGATTGTTCTTTGGCCATGTGAATCAGCCTGTAAATGTGGCATAGTGGGAAGTGCCATTGTGTGCTCTTCCTCCTGACTAGATCTCATTCCCACACCAAAGAGGTTGTGCTCCACACAGCCTTGGAGAGAAGGACTACAGGAAGCTCCAGTTCCCAAGGACCCTGTTTCGCTCTGTCTTTCTCCCTCTGTCTTTTTTCTCTTATCCGTCTGTCTCTAAAGGTGTGGGTGTCTGCAAACACATCCTTAAGTGACTCAAAGTTAGTATCTAAGAGAAGTCTGATGGCTTCTACATCTTACTTCTTCAGCAGATGTTTAAAAACATTTTTATTTGCCATAAAATTTAAATAATACAGTTACCCACTTTTTTCCACACTATTTATGAAGAACATCACTCGCGATAGACATTATTATTTTTTGTTGATGTTTTTAGTCCAATTTTGAGAATGATTGACGAATTTGAGTTTTGAAATATCCTGTTCGCACATCAACTTACAAAAACGTCTCGACTACTGTCTGTATGAATGTGGTACTGGAACTATCAACTGTAACCATAGTTTAAAAGATAGTTCACCCAAAAATTTTAATTCTGTCATGAATTACTCATTCTCATGTTGTTCCAAACCTGTAAGACTTTTGTTCATCTTCGGAATGCAAATTAAAATCTTTTTGATGAATTCTGAGAGCTTTCTGTCCCTCCATTGACCCCAATGCAATTACCACTCTGACACTTCAAAAAGTTCATAAAGAAATTGTAAAACTAATCCATATGAATTGAGCAGTTTGAGCTTCCACAAGAACCAATGAGGTTCATTCTCGTGTGTTACTCAATACGTTTGAGCTTCCACAAGAACCAATGAGGTTCATTCTCGTGTGTTACTCAATACGTTTGAGATTCCACATGAACCATTGAGGTTCACTCAATTCATATCGATTCGTTTTACAATCTCTTCATGAACTTTTTAAAGCATCAAAGTGGTAATTGCATAGCTGTCAATAGAGGGACAGAAAGCTCTCAGATTTCATCAAAAGATCTTCATTTGTTTCTGAAGATGAATGAAAGTCTTATGGATTTGAAACGACGAGGGTAAGTACTTAATTACATTTTTGGGTGAACTATCTCTTAAGCCTGTGCATTAATGCACCCTTGCTGATACCAAACCTGTTGCGCCATTTCTTAAAATGGTCTGTTAGTATGTGCTTGAATGCAAAGGAGATTATACATATTACATATAGACCACTATTATGGTACTTTTTGTCATTTTTGATGTTTGACAGTTCCTGTCCGTGTTTACTTTCATTGTTTGGAAATGAGAAACCAGGACTTTCTGTGAAATATCTCATGAATTTTCATGTTTGGATAAACTATCCCTTTAATGAGAGCATGTGTGTGTGTGTGTGTGTGTGTGTGTGTGTGTGTTAACACAATAACTCTTAAAGACACACCTGTGACCTCAACTGCTGTATCTAGGTGTGTACGTTCTCCTGTAAGCAGGTGTGTGGCAGAGCAGCGGTATGTTCCTGAATCCTGTGCAGTCACATTCTTCAGCAGAAGGTGCAGGGTGTGAGAGAAGTGCCCCTCTGTGAGCTCCCTGTCGAGAACTGAAGTTTCCTCTGACACTGTGGACGGATTCGTTATTCTATACCATGACAGGTCTGAATAGAGATGCCTATTGGCTTTACAAACCAGACGAAGGTCTCCACCCTCTCTGGGCACTTCCTCTAAAGATGCGATAAGGCCTCCTTTGACATCTGTGATGGTGGACAAAAGAAGATTCACTTTCCACTTCCTGTGCATAAATCCTTAATACAGTGAGACAGAATACATGCAGACCTACTGGCAACACGCTTTGTTTGAGGCCATTAAACAAAAAAACAGAGCACAGAGAAACCATTTTGGAGTGTTGACCAAGAAAAATTTTTTGTAACCTTTGATGACAATGTTGAATAGCCATTGTCAGTACAAGTAGCAATAAGACGCTAGTGTAAAGGCGCGCTATTTACTTTAGCTATTTGAAATTTCCCGTGGAAACCGTTCGAGGGTTTCCTGATGGAAGATAATGTTTATCTTTCCCAAACACCACCAGCGTTCTCCAAATAATGCGCCGCACGAGGAGGCAGCATGATAAGAGCCACAGGTTCCTGTTCACTCCTCCACCCTGTCACTATGACAACAGCCAGGATGGGCTACATCCACTGTGGCTGAATTTAGCACAGCTTGAAAGCAAACCCTCGAAAACAAGGGGACGGAGGAGGGAGGGATAAGTGGAAGAATGGGAAGGAGAGAGAGACGGAGTATGAAAGAAAAATATATGGAGAACAAGTTAAAATATTTTTGCATTTAAAGTAATAGTTTTGGATATAAAGTAATACCTGTGACATAGAAATGGATGTCTAGTTCATCTCTGCCCATTAAGTTTGATGCAACACAGCGATAGATACCAGAGATCAATGCTTCACCAACTGTCAGAACTCCTACAGTCTGTGGAAACACAAAAACAACTGTTGCATGCAAGCAAACATGCAAACAAACATGGCTAGAAAGATTAAAACCACTTATGCATTATATGATTTCCTTCAATATGTTCTTGCATCGACTTCCATTGTTTGTCCAGGAACGACATTCTCATCAAACAATCATAGCCGTAACACAATCCCTACTCAAACTCTAATCTTGATTGATAAGAATGTTGTTCAAGCCCCTAACTGAAGTCATATGCACAAACCCTAAAATCGATAATTAGCCATACAGTATTGTTCAAAATAATAGCAGTACAATGTGACTAACCAGAATAATCAAGGTTTTTAGTATATTTTTTATTGCTACGTGGCAAACAAGTTACCAGTAGGTTCAGTAGATTCTCAGAAAACAAACAAGACCCAACATTCATGATATGCACGCTCTTAAGGCTGTGCAATTGGGGTATTAGTTGAAAGGGATGTGTTCAAAAAAATAGCAGTGTCTACCTTTGACTGTACAAACTCAAAACTATTTTGTACAAACATTTTTTTTTCCTGGGATTTAGCAATCCTGTGAATCACTAAACTAATATTTAGTTGTATGACCACAGTTTTTTTAAACTGCTTGACATCTGTGTGGCATGGAGTCAACCAACTTTGGCACCTCTCAGCTGTTATTCCACTCCATGATTCTTTAACAACATTCCACAATTCATTCACATTTCTTGGTTTTGCTTCAGAAACAGCATTTTTGATATCACCCCACAAGTTCTCAATTGGATTAAGGTCTGGAGATTGGGCTGGCCACTCCATAACATTAATTTTGTTGGTTTGGAACCAAGACTTTGCCCGTTTACTAGTGTGTTTTGGGTCATTGTCTTGTTGAAACAACCATTTCAAGGGCATGTCCTCTTCAGCATAGGGCAACATGACCTCTTCAAGTATTTTAACATATGCAAACTGATCCATGATCCCTGGTATGCGATAAATAGGCCCAACACCATAGTAGGAGAAACATGCCCATATCATGATGCTTGCACCTGCATGCTTCACTGTCTTCACTGTGTACTGTGGCTTGAATTCAGAGTTTGGGGGTCGTCTCACAAACTGCCTGTGGCCCTTGGACCCAAAAAGAACAATTTTACTCTCATCAGTCCACAAAATGTTCCTCCATTTCTCTTTAGGCCAGTTGATGTGTTCTTTGGCAAATTGTAACCTCTTCTGCACATGCCTTTTTTTAACAGAGGGACTTTATGGGGATTCTTGAAAATAGATTAGCTTCACACAGACGTCTTCTAACTGTCACAGTACTTACAGGTAACTCCAGACTGTCTTTGATCATCCTGGAGGTGATCATTGGCTGAGCCTTTGCCATTCTGGTTATTCTTCTATCCATTTTGATGGTTGTCTTCCGTTTTCTTCCACGTCTCTCTGGTTTTGCTCTCCATTTTAAGGCATTGGAGATCATTTTAGCTGAACAGCCTATCATTTTTTGCACCTCTTTATAGGTTTTCCCCTCTCCAATCAACTTTTTAATCAAAGTACGCTGTTCTTCTGAACAATGTCTTGAACGACCCATTTTCCTCAGCTTTCAAATGCATGTTCAACAAGTGTTGGCTTCATCCTTAAATAGGGGCCACCTGATTCACACCTGTTTCTTCACAAAATTGATGACCTCAGTGATTGAATGCCACACTGCTATTTTTTTGAACACACCCCTTTCAACTAATTCAACTAATTGCCCAATTGCACAGCCTTAAGAGCGTGCATATCATGAATGCTGGGTCTCATTTGTTTTCTGAGAATCTACTGAACCTACTGGTAACTTGTTTGCCACGTAGCAATAAAAAAAATATACTAAAAACCTTGATTATTCTGGTTAGTCACATTGTACTGCTATTATTTTGAACAATACTGTATGTTCTGTTGATTATAATGTTGTTCCAGGACCAGCAATGACCCGTGATGTTGATCCAGGAACATTAAGCCATATAGGAGTGGGGAATGTATTCTCCCAGTAACAACTTTTAAGCTACTATATCACTATGTCTCTTGATGTGAGTGGGGAACTAACTCAAACAGCTCATTATCCGATTCTGACCCCCATGTTTCTTATACACGGAGGTTCTAATATTTATCAAACTTTGTATATACTCGTTAAGATCCATCCCCAAACAGGATGGAACCAATAACTTTTAAACCTTGAAACTAACATGTCTCACTATGATGGTGGTGGAATTAATTCAGACAGTTGGACTGCTAATATTTATCAAACTCATACTGGTAAAGATCCATCCCCAAACAGGATGGAATCAACAACTTTAAAGCCACTTTATCACCATGTCTCTTGATAGGGGTGGGGAACTGATTTTGACAGCTGGATTGCTTGCCAGTGGATTCTGTTCTCCCATGTTTTTATACAAGGAGTTTCTAATATTTGTTAAACTTATACTTGTTCAGCTCCATCTCATTTTTAAGCTACTATATCATCATGTCTCTTGATGGGGGTGGGGAACTGATTCATACAGTCAGAATGCTCCCAATCGGATTCTGTTCTCCCATGTAACTTATACAAGGAGTTCTAATATTTATCAAACTCAGAATGCTCACCATCAGAATCGATTCACCCTTGTTTCTTATAAAAGGTATACTGGTTACTGGTTAAGATCCATCCCCAAACGGAATAGAGTCGACTACCTTTAACCCATGAAACCAACATGTCTCTCCATGGGGGTACGATTCAGACAGCCGGACTGCTCACAATCGTTGTTTCTTGTGCAAGGAGGTTCTAATATTTGTTAAACTGATACCAGTTAAGATCCATCCCCATACAGCATAGAAACAAAGATTTTTAAGCCATTACAATGATATCTCGCCATGGGGGTGCGAGAATGGGATATTTATCAAACTGAAATGCATAATTAATCGTTATTTTATTCATTATTTAGCACCTTTTTTTAAACAATATTGTTATTATTTTACTGTTGTTCTTGCCCCAACACTGATTCAGGAACATGTATTGAGGATGGAGATGGTGTATTCTTGTAATAAATCCTTTAATGTTGTTCCAGCAATCAGAGAGGAAGGACACCTGTTTAACCACCTCCAGAACTGAACAGAACTAGAACTTGATTGCTGTTATCTAGACACATGTGGCGGAACACATAATTCCACAGATCGGAGAGCAGATGCACTTGTGTTGTTTATGTGAATCCCGGGGGAGTAGTTTTGCCTTCTTGTGTGCCCTCTGCGTATTAATTTCATCTGTCCCCTATGATCAGTCCACCCACTAGAACACTCACCTTATTCTTCCCTTCTAACACTTCCTGTCTGTGGCTGATGGTCAGGATGGGATTGTGGGTGGACGTGACTTCTGTCTTCTCTCTGACTGCAGTCCAGGAGGAAGGAGGAGGCTTCTCACATCTTAGAGAGAGGAAGACAGAGGACGAGAAAGAGGAAGAGAGAACGACAGCACTCTCAGTTCACAAGTGTCGATGCAGTGATGTCACAAGACACAGATGTGTGGCGCAGCTGTGGCCCAAAAGGGGAAGACCGGAAACTTCCTATCACAGGTCTCTTGGGAATTCATTTTTCACTTTAGTCATCTTATGGAATTTTTTCTTTGGAATTTCTTTTGGAATTTCTTTTCTCAGTGTTTGTGCGTGTCATCCGTATCAGGATATGGTGACACTCATTGGAGTGTTCCTTAATTAGCAGTGTGTGGGGCTTGGATGTGTTCCCTTTCCTGCCTGTAAATCATCCCGGCCATGCTTCCGACGTTCCAACCTCTCTTCCACTTTGCACACCAACTTCTAGGCATTTATCCCATTATCTTATCCATGCCAATTCTTTAAGGTCTCTAATCTTTGGAGCAAGATTCTGGTGGCCGTGGTGATGGGTATTTGTCCGTGACTGTGTGCCCACCGCCCTGTTACCCCTCCCTCGCTTTGACGACTCTTTCTGATTGCTCTTCCTATTTGGCTGAGACAGTGAGTGTTCTGTCCTCGTATGTCCCACCCTGATCATGACAACAGCACTTCTCAAACACAAAGTCCACTCTCCCACGGCTCTCCGGGAACAGTCGCTCGCTCGCTCACTCATACAGACACGCACACACAGAGTGAGAGAGACAGAGATTTCAAACACCCATTTGTTTTACCACAAACATCCTCACTCATTCTGCATTCGCACACCTTCATCCATGTAATCAGTGTGCCTGCGTACAGTATTACGAACTGACTACAGTGGGTCATTATGAAATCTACTCTGTTTTATTGTCTAGAAAAGCATCAGTCAAGAAACAGTTTATTATAATCACCCAATATTTTTGCTACACCTTTGCCATCTGTGAGAACGTATGCAGTTTTTGGAACCAAACAGACCATATTGTACAAATAATTTCAAGCAAATTTAATGCAAAAACAAATACATTTGATATAAACACATACATTAGATATTAAAAATACATTTTTTATCAGCGTTCTTACACATTTGGCAATTATTGATATTTACCATAAGTAAGTTAGTTGTATAAAATTATTAAATATTAGAATCATATATTACTCATAGACAATCTGTATAAAAAGGGGCGAATCACATTGGGAGAGACCCGTAGAGTAGAAACAAACACACAAACGCTCACTCAACACGCACACAAACACTTGCATACAAACAGGCAGGATCCTTTTTCAGCCCAAAATAAAGCAACTGTAATACACAGCATCACCGTGAAGTGGAAGAGTGTGACATAAGTTGACATATAGGATGACACAGAGCTTTTGTCATTCATTTCTGGCCCATCAGAACTCCTACACAGCAGGCATTCTGGGCCAGATCCAGTCTGAAAAAAAAAAAAAAAAAAAAGAGAAATCCAAATAGCGAGCCTCGGTTTTCTCTGCCCTCCTTGGCTCACTTCAAGATAGTTGATACAGGATATTTTCATCTTGTACAATCTGAACTCACAGCTTTTGTGGATGTTAGAACTATAACTGATGGTCTGGGCTTTGGAGATGGAGGCTTGGTTCATACATCCTTTATAGTACCACTCAAGAACACAAAAAGCAAAGCAGCACCAGGCAGTGTATGGATGGGGATCACGCTCAGAAAGAGGAAGAGCAGAAAAAACTGTCTCTGAACATCAACAACAAAACAAACAAACAAAAAGGAATAAATTAGAACGTAGTTCCAGGGGTGCAGAGATATCAGCCCCTCCATCCTGTGTGAGCCCAGCTGTTCTGGATCCTTGTGAGAAGGCCTGCTTTTAGTCACGTCTCTGGGGTGGCTGGATAAGGAAGGGCACTGGCAGTTGTAGGGTTATTTGTGAGTGTGGCAGGACAGGTGAGGGGGATTGTGGGGGATCAGTAAAGTGGGGCGGAGGGTGTGTGTGTGGGATCAGGGACTCTCAAGAATAGATCAAGCTCCTGAGGAAGCGGACTGTGCCACGTTTGAAGACGGAGGGACAATCACGCTGCTGGGAAGCTGTCTCGCGTCGGGGAGGAAGCCAAACAACGAGAGGAAAAGCGCTCTGATTTTTCGCACAGGAAGCCCGTCTGCGCCTCCTGCCTGGCTGAGATAAGAGTGCTGCTGTTCCCATGGCCGAGCAAAAGCCCATCCAGCCGCTATCAGGCCGGCCCGGCCCACAACTCCACTCTCCTTGGGCCTCCTCCACCGCAGCGTCAGGCCAGCCGCGCCGGGCTGCTATAAAGAATAAGGGCCTGAGTCAGGGTCCAGCCAGTCAAGACCTCTCAACAGAACGTACATACAATACCTTTCAATGATCAAGCTTTACACAGTGCTTTCCTTTTTTTTTTTTTTTTTTAGCATATATACTTTACTTGATGCAATGACGAGTATCTCAGCAAAATCAATATGCAAATGATACAAAATTATATCATTAAGGCAAACCCAGATGTGGGCATTTCCTGTATTTTCCTGCATTTTAGCATAAAATCCCCCAGAGTGGATTCAAACATGGTAACGTGTTAAATTAAGTGTAGCAGACTGGTAATTGGTAATTGAAAGCATAATTCATTTACTTTTTAATAAACTTTGTGAATGATGGGTGTTCTTATTCTGAGGAAATTTGTGGATAGCATTTCTTAAAGGGATAGTTCATCAAAAAATTGTTCCAAACCTTTTCGCAGGGTTATTATCATTAAATAAAACCAAAAACCTGATATGTATTATAGATTAACTGAAATATAATACAACATATACATAACGTAAATACATTTTATTTCAGCTAGTTCCCAAGGCATAATTTCTCATTTACATTTAGCGTAAGTACTAAAATAACTGAAACAAAATAATCTAAGACCTAATAAAAGCTATATAGACATATACAATTTTTTTATAAAAATTACAAACACAAAGTAACTCAAATTTAAATAATGTTTAAATGAAAACAGGACATATAAAAATAAAAGCTAATTCCAAATATTAACAAAAACTATAATAGTATATCAGTGATAAATAACACTGACTTTCTTCTGCAAACCAATTGTTTTTGTCAAAATAATAAAAGCCAATAGGGAACAAACATTGTTAATATTGAGTGAATGATGACAGAATTTGCATTTTTGGGTGAACTATTGCTTTAAGAATGCATGAAGGACAACTGGCACACTAGGAGTCTGATGCATTACTCCAGCCAACAAGACTTTTCCTCTCAGTGACATTTCATTTTTAGTTCTTTTAGGAAGCACTCAAAGAATAGGCCAAGAAAATATCACCAATCTAACATGTCACGATGGCAGTACAATAAGGGGAAGCATGACCTAAAAATGGACACATTTGAAGCAGAAAAGGCAGTGTCATACTAAAGAGTTTGTGCAGATCTTGGTAACCGTTTAGTTTGATGGTCCCCTTTAGACATTCTATTTAGACCTACATCTCAACTAACTCGTAAGATTATTAGTAGACATTCTGCTTAATATCTGCTAACACTTTATCTTGATGGTCCCCCAGCAAACAATCTACTTTACTTTGCATGTCAACTTATTCGACTCACCCCTAACAGTCTACTAATGCTCTACTAATACTCTAATGAGAGTTAGTGGACATGTAGGTGCAATGATACTTAAAGTGTAACCAAAATCTCAGTGTGTGTGTCTACATGGGAGCAAGTCAGTAATGTATGTGTAATGGTGTTTCTGTGAGATGATCTCCTGAGTAATGCTTGCTACATTTTTTCTCATGAGAACGGTGGATATGTGGTGTGTCAGACATTGAAGAAGGCATGGCAGGATGCGTCTGAGCAATCACAATAATAAACAGCCAGCATTCTGCACAGGAAGTTCATTAAATCATAGTGTTTGATTTAGAAACGAACAAATTGTGCTTGTAAGCACGGAACTGCCTTCTTTTGAAGTGCTTTTTTCTGCACTTTCAACTCGGGAGTTAAATTCAGTTCTGTGACTGTACCAGGCACACATTCACACAAATACAAACACATACACACGAGCGTCTGCATCCACACAAAAATGAATAGAGACACACACATGAAAGGCCTTCTCAAGCATCTGTTCTGCAGGCTAAGAGGAAACCCTGTCTGAACACATGCTGAATTAGACAAAACAGGTCTCTATTCACAAAAACACACACACACATACAGTACATGTGTGTGTGTGTGTAAATATAGACACATGTCTCCACTCATATGTGCATTCATTCTAAAAAAAACACATCAAACACACTGTGACCAGGTACAGTGTGAAATAACTGAACTGTTTAAAATGGTTTCAGGACATTACGCAATGATAGAGAGGATATCTAACTTAGTCTAGTGTGGGAAATCCAAAGCTAGCAAAATTACATTGTCTCGCATGTGTTTTTTCACCTGGATCAAATACTAAATTAAAAGTGACTGAATTTTTGGCCCTGACCCAGTATTCTTCACTGTATCCCTTTCCTCTGTGACTAAAGGGTAACAAGTCCGATTAGACAGTCATTGGGGAAATGTTTTCAAATTTAGAAAGTTCACTGTAATGCTTTCACTTTTTAAAACATGATAGTGTGAAATAAAATGGGGGATTAGAGAGCTTGCAGAGGCCTGAATAAAACAAGGAGACCATGACCTTTCCTAAAAATGCTAATCATTTATTGTTATGTGAGCGGCTTTAGCACACACTAATAAGGTTGTGTATTTTGATTGACATTTATATGATTTCAATGTGCATTAGTCACTGCCTTATTTCAAATTGGACAAACATTATTGTGTATCTGCGTGGATGGTGAACTTACAGGCCTTTCGGAGGGCACAGATACCAGAACCATTGGATTTGAGGTGGTGGGACACCGTGAGAGGTGCAGTGCAGGGCTTGTCTGCTGCCTCGCTGGACTGTCCCGGGTTGATGAGAGGAAACTGTCTTCTCTCCAATCTGTGGCTTCACTGTGAACAGATTTTGATAGAAGAGAAAATTAAGTTAGGTCACATTGTCATAATAAATAAAATAAAATATAAATAAAAAGACACACATATTGTAAAACTATAGGAATATTTATTAATATAATTAGTTAGTAGTAGAGTAGTTACAAAAATGTTTTGTTGAATATAGATCTGAAAAGAAACAGTCCTATAACATTGAGAAAGATCTCTTTATGTTAAGTCTCACCATTTACCACCAATGTGAGTGTGAGGTTCTGGAAAAGTCCATACTGCTGGATCCCAGTAAGGATGGTGTAGATCCCTGCGTCCTCTTCCGCAACATCCCGGATAACCAGGGAAAACTCGTCTACATGGTAACGGGAGCACCGCTCGGCTGCGACCATCCCATCCTTCAACCTAAGCAACAGATTCAGCTGTTGATTCTGCTCACTTTTAATGGACATTTGCAAACGTCAGATTTACATCTATTGATCAGCTCAACCGTGTAATCAAAGGAAATTTTACCAGATGACTTCAGGTGCAGGGAAAGCCCTTAGTTTTGGAGTGAGACGGAAAGATTTCTGTCCTGCAAAAGCCTGAACCACAGGGCCATTTCTGTGCTTGAGGCGAATAAAAGGCTGGTCTGGGAACAGACAGACAGGAAAATAGGACAATCAGAAACATACATGTGGTTGACTGAGAGGGAGAAAGCTGTAAATAGTGAATTTGAATCCATTTGAGTAAAAGCACAAAAGTTGGGGGGGAAACATTTCAGTAGTTTGGTATGGTGTATATATAGTATAAATCTGAAACTTGCAACTGTTTCAGAGTAAATTTGAAACCAGCAACATGGGAACTGATTCTAAAACTCACCATATACAATAACCGTGGTATTTGTGTCTCGTTTGGATGGACCACTTGTCACATGACATTTGTAGAGTCCTCTGTCTGCTTTGCTCAGGCTCGGGATGGTGAGAACACTGTAGAACAGCATGTTGGTTCTGCTCCTGGATATGCGTCTGCTAATAGTGGCCGATCCATTAGCCTGAAGTATAAACAAGCAGAGTAAATTGTGTCACAAATGTTCATTTAGTTCCAAACAAGAAAAATACAAACAACATGGTTTTCAGAGGAAATGAAGGCTACAGATGAGCTGTATGTTACTGGCCATTTTAAAACACTTCATTTTAAAAGGTAATGTCTGTAAAACAATGCCTCCAGTCCTTAGTACACAATCTGTAATTAAAAAATATTCCAGTTGCCAAAAAATCATTTCTATTAAATATTTCTTTAAAAATAATTTATTTTAGCAAAATTATGGTAACACTTTAGTTTAGGGTCCAATTCTCACTATTAACTAGTCACAGTACTTATTAGAAAGCATATTTCTAGGATATTGGCTGTTTATTAGTACTTATAAAGCACATTAAATCCTTATTCCGCATGACCATATTCTACATCTCTTAATCCTATCCTATACCTAAACTTAAAAATGACCTTACTAACTATTAATAAGCCGTAATTTAGAGTTTATTAAGGCAAAAGTAGTTAATAGTTAGTTAATAGTGAGAATTGGACCCTAAACTGTTACCATAACTTTTTTTGTTTAAAATGAACAAAATGTAAATAATGTGTCAGTACATCAATCTTCAATCAATTCCTCCAAAACATGTTTTTGTCTTACCCTGATTCACTATTGTAAGCTTTAGCAATTATATTTTAGATCTGAAGGGGGTGGGGGTTTGCGGAAATTGCGCACATATGTCATTAGCCGTGTGTCTCGTCATATTCGTAAATATAGAAAAGTTGCTCTGGCTACTTTGGCATGTGTATAATGTGGGAGTGGCATTGGTTATTTGTCACAACAAGCAAGACAGTTTAACATGAAGCAATCTCTGGGGAATCGCCTGTTTTAAACAAACTCTGAACAGAGGAGAGTCTGCTGGAAAAAAGAGAATGTGACAGAGCTTGTAATAAAACAAGAATCAACATTGGCTTGGATTTTCGGAGAGGCGAAAATTGAGGAATTTGAACATTTTTAATTACTCAGCAGGTGACTATGGTATTTTATTTAACAGATAAATTGCCATATGTAGCTCTCTAACAGAGTTTATTGGTAAAACATTATCTAGTGTGAAAGGTTATTTCATTATGGTTGTTGAATTTATTTTAAAAGAAGTATTGTGTCTATTAACCGGAAAAACTACAGTATCATCTTCAGCTAGTCAGCTTGAGATCCTTTCCATCTAAACTGGTTATATCTCTTAAGCCTAGTAGAGAATGTTTTATGAGCAGTAGGATAATCATATTTATCCGCACAGTCATGCCGAGCCGAACCACAACCAATGGCGGATTTCCTATTTACATGGCGGAATATAGACACCCTCAACCTAATGAGTCAGTTTAAATACATGTGTATATTGCCACGATTGGGTAATTCTGATACATGCAATTACTATCCATTATGACATTCAGATATTTTTTCTTCATCCTTAATCCTTTTATTTTTACTATTTAAAAATGGTTGGTGTGCTGCTGCGCATGCCTGTGTGTGTAATAAGCAGAGTGTATGCACGTTTTACTAACATGCCCTTTAAATAACACAAAAAATACTGCGTTATTGACTTTAGACCAGGTTTTTGTTGCTCAATGGCGCAGTCTATTTCAGATGCCTCAAAATAGCAACACGCAATCAATGCGCCTGAACACACCTCGTTTTCAAAGCAGCACGTCCATGGGTGCACAAATAGCTGCAAATGCATTTGCTATTTAAACAACGTGGCGCAGGACGTGTAAATGATAACTGCATCAGGATGAAACTAACAAAAAAAAATTGTAACCAAGCAGATCTCGGCAGCCATTGACTACCATAGTATTTTTTCCCCACTATATGGTAGTCAATGGCTAGCGAGATCTGCTTGACCTAACAAATGTATACAACTTGAGCGTGACTAAATGATGACAGAATTTTTTAATTTCTGGGTGAACTATACCTTTAAGCAAAAGTCTATTTGCACTAAGGGATATTAAACAATCTTATTTAAACAAGCGTTTTCTGTAAAGCTGCTTTGAAAAAATATGTATTCTGAAACGCGCTGTACAAATAAACTTAAATTGAATGTAGCAAAACGTTCTTTCTGATCAGTGTTTCCTGTGGAACTAATACATTTAGTAGCAATGCATCAAGGTGAATTCTTTCATTTTAAAAAGCCATGTCCAGCTCATGCTACTGTGTACATAAACTGATTTCACAACAGAATCTTACAGATTCTGGTTATACCAACTGCAGTTTGGTTTTAGAAACAGCAGTTCATAAAGCACAAATGCATATTAGGTAAAAACCCACCTTTTGTGGGTATGTCCATGTAATGGACACCCTGGAGTTCCATTCAGCTGTAACGGTGCAGTTCAGTGCTAACATCTCGCCCTGTAACGTGTGGACCAAACCTGTGCTGTTTAAATACACGTCCAGGATTTTATTTACTGCAAAAAGAAGGAAAACGTACAATGATTAAAAAAAATCTAAATTTGGTTCAACAATTAGTTAATACAAAAAAAAAAAACGTAAGCTCTTACCTGGCCTGTGAGTCAAGAACTTGTTGCTGTATTTGACTCCATTGATGAGAGTCTCACAGGAAAACAGCCCAATGTAGAATAATGTTGGACTACGGATAGTGAAGCCTTGCCTGCTGCTCCAGATGATGTTTCTATAATCAGGAGCTAACACGTGGAAAGGAAACTGAAAATGTAAGAAAAGTCCTTATTAAACAACAACAGCAGCTACACCATAAGCTTTTGCATTTCTTTACAGCAGAGATTTTTGCTTTCACTTTGAAAAGCTCTAAAATGTTCCATTGGTGTGGATTTTAAAAACAAACTTGCACTTTCAGTTTAAATCTCATTTGGCCAGCGCACACGAGGACTCTAATGGGTTCAACAGTGCACCGTCCTTCAGAAATTCTTGGAGAGCGGTGTTATGATTTTGTTTACTTCCATGTTCGATGGAGGAAATGTTTACAGGCATAGATGTGACACTGTGGAAGTGTCCTGCCCTTTCTCAGGGGATCAGGTGAATGCTTTCCTCTCAGTGTGAGCTGCTCAAATTCTGCTTGTTTCTAGGAAGCACTACTGCATTAGGTAAGGCATTAGGTAAGCCCTTTACCCAGGTATGGAACAACCAGCTTTTCTTGAAATATGAGCATTTTTGGCCTTGTGGACTTTTAGAAAAGCTATTTTAAAATAAAAATGGCCAAATAGTGGATATACAATTCTGTCATTTCCGCCACATCACAAATGATGTATTGTGTTGTGTAACAGCAATCTGTGGTGGAAATGACAGTGGTGGAAATGAAATGGAACAAAATGCTCGACTCCTTTGTCTTGTCAAGGCGAATTTCATAGCTAGCATTTCATGTATTCTAAATACACACAATTACATAATGTAACGATTTTTGTATAATTTGTCAAAATGACAAATTAAAAAATGCTTGATTGGTAGCCGCTTAAAATTATGACTTTAAGACCAAGCACTGAACGAACCAGTGTTGTTACTGTAAACTAAAACTATTAGAAATATTTTTCGTTAATTGAAATAAACCTGAAACAAAATAAAATAAAATATAAATATTAGATTATTGATAAAAATGTTGCCTTGGTAACTAAAGTTTTTAGTTATAGTACTAAAATGACTAAAATTAAAACTGCATTAATAAATACTATAATAGTATATAAATAATAATAAAATAACACTGGAACGGACAAGCGGGAAGTGATAATACTGTTACATGTAGCACTTTTCTAGTGCCGATTTCAGAAAAAATAGGATCAAACGTCATATCACCTAATTAATATTCATAAGCAAAGGTGATATGTTTTATATTGTGCCCACTTCACCTTGACTACCTAATCCCATCTCAGTTTTAGGGTACGTTTACATGACAACGATGTACTAAAAATGGAAACAAAATGATCCCCAGTTAACACGGATCCAATGAAAAAACTAATAACGTATTTGTATTATGCATGCCAGACAAGTAGTTGGTGACGTCACTTTGTAAAGAAAGACTACGCGCCTGCGCACATACACTTTCTTTTAATACAGTACACTTGAGCCAAACGAACATGCCTATAGACACAAATTACATAATCAATACTTTTTTGTCCGATTTTTATTCTAAAGATGTTAACCTTGATAATGCTGGAATATTACTTTGTCTTCTTGGTAAATTTCATCTTCACAAAGCCAGAAACATTCACTGTAATCCCATTTTTAGAATGTTCTCCTCTGATATCAAGTCCCTTTTTACTTCTTTTAAGAAAATGTCAAAAGGGTTTGAAAACATATATCAACCTTGATGTTGATTTGAGTAATTCTTATAACCACTTGTGATGATGTCCGTATGCCCCCCTTATTTCTTACTGTTAATATCTGTATCCTTTCATTTGCAAAAAGAAAAGAAAAAGCATATAGACTATACACGTAATAGCCTATGCCTGTGCATGACGTCACTGTTTTCACCGATTCGTGTTTTTGTCATTTACACATAGATTATAAGGGTGTCGTTTTGCACTTTGAAACCCATTTTCCACAAAATGCCGTTGTCGTGTAAATGAACGGCCAAAACGCAAAAAGTCTTCCGTTTTTACTTGAAAACAGTGTCATGTAAATGGTCCCTTAGTTATCCAACTTCTTATTAACATCCCTCCCTCCGTTCAGTGCGTAAGAGGGAGTGCGAGGATGTGAAAACGTGACTCCAGTCCATCTCCTCTTATCCTGTTACTACAGGATATAGACATCATGGCTAGGCCCTCAGGTCAGCTTCTTGAAGGGCCCCGCTGGCTACTTTCACAGCTTCAGCGAGAGCACGGCCGCCTATGTATTGTTCCCTACGCGAGAGGTGCAAGATTAAAGATACATTGCCAAGTGCAAAATCCTCTCAGGAAAAAAACACTCTACCAGTGTGTGACAGTCCAACTTTGAGAAGGGTGGAGAGAACTCGTATTTATAGCACGATTACCTTTTGTATATCTGTGCGCAGGGTCAGCAGGACATAAACAAAGCAAACAGAAATGAAATGTGGTGCTTTTTTGAGCAAGGAGGGAGGATAGGGATGTCATATCGCTAGCATATCCTAAAACAGTTTCCATCCTGGATGTGAGGAGCCAAAGGCAGCGCGAGGGGAACTGGTCAACTTGTTCTTTTCCGTTTCCCCTTCTCATCTGAAATTCATCCTGAAACACTTCAGTCCTTTTTATACCCTCTTGAGACCATATTTGGGCTCATCCTATGTCTCCAGAGATGCAGTAGTGCATCTAATCATTTCATTAATGCACAGCAAGCCATCTTTTTAATCACTTGGTAAAGCTTCAATCCTCAAATGACTGTCTGTGCCAGCAGCTGTGGAAGACATCAGTCTGCGTGAGGTGGTCTCGGCGTCATCTTCTTGGCTGTGTGCAGTGCCAACAAGTAAAGGAAGCTGTGGGCGCCGCTCACTTTGAGCATCGGCTTAAAGTATCCATGTCACGCTGAGCCACAAAGAATTCTGTACATCCCCTCCACATGCCCGCACAAACACACTTACATCCGAACTAGCACAAACAGATGCATGCTTGCCCTTATAACCTGGAGTGATTGTGAGATAAGGATGAGGAGTCGACTTATTTGTGAATGAAAAGGAGAGGATGCACTCCATGTATGGTAGTGGAAGCCATAGACAAAAGTAGGTATGGCACGAATACCTGAGAACAGCAGTACTTGACAACAATGATCGATTCAGCAATACATCACACATCAATTTCAACAGTGCACAGAGACTTTTGGTTCAGTGCAGCAACAGCACTAAACACTCAGAGAAAGCATGCACACAACGCATGCGATTACTGTAGTGCAGGTGAATTATTCCCTTTTAAACAGGGAAAAGGAGCACTATAGAGAACAACTGAATGTCTTAAAGTATTTTTTGGCTTGTAATAATAGGGGAACCACTTTAAGTGCTATATTGCACCTATCTTTAAAGGTGCTATACAACACCTTTGTCAAATGGTGCTATTTAGAACCATAGAACCACTCAATTCTTCTCCTTAGATTTCAGATCTGTTACTCCACTCATATATTTGCTTTAAATGGGAATTTACTACAGTTGCAAAAGCTGTTTTGAATCACTTTTATGCTTTTCTGAGGTTAAAAAATCTTCCTGCAATATTTCCTTATAGGGGGGCCTTGGGGGCAAAATGTTGAGAGCCACATTTTCTTCAGGAAATACACTGTATTTTAATGCAGTTTTTAATAATTTCCCCAACTAAACTAAGAGACTAAGAGAGAGTTAGAGAACATTTAAAGAACTATTCAGGGTCTTAACTGATTCCTTGTATGGCAGTGGTGCTATATAGCACCTTAACCACCCCAAAGAACTGCTGAAGAACCACACTGGGCTTAACAGGTTCTTTATACGGTAGCGGTGCTCTAGCACCTTAACCACCCCAAAGAACTGCTGAAGAACCACACTGGGCTTATCAGGTTCTTTATACGGTAGCGGTGCTCTAGCACCTTAACCACCCCAAAGAACTGCTGAAGAACCACACTCGGCTTAACAGGTTCTTTATACGGTAGCGGTGCTCTAGCACCTTAACCACCACAAAGAACCGCTGAAGAACCACACTGGCCATAACAGGTTCTTTATACGGTAACGGTGCTATAAAGCACTTCAACCACCCCAAAGAACCGCTGAAGAACCATTAAAAAAAAATAAACACCAGTCATGCCAGTGGCTATGAAAATAGCAGTGTGTATTGCTGCACATTCAGTTGGTGTATCTGTCGAGCATTTGAGTTAACACAATTATTAAAATGCCCATCTCTAGACAGTATGACAATTCTGACAAAACAACCAACTGGCAAGTCTTGAAAGCTAAATGAAATGCTAAACGAGCAAAAAGCCAAACAAGTTTCTATTTCTCTAGACAGCCCACCCACTGTCAATTCTTATTGGTCAATAATCCCACTTTAAACATCAAATATCTTCTGATTGGCTGTGATTATCTCACATTTTGACAGACAAAAGAAAAGCCTGTGTTTATGAGATGACTGAAAAGGTTAAGAAGATTGACACTGTGTCCTAACCAGAACATAAAAACCAAAGAAGGGATAAATCATGAAAGCTAATTTTCAAATAAATTAGTATTTGTTCTAAGCAGTGCTGGGTTTCTAGCTCTTAGGATGACCCTGCCCTCTGTCCCATCTTGAACATGGTCAATGATAATCCTGCATATTTAACATCAAATATTGTTTGATTGAATCACATGTTGGGTTTAGTGCTGACAGATAGATTACTTATTGGAAAGAGGGAAGGCTGATGTGTCTTATAAAATGATCTGTTTGACTCACAGTTGAGACACTCACCTTGACCAATGAGACATTGGCGTCTGGGCGTGTGACTCTGCAGGGGAAGACCAGCGGCTCTCCCTCCTTCATGTACACCACATCTGGGATCTCCGACTGCATCTTCACAAACGGCCGCTGGCTGTCTGAAACACCAATGCTGAGGTCAGGAACAAACAGACACCACATATAAACAGTAGATGCTGACAACAATCTAGAGTCAGCAACAAATACAGAGAGATTGCCCGCTTGTTATCAAACGCTCTCTCTCTCTGTTGTTTTCTTGGTTGCACTTTCGCCTCAGTTGCAATATTTTTGTGGCAATGAAAGGCTTTGGGTGTTGCTCGCCCCATTGTTCGGTGCTCTGCTGTTATTAAAGGAACGGAAAAAAATATCTGAACATTTTAACAAAAGTACCCCAAGGACTGCTGGATGCTTCCTTGTCGTGCTTTGATTCAATATAAAGGACGAAGGGTGAGGCTAAATCGACATGGCCGCAAGAACGATTGATGGTCCTCAGGGGCCTTGTTGGCTAACCGGGGGCCGCACCTAGTGACCTGGGGCACCCCTTAGCCTTCCTTAATGCCTGACCAGGGAGGATCCGAGCCACTTCTGCCCCGGAATGCCCTCAAGGTGCCCACTCCCATGCACAGACACGCATCCTAACAAACATACACAAGAAGACATCGCATCCTCTATCCTCGTCTCCAAGTGTCCCTCCCCCAGAGCAGCACAGGATACGGACAGCCGGGCTGAGGGAGATAGATAAGGCCGGGTACCCTGGGAAAGGCTGCCCAAGAGCAGAGCCTTTCAACAGCTGGGGCTATTTCTGTCCCCTCGAGGTAGCACGTAAATGAAAGTTATAGTTTAAATATAGTCAAAAGTGAGGGAGGACAGCCTACGGTTTGAGCAAAAACAAAAAAATGCCAGAGTGAAACCGTGCCAGACACTCACTTAGACGGATATGTTGCTTCGAGAGAAAAATGGTGTTTAGGTATTATTTGTTTCCTGAGACTTCCTGTTTGGCTTTAAGCAACAGAAATGGTCAGTGAGATGGTCAAGCTATTGAACGGTGGCTGGAGAGAGAGGGTTTAAGGGTTTGAGCGTTCACCTGAAGCATCTTACCTGTGATGTAGACATACACCGAAGCCTGTTTGCGCTGCTTTTGGCGGTACCTGCAGCGGTAAGAGCCAGTGTGTTGGGCTAAAGCAGGACTGAGCGTCAGGCGGCTACAGTACTGGTTAGTTTTTCTCCCGCACCGAGTCTCCTCTATCTGGGTGCCGTGGTAGACTTTTGGAACGCCCGATGGCAAAACCCACTGAAGCTCCCACCGCCCCCTGAAACATCAAATTTGGGTTATAGAAGCAACTTTAAACCTAACTGATCAAGAACATCACATCACCACCTCTGTGATCAACAATGGGGACCAAAAGTCTGAGACCACTAGTTCTATTATGCATTTTACTTATTAAAAGTATTTAAGCATTACTTTTACTTGGTTTGGTATTTATTTTTAATAAAAGATCTTGCTTTTGTTTTAATGACAGCATCACGCAAAATGCAAGTTTGTGTAAAAACTGATGAACATGATTTGAGAGACTCTTGTGCATAAGAACTTCTGAACTTTTGCACAAAGGGCTCTGTTTATTTCAAGGTTTAAATCAAATTATGAATCATAGAGCTTCAGTGTGCTCGCAGATTCTTGGACCCCACTGTAATTGGTTCATTATCAACGTTTATGCTTTTCACACTAAACTTTTACTTAGTAGCTTTACTTAGACATGATCAAAATCAGTATCACCTCTGTTAATCATAAAGCTATATGTTGCTCATCTAAAATGAGCTAATCCTCCTCCTAATCACATCCTCCTCCTTTAAATCGTGAGATTGTGGGACACATTACTCACCTGCAGTTTAGCTGAAGTGTCTGATTTCTTTCTATAATAAGCTGCTTCTCAGTAACATCCAACACTGGAGAACTGAACCTCCCTTTTGTGTCTGTGTCTTTCAGATAGAAAACACAAAGGCATGTTAGAGGCTGCTGAATAAGATGTTGTGACATTGACCACACTCAGGTGATAAAAATGATAGTCCATGCAGGACTTACACAACTTGCAATATGCATGCCATTGATCAAACTATAGTTTTAAAGCTACATAAAAACAGACCCATGATTTCTGCAAATACTTGTAGGGTGTTCAGGCCAGAAGTATTGTTCAGAGGTTAAGGAACTTTACAAAGCAAAGTTTATACATCAAATATAAAGGGGCTTAATGGAATAAATTTAGAAAACATCACATTAGTGCAGTGTAAAAAAAAAAAAATATTTTACTACTAATAATAATTATATATATACCTGTTAATATATATATATATATATATATATATATATATATATATATATATATATATATATATATATATATATATATAAACCTAATAATGCATTCTCCTTTCTTTTTTTACTGTTGGTAAGTGAATTCAGGGTGACTGGGACACTTTTTTGCCACTGAGATGATGTGAAGAAATTGTCCCAATAACTTTGAATTCACCCTAAGTATCACAGTTTATAATATCATCAATATCATTTTAGTTTTTTATTTTGTGGCAAATACAATTCTACATTTATTACAGAATAATTAAGGTTTTAAAAATAGCCTACAATTACTGTTTGCATATGGATATTTTCTATGGTTCTTATTTTAAAAATGCATCAGACAATGAGCAATACACTGTCTCGTTTAAATTATTCATTTTTATTTCTAACTTTTCAAACCATATTATATGAATACATATGCCTAAACCATGCATTTAATTTTATTTATCTGATTAATAAGACATTAAAGGTCAGGACGCCCAACTGAACATAAAACGAACGTAATGACTGAACTGAATAATTGTACAGACCTATTTAAAATGATTTACCATATCCACGTGATGCTGTGATATTAATAGCCTATTTAATATGCAAAATCACGTTGTTATAACACATTTTTAGAAAGAAAAAAACGCTCAATTGTGGGTTGAGATGCCACATAATTCAACATGATTCTCAACATCTGGTCTCGATGCAGACGTGTCCTTTATAATACGCACCGCTCTCACCATTGTTTATTGCTTTTAAAAACGTATAGCATCATTTCCTTTCCATTATTCACACGCTATGCTCAGGCCATTCACGTCTATAGGCTATACATTAAAATGGTATTGTAGTTAGTTAGACCTATGAAAAAAGGAAATAGGAGTCAAGCACTTTTTCCCACAGCGAATCCCGCATGGAATTCAAACAGGCTCGTTATCAGCCGGTCCACACGCTGAGGTTCCGTTTCAGACACCCTCAACAAGAGCGTCGCACACTAATGACAGGACGAAAACCTGCCAATTTCAACAAACCTTACACGTCATGTTTGAATAAACGCTAATGAACCGGAGTAAACAGGTTAAAGTTTAAAGAGCGGAGCAAGTAAGAAAAGACAGCCACGACTGTTACAAGAACAGCGCTAAATGTAAATTTGACCTAAGTCAATGTAGACCCTGAACACAGCATGGCTAGCCTATTGCATGCACTTGAAAGTAAATTTAATTATGGTTAGAAAATCATAGGAAACGATTTTTTCTTCATTCTTTTATTTGAGAGGCTTCTAATCACAAAAAAAAAAAGAATACAACGAAATATATTTAAGACTTTGTAAAATTGTTTGTAAAACTGTTCTACATTGGGAAACTATAGCTAAACAATTAAAATGTGCGGTCTGTGTGCCATAGCTTATAATTTATTAAATGTAGAACTAAACCGGGTTTTAAAGAAAAAAACGTTTGAAGTTACATTATTTTCTTTAGTTCTTCAGATACAATTAGCTATGCACCAGTGCTTTAACTGTTTTGATCTCCAAGAACCATAGCGAAGTCAATGAGGAAAATTGTTCTTGTTGAACCCATAAGGTGTTGCAAAGTATGCTAGGCATACCTATTTTAATAACACTCCATATTAAAAATATTTTAGAAAATCTATTATGATGCATTAGTTATTAACTATTTAGTTTAGTTAATTTTATTGGGCTAGTGAACTTGTTTTATTAGTGCATTTTAGGAATCTTTCTAAAATCCGATATTCTATTTAATTTTTGCCAAAATATAGGCTGGTTCTACCATAACTGTATGCTTTGTTTTGAGCGCGCAGAAAGGACATGCTTAAAACACATGTTTAGCCATTAATCAAATTCAGTTTTCCATCCTGTGATGCGAGTGGTGAGTTGTTGACCAATAAAGCCGTAATAATCACGCACTACGGACAGTACATCGCTTCACCCCCTGCTTCCTCCCAGTGGGTCTGTTTTAGCTATAACACCCTGATTAGCGCAGGTTCCTGCCTCACGGTGGTCATGACCCCGAAGTCATTTATATTAGAACTTCCATTTCACAAAGTCATCAGGCTCAGGAAATAACGCCCTCTCTGATTCAACAGGGGCCAAACATTGAAGACGGATGCCAAGTAAGTGCAGAGAGGTCTATACTATCAAAACAACTTGTCCTGTTATGGCAGGCCGATTTGACATTTATTCCTTAAAACTGTTAAAATCGTGTATTTTTATATTAGTATTATTTTATTAATATTGGTAGGCCTCATTATACTTGAACATTGTATCTCCTTTTTTATAATGGTATCTTGTTCCTCTTCATCTATTGTAATTTGTGCACATGCATTATTTTGTAGTATTATCTGTGGCTTCTTGCTTTTCTTTGCACTGGAAGCTTCTGAGAGAAATTACTTATAATTTCATATTATATGAGTGTATAAGCATACTTGGCAATACATCTTATTCTAATTCTAATCCAATAGTCACACTAGTGTCTTTTCAATTTAGGTTAGTTAAGGTTGGACATTACCAAATCATAAAATACTACTTCATAATCTAAGTAATACATATATATATATATATATATATATATATATATATATATATATATATATATATATATATATATATATATATATATATATATATATATATATGTGTGTACTGTGTATAATTATTATGTAGCCTATATTTGAACACACACACATATTTATGAAATATTTGCATGTATACTGTATATATGTATCATTTATATTATATATAAATATTTCATATTTCATAATGTATTAACTATATAGTATATGCATGTATGTGTATTTATATATACATCAAATTTATACAGATATATATTAATTAGCCTATATATTAATTTGATAATTTTAGACTAGTCGGTTGGGCAGTAGTGATTCATTTTTTATAGATACTAGTCTGATACCATTTGGATTAATTAGTAATTAAAAAACGCTACTGACAAAAAGTAGATACTAATTATTTTAAGTTATAAATGTGAAGCCAGCTTGCCATAGTCCAAAGCACAAATCGTAGCACATTCGATTTAGCGCGTAATTTTTCTCTTTTGCCGTACACATAATTACCGGTTAGGCACGAATAATAACAAATAAAAAAAAACAATAAAACATCTTGAACAAGTTAGTACATGCATGGATATCTTCTCTTAAGGTATCATGAAACAGAAAAGATGCGCTAGTACTGAGGAAAGCCACTCACTCACATCCACGCGCATTACCGTTATTCATCCTTTCGCTTTGGTGGAAAATGAAAAAACGTGCGTAATTGAACAACATAAAAAATAAATAAAAGTCTTAGATGTTAAATTGCCTATGAATACGAATGAAAACTGATAAAAACTTACCTTTTGTTAGAACACGCCCTGACAGTCCAAAGATCATCACAAATAATATATCGAACATTCTCTTGGTCTTGCTTGAGGTCCTTTGCTTGGAGATGAACACCTGGAAACACACCAGCTCCAATACTCCAGAGAATCAATTCACCCAACAACACCAAACTCCGCTTTCACATGGACTACAATCAACTTCTGTATTGTCCGGAGTGCGAACTCTTGAAGCAGGAGCACCATGCATGAATTCCAGTTAAACTCTTGCCCATTATGACCGCGGGCTGGGATTTATTCATGTCCCACTGCCACTGGAGCTTCCGTGACGCTCATCGACACACCCATCCCGCGCGACCGACGTGACCTACAAGGTTCTGCCCTGCTCCAGTGTCTCCCCTCTACTTCATCAATCATATCATGAACAAACAAGCTTATTGCTGTAAATGCTTAAATTATCCCACCCTTTTAATCCTTAAAAGAGGATAGTAAATCCATGAGGGGAAACAACTGAATTTGAAAGGAGACTAGGAGTGAGAAAAAAAGATCTGTACCAATGGGAATTTTGCGTATGCAGCTTGAATATTAACAATGCAAAATATAGGAAGTTAACACATTAATAGAAAAGTCAGTAATTAATCACCTCACCTTAGACCTCAGTTATATTTCTTTAAAATATAAACTTTGTCTCTGACGTTTCTCCAAAAATTCCTCAGAATAAATAAAAATGGTATAAATGGACAACTGCTGTCATACAGAAAGAGTCAATCAATGCAATGTGGATATACACAGATCAGGCATAACATTATGACCTAATATTGTGTTGGTCCACCTTTTGCTGCGAAAACATCCTTGACCCGTCGAGGCATGGACTCAACTAGACCCCTGAAGGTGTTCTGTGGTATTTGGCACCAATATGTTAGCAGCAGATCCTTTAAGTCCTGTAATCGATTGGATTGAGATCTGGGGAATATGGAGGCCAAGTCAGCACCTCAAACCATTCCTGAACCATTTTGCTTTGTGGTAGGGTGCATTATCCTTCTGAAAGAGGCCACAGCCACCAGGGAATACCGTTTTCATCAAAGTGACATCCACATGGATGGAAGGACCCAAGGTTTCCCAGCAGAACATTGCCCAAAGCATCACACTGCCTCCGCCAGCTTGCCTTCTTCCCATAGTGCATTCTGGTGCCATGTGTTTCCCAGTTAAGCAACATATATGCTTCCATTGTTCTGTGGTCCAGTTCAAACTTGCTCAAATCCTAACGCTTTTTCCTGCTTCTAACACATCAACTTTGAGGACAAAATGTTCACTTGCTGCCTAATATATTCCACCCACTAACAGATACCATTATGAAGAGATAATCAGTGTTATTCACTTCACCTGTCGTAATGTTATGCCTGATCTGTGTATAGCTCAGATAATTTGGTTTTAGAGGAATTCAATGAGAAATTTGAGAGATCATACGGAAATCTCAATTTGAGCACAGCTTGAGACTTCTAGAGGACAGGTGAGATTACTTCAGTCTTTTCTCAGAAGAAAAATCCAATAAGCTGGAGACTTCAGGAAAATTCTCAATTTGAACATTTAATCTTGCTGTCCAGGAGAAGCAATTGAGACTCGTTTGTGAGTTTTCAAACATCTAAAAACACATAACATAGGATATTAGTTATGAATTCGACCATTGAAACACATGCAAGCATTAAAAAACAGAGTGGACGTAATGTAATGTAGCACCTCTTTTTAATATATTTCTATTTTCATATAGCTATAATAAAGTATCAACATTTGCTCAGTTTTGACATTTACATCTGGTTGTCAGGAATACAGATCAAGTGTGCGTAACTAAAGGAGTACTGAGTTATGTAATGTCAAATCACAACCAGTAGAGAGAGTCTTAGGGGCTGCCACTGCTTTCTCCAATTGGAGAGGAGAAGCCAACACTCATTTATTAAAACAAAAACCCTATAAAAACAATATAAAACGTTATTAATAATAATAATAAAAGACTAAAATTGATGTTGGTCATAATTTCTGATATGCAATCAATTTCACAGTTGGACATATTTGAAATGGACAATGAAGTGGAGGGTTTATATCATCCTTAAACAATGAAAAAAATAATAAAAATGATTCCATTACCATGAATAAATGAATGAAAACTAATATTTAGTCACTGTATGCAAATAATACAAATCTTACCAAGAGAACTCATTCCACTGCAATTAACGAAAGAGGTGTATCTCCTTAACCTGCTTGTTATAATCTCTACACTAGTAGTCCACTGTTGAGGCTTTAGAGAGAGTACAGTAGGTATCATGGGTGGTTCTCTAGATCTTGGGGCATAAAGAATCACAGAAGGGAGTGAAGCTGCTGGCAGACCGGGGTTGGAGGTTTTAAACGCTGAGCAACTGGAATTGGTGGGAAATTGCTTCCGATGCAGAGGTGATGATGTTTGCTGTGTGTCTGGGCACCGCGAAAGCTGGGCCAGTGCACCTCGATCATGGGCAAATCACCCGTTCTCTGGTGTAAATATATGTGTGCGTATGCAAGTGTGCGTCACACCTGGCCTTTCGTCTGCTGGTGAATCCAGTCTGTGAACTTTATGACACGTGTGTAAACTCCGGGCCGGTTCTGTCGAGCGCAGCCCTCACCCCAACTCACAATGCCTGCTAGAAACCACCTGCGGCCACGTTCCAGACACACTAATGGTCCCCCAGAGTCTCCCTGTGCGAACAAAGATGTGAATATATGAACCGAGAACACTGGCAAGCACACAAACGGTGACTTAGTGCACACTAACCTGACAAGCATCCACTCCTCCCTGAATGTTTCCGGCGCAAAGCATTCTGGGAGTGACCGCATCATCATACATTTTATTGCAAGTGTTGTGACTGATGATGTTAACAGTGGCCTCCTGCAGCAATGTGGCCAGTTCACCTGAAATTTAGAAGGTTTCAGATAAAATCAATGCATTTCATTATATTAAACGGTGTTTGCTTCAAAATTTACTTGTATAACGTTCCTAGGTCAGTTATTCCTCGATAATGACCACTGTCAATGGCAACGTTGTATAATCCGGTATCTGAGGCCTTTGAGGCTTTGCATCTGGTCCTGGTCACCCTGTTGGGGTTTATTTTTTAAATAACAACTGGCTAGATGTACAATAAGCCTTACTTAAAATATACGAATAAACTGAAACCAACTTCAGTAATTTCTTATTAGTAAGGCATGCATTTTATGATCCATTTAATAAGATCACCATAAAAATCCAAGTACCAACCGAACTCAGGTAGCACACTCAGGTACACTAATGTGTGACTTTGCCATTTTTCGTTGGGGATCCTGGGGGATTTTTCAGTCAAAGATAATTACTTTGGAATGCATTTTTCTGATCATTAGTCATATGAATCATGCATTTAAAAGTGAGGATAAAATTGTCTTGCTGCAGCTGAAAAAGAAGCAATTGTTTGTTCTGAATGTGTTTCTACATTGTGCCGTACCTTCTTCTGTCAGAACCCCCCATCCAGTGACAAAGCAGCTGGTTCCAGAGGTGAAGGCGTGAGAGGGGGCGGGCACACAGACGGGCTGTACCAACTCATTGAAAAAGACAGGGGCGCTTAGTTCTAGTAGGGCAATGTCATAGTCAGAGGTGAATTGGTCGTATTGCGAATGCAAGACAATACGGCGGATTTGTCTGGTGGCTGCTGCGTTGCTGACCGAGTTCATTACACGCATACCCATGTAGGCCCTCCATGACCGCGCATCAGAATACCTGCAAAAACATGAGCAAACACTTTATACCTGAAGCGACAAATAAATAAAATAAAATAAAATTGAATTAATAAATAAAAATGAATAAATAAATAAAACATTACCGTTCAAAGGTTTAGGGTCGGGTTTTAAAAAAGTATCTTATGCTCACCAAGGCTGCATTTATTTGATGAATAATACAGCAAAAACAGTAATATAGTGAAATATTACAATTGAAAATAATTGTCTATTTTAAAGGTGTCATGAACTGGCTTTTAAAAAAATTTGTATACTGTTATCTGAGGTCAACTTATGACGTCCGTGTGGTTTTTACATTCAAAAACACCATAATAAATAAGTAATAGGCTATTTTCTTCACTGGTTTTGAGGCTCTCTCAAGACACGCTCGGTTTTGATGGGTGGTGCCGCACTGAAGACTTGGAAGTAAACGCCCACGGCTAGGATTGGATAAGATTTGCATATTTAATGAGCTTCAGCTCCCCTGTCAGTTCACGTGAGAGATTGTTTTGAAAGCGGCAAACAATTATCTTGCTATCTTCGGCATGTTTATTGCTCGGTAGCGCGATCCGTTTAGTTTCACGAGTTGTTGGGCGGGGCTATAGAAGCAGGCGTACACATTTATCTGTAGAGGCGGCGTTTCCCTGTTCTATTACGTCATTGATCAGTATATATTTGAGAGCTGTTGTTTGCTGGGCCTGGTGTCAATAAAAGCTTTTCTTTGACTAGCAAGAAAGTTTTCAGCTCTGAAACTTACAGGATACTCTTATATTACAATGAACTTTCATATATCAAAGGCTCAAGGGAAAGTTGATTTCTCAATTCATCACCCCTTTAATATATTTTAAAATGTAATTTATTCCTGTGATGCAAAGCTGATTTTCATCATCATTACTCCAGTCGTCAGTGTCACATGATCCTTCAGAAATCATTTTGATATGATGATTTGCTGCTCAAGAAACATTTTATTATCATCAATGTTGAAAACAGGATTCTTTGATTAATAGAAAGTTCAGTCACACTTACGATTAGGGTCCAATTCTCACTATTAACTATGACTTTTGCCCCAAACTTTTAATTGCTGCTTATTAATGGTTAGTAAGATGGTTGTTAAGTTTACATACTGAGTAGAATTAAGGGATGTAGAATTTGGTAATTCAGAATAAGGCACTAATATGTGCTTTATAAATACTAATAAACAGTCAATATGCTAGTAATATGCATGCTAATAAGCAACTAGTTTATAGTGAGAATTGGACCCTAAACTAAAGTGTTACCGAAAGTTCAAAAGACCCGCACTTATTTGAAATACAAATATTTTGTAACATTATTTTGTACTCATTATTTTTTAATACTTTTTAATGCATTTTAATGCAATTTCATTACTGACCCCAAACCTTTAACCTCATTGTATGTGCCTGAATAAAACCTCACTTGATTGCATCTGAGTCCTGAAAGCAGTGAGCTGCAGATACGAGCCAGCGGCTGGCCACCAGAGATGCCCCACAAACATGACCATAACGCTCCATTTGAAGGCTGACCTGCCACGGCCATGAGCCTGTCTGGGCATCCGTTCCACCCACAATCTTTGCCCTCTTCCTGGGCCTTGTGCCACAACCTACATGCACAGCATGACATTTGTAGGAGCTGTTACTGTTGCAAGCTAAGAATCTTTATTATAAGTAGTTAAATTGAAGTAATTATGTAATTCTTTAAACGTGCTCACCACAGCGCAACTCATCCGAACCATCTTTGCAGTCTTTGATGCCGTCACACTCCGGATTGATCTTACTCAAGCACTTTCCATTGGCGCATTTGAAGGAGGAGGTAGAGCATCCTTTTGAAACTGCAAAGGATCAGGCAGACATAATTCTTCATCATTGATAAAATAATGAAATTAAAAACACTGTCTCAGTCCATATGATCATAAAAACACTTCAGACATTGTGTCATTATACATGTGTGCTTGTTACGAATATGTTTGTACTGAAAACCATGTGGCTTGATCGTCCAAATCCTTTTTTGGGACAATAAGCCCTGATAGATGATTGAATAGAACCAAATTGTAGACAAAGTGGGTTTTAATCACATGCTCTTGTGCAGTTGAGTTCATCGCTGCGATCTTTGCAGTCCACAATCCCATCACACACTGAGGCTTTGGGGAGGCAGATTTTGTTTGGGCACATATGGTAGCATTTACCTCCTAAGGTGGGCAAATTGAACACAAAAAGAAATGAGCTTGACAAAATCATAGGTCTACACACACACACACACACACAGACACAGACACACACACACACACACACATTGTGTTTCCATGTTTTATGGGGACATTCCATAGGCGTAATGCATTTTATACTGTACAAACCGTATTTTCTATCCCCTACACTGCCTCTGCCCCTAACACATCACAGGAGACATTCTGCATTTTTACATCTTCAAAAACATCACTTAGTGTGATTTATAAGATTTATAAGACAAAAATGTCCCCACAAGGACAAGGATTTTGGATATTGCCATCTTTGAGGACATTTTGTCCCCATAACGTAAAGGGATTACCAGTCCACACACACACACACACACACGTTTGTTTTTGTGAAATGTGGGGACATTCGATAGACGTAATGGTTTTTATACCGTACAAACCGTATTTTCTATCCCCTACACTGCCCCTGCCCTAAACCTACCCATCACAGGAGACTGTGCAGTTTACTTTCTGTGAAAAACCTCATCCTGTGTGATTTATAAGCATTTTGAAAAGTGAGGACATGGGGAACGTCCTCATATTTCACCCTCTTTTTGTAATACCTATGTCATACCCATGTCATTATACACATTTGTGTCCTGATATTTCACAAAAACATGCACACACACACACACACACACACACACACACACACACACACACACACACACACACACACACACACACACACACACACACACACACACACACACACACACACACACACACACACACACACACACCAGAACTTAGGTGGGTCTTACCACAAACTCTCTCCACACGTCTGTAGCAATAAAAATAGACATCTCTGGGTATCAGCGAATGCAGGAAGAGGGCAATTGTGCTACATAAAGTATTAAAACTTCATAAAGACTGATAAAGACACTCTTACCACAGTTAGTCTCTTCACTGCTGTCACCACATGCAGTGATACACTGGCTGTGTGGTCTGCACTGACCATTACAATAAACTTCTCCCGGTTTACACGTGTCTAAAAGCAAAGTAATGCAGGTTTAAATAAGACAGCAATGGATGGCAGAAAAGAATGCAAGTATGGCTCATGCGCTTACTGCATTTAGCCTCATCTCGTCCATCAGAACAGTCTTTTTCTCCATCACACACTTTCCTGAGAGGAATGCACTTGCCATCTCCACAGCGGAACTGCCTCGGACATGCTAATATAGGAGAATAAATATGATCATTACTTACTGGGGTGTACATTTGAGCTCTAAAAAAGTTTTTTGATCAAATCGATGTATCCCTAGTAACTTGGGTAACAGGGTTGAATCGACCGAGCTTAAAGTCGGCAAAAAATCAAAATAGACCATTCTTATTTTTAATGTAATATTGTAGTGTTTATTATAAATGATTTATCTGTGCAGTTCTTTTTTTTATTTTTATTCATGTGCCCTCATAATCTTTAAATAAAATGTTAACCTTCCATATCCCCTCGAGACTTCTCTTCCTGTCATGTTCTATAGCGTGAGGGCGGGGCTATGGCGGTCTGTCTCGTTTGTGCCTCAATTTTGTTGGCAATGCCCAACTTCCAACGATCCAATCAATTCCTAAAGGACGAAATCAAGCCCCACCCAACATTTTTTTCTCAAAATAACAATCGCAACTTCTGTTTCATGCCGACTTTAAATGCAGCGAGCACTAAAAGGTGTGTAAAAAAATTGACAAAATGTAATGATATTATGTATTAGTCTTCTCACCATGCTGTAGAAAGGGTTACATTTTAGAGTTCACAATTTTAAAGAAAGATTCAGTAAATGTTTTGTTTTTTCAGAAACTTGCGGCAACAGGGTTGCACACAAAATGTGGGACAGCTAAAAAAAAATAGTAACTCATTCATGCATGAATTGTGACAACCTCACATTTTCCTATGTGTGGAAACAACTGAGACTATGTACAAAACTCTCATCCAGCCCTCCAGAGTATGTCGATTTACCCTAATTAGCAGATAATTCTGTTTATGTTTACAATGGACACATTTCTACCATAGCTATCCTCCCTCAGAAAACCTCAGACTGGAATCTACATTGACATGCATGCATTATGTAATCAGATTACTTTTTGATGTAACAAGTAACAATTATAAGTAACATGCATTACATAATCAGATTACTTTTTGATGTAACTAGTAAAGTAACATTATAAGTAACATTCATTACATAATCAGATTACTTTTTGATGTAACAAGTAACAATTATAAGTAACATGCATTATGTAATCAGATTACTTTTTGATGTAACTAGTACAGTAACACATTACAAATAACATGAATTATGTAATCAGATAAATTTTTGATGTAGCTAGTAAAGTAACGCATTACAAATAACAAATTATGTAATCAGATTAATTTTTGATGTAGCATTACAAATAACATAAATTATGTAATCAGATAAATTTTTGATGTAGCTAGTAAAGTAACGCATAACAAGTAACATGCATTACATAATCAGATTACTTTTTTAATGTAACTTCAAATTACAATTCTACTGACAAATACATTTATTTTAAACCAAAAAGTTACTGCAAATTAAGTATTTTCAAGATCAACAGTCATAGTAACAGTATGAACTGTAGATAAAATATAGCTAGAGATGCATGATGTCCAAATTAGTGGACAGATGATTAATCAGAATTTCCTCCCAATCTAATATCAATACCTGAAAAATATAACAATGATATGACTCCTTAGATGTTACAACATTTTTTTTTACCTGCAAGAGTTTCCTAGAATAAAAGGAATGGATGGATATTCCAGGAAAACATTTCTGACTGGCCGCCAGCTATCTTGTAATGGAGAAAAAAATACCCCCCCCCCCAATCCAACAATTCTCACCACTTGGTGGCAGTGTATAGGATGATCATGATGCACTAGTGTCTACTGTAGTGGTTGATGTGCAACTGTGCCATCAAAACTTCATATGCAAGAAATGGCTTTTTGAATATCTATCCACTGTAGTGACCTCTATGCATGAAAGGGTTAAAATAATTAATAATATATATATATATATATATATATATATATATATATATATATATATATATATATATATATATATTTTTCAATCAAAAATATTACATTTTTTATTACATAATATTTGATCTAATCGTTCTCAAAAACAAAAAAACATTAGGATGACATTTTCTTTTAATGGCCTTGAAACATCACAAAGCAGTAACAGACAACACTTACCACACTTAACACACAAATAACAAAAATAGATAAAAGCAGAATACATAGAACTCACCGCTTTCAGGAGAGAAGGCTCTGTAGATCAGGTAAAAACCTTTATGTGTCAAAGACTCATCCGAGTGAAAGTGCAGCAGGACGGGTGAAGAATAGATCCTCTTTCTGCTGCTGTCCCCAATCGGGTTACAGAGCCTGTGGAAGCGTAGAAAAAAACACATGCACATAAATACACAGTTAGTTCTGTAAAAAATATGATCTGATTCTCATAGGATGTATTATAAACCTAGTGCATGTAGACTCACAGCTTGTATACCGAAGTCTAAGCCAACTTTTTTCAACACGTGAAAGACATGACACTCACTTGACGCCACCTATTTCCAGCCAATCTTTTTCGCAGGTACTCGAGGCTGGTGAATCCTGAATGTCTAGCATCACAATGGTCACAGAGAGAAGGTATCCCGGCAACGGAGCCTAAAAGTGAAACCAGACTCTCAACAGACGCACTCCTACACAAAGCTGTGGCCACCCTGCGGCCCTCGTCTCAAAGAGGGAGCATCCCAGGCCTCTGAAAGGGGTTCACAGGGCATGCATGCTAACACCGAGGAAGAGGCTCATGGGATACATGGGAAAGCCTTTAGCCTTAGCTCACCCTGATTTTCCAGTTACAGTCCACATTTGGAGGGTAGTAGGCGGGGTAGTAAGGGGACGTCACTGTGCCGTTCCATGCAGTGAGGAAACCACCACACTCTATAGAAAAAACAGTGACACGGAACCAAAGAAATTCTAACATCTGAGTGGAATAACTACTACAATGATAGCGTCTCATGCTGACCACAAATTCACACACCGGTTTTGGGTACAGCCTGGAAATAAGCTTTGAAGATGGCTCCTTGCCTCTGACGACTGAATGAAAATGTGACAAGCATGACGTTCCCAGAAGATGTCAGTTTCATTACAGGGGACGTTCCTGATATTGGCAAACCACACCATCTAAAAAGAAGAGAGATGATGTTTGATGTTTAGGTCACTTCGAAGACGGCATGATAAAAACAACAAAAAAAACAGCATTCAAGTGTGGAGTGGTGAGGAATCTTATTGTAAGGGACAAAGCACCTTAAGTTTATATTATTTGAATGCTCAGATCACATTAGTGATGACATTCAACTCAAATCATGTCATATCATATTGTGCACATGTGTCTTGCCACTGACATCAAACCTGGTCTTGACATGGCATATTTAAGAGCTATCAACTATCGACTTGACAACCATCGACTAAAAGGGATAGTTCACCCAAAAATGAAAATTAGCCCATATCAACCTCAAGTCACCCGAGGTGTATATGACGTTCTTCTTTCAGACGAATACAATCAGAGTTAATTTGAAAAATGTCCTGGCTCTTTCAACCTTTATAATCGCAGTGAATGGCTGATTCTGTTTTGAAGTCCATAAAAGTGCATCTATTCATCATAAAAGTGCTCCACACGGCTCCGGGGGGTTAATAAAGGCCTGTAATCTCTGATTTCCTCTAACTGTTGTACGCGCGTTCACAAGAGACTGCCGTTCCAGCGTAGGACGTAAGTTCCAGTGACGAACGCGGAAGCGCAGAGGATAGAGCAAAACAAAACTTGGTTGTCGCGAGAACTAGCATATTCTCACCAGAGGGTGCTACACCATACGCTGGAACGCCAGTCTCTCGTGAAAATGCGTACGACATTAAGCGGAAGTTAGAGATTACAGCTTGTAAAGTTTTAAATATGGATATTTTTCTTACACAAATGCATTGCTTCACTTCAGAAGGCCTTTATAAACCCCCTCGGAGCAATGTGGAGCAGTTATATGATAGATAGACGGACTTTTATGGACTTCAAAACAGAAACATTAATTCACTGCCATTATAAAACTTGGAAGAGCCAGGAATTTTTTTATATAACTTCTGAATGTCATATACACCTAGGATGACTTGAGGGTGAGTAAATCATGGGATCCTTTTCCATTTTGGGGTGAACTATACCTTTAAAACTCTTGATTCTAAAGACTTGAAATATACACTACCATTCAAAAGTTTGAGGTCAGTAAAATGTGAAGGAAAATCAAAAGTAACTGTTAAGACTTCTATATTGTTACAAAGAAAATATATATTTTAAAAAAATGCTTTCGATCTTTCTATTCATCTAAGGATTCTGAAAAAAATTTGACTAATTTCACAAAAATATATTAAGCAGAAAGATTTATTTTATTTTATTTATCCGTTATTTTTCCAGGAAGGTCCCATTGAGATTAAAAGAAATCTCTTCTTCCAGGGAGTCCTGACTTTCTAATGCTAATGCTATCTACATTGATAATGATAATAGTAAGAAATGTTTCTTGAGCGGCAAATCAGCCGCTAAATCAGCCTATTAAACAAATTCAGCTTTGCATCACATGAATAAATAAAATTTTAAAATATAGTAAAATAAAAATAAAATGTTAATTTGAATTGTAATAATATTTCACATTATTAAGTCATACAAACCACTTTTAAAGTGTTTTTTTGGCTATTTCCATTATGAAAAAAGTATGAAGATTCTGCAAAATATCTTTCTTTGTGATCCAATGAAGCAAGAAAACAGAGGTTTTGAATGACAATAAATTGATTTAAAGAATTTTTTGGGTGAACTAACCTCAAAGCATTATAATTCAATTTTAGAGCACTAAATTAAGGCCAGGAAACGTACAGACTACGTTCAGTGCTAATTTAAAAACATTGAGATTACGTGTCAAGATGCTGCAAATGGACAAAAATGGCTTTTCTCTATGCGATGTCGCACTTACCTGGCGATGATCTTGTTCTGAAGCGGCAGTAGGAAATCATAAGCAGACAGTTTGTTGGCAGAGCAGCTTCCTGGTGTTGCCCCTTGAAGTGTGAGAATGACCAGTCGCACGACGTGGCCGGACGGCACCCGCAGCCTCCACTGGTAATACGGCTTCTTCGGACTCACAAGACTGAGTGTGCGATTGTTCCCGTACTTGGCGTACAGGTCAAAAGACATGGCTGTTAGGCAGATGGAAGTTAGAAATGATCAGAATGAGAGAATAAGTCAAGAATACAATCAGAAAATAATGATTGTAGAGGTGATTTCATGACAGAATGATAGTATGGTAGTGATAGTACACTGTAAAACCTGCCTGGTTGAGGGACTTGCATGCAGAGTTTACTCAGAGGATTAATGGGACATGGTTGCATTTGAATTGCCTTACCTACTTGTGGCGTATATTGTGTTTTTCTTCGCTCACGGTACAATGTATCATGGAAGATACAGAAGAACTTAAGTTAACCAACATTTGGCAGCTCAAATGAGTCAGTGTTCATAAATCATGTGAGTAAACTCAACAGGCTTTACAGTGTATTATGGTTGTACCCTGCAGCCCCAACTGCCACTTGCCACTCTGCAAAGAGTTTGGGTTCTTTATTTTTTCCGCTTTGTCATCAGAATCTTCCTCATCATCATCCACAGCATCACCACCATCATCTGGATTCAAACCTGCAGACATAGAAACACACGTTTAATCGTTGTCGTACTTTGGAAAGGACAAAAGTAGAGGAATGAAATGCTCTTAACCCAGCAGACGCAGTGTGTCCTCATCCCTCTCCATGTAGTAGCGTTCCTCGTTCTTGCTAAAAAGGACCTTGTTGGTTCCAGGTAGACGACGCTGCAACCGGTTGGGATTCACTCTCCGGAGTTCCTCAGCAATAGCGGGAGGAGCAGAGAATTTACTCCAGTAGTACACACAAAGACCTTCCACTCCTTCACTGTCATCAGGACACATGACTTTTAACAAGATGACAACACCTTAAACTGTTTTAGTTTAGTAAATTGAGTTGATGGGCTTTGAATTTTCATTTGTCAATAGGCAAAATGGGCAAATTACCACATCAGATCCTTTTAAAAATCAGAAAATTAGAAAGGTTACCTTGGAAAATAACAGAAATAAGTTGCAGTACTAAAATGAATCAATTACTAAGTAAAAAAAAAAAAAACTATGAAAATCACATTACTTTTACTAATTGAAATAGAAAACTTAAAAATTAGAAAAATAAAAGCCAATTTAAAGGTTTAATAAATATTATAATACTAAATAAACACTAAAACAACTGGACCTTTGTGGTTAATGTTAACAGTTGACACAAGTTATTGATTTTCAATTTTTCTCTTTTTATAACTGATTAGACGTACGGCAAGTAAATTTTTTTTAAAATACCATGCAAAATATGTTATATAATAAATCACAACGGTCTCTAACATCTCTGTAAAACAGCAAAAAATAGTCACAGAGTCACACTTTTTTAGCCAATCAGAAATAGGTTTAATTTTGCGTGTTTGAGTTTGTTGAGAGAGGTAATTAAAGGGATAGTTCACTTAAAAAAAATTATTCTGTCATGATTTACTCACCCTCAAGTTAATCCAACCCTGTATGAATTTCTTCTTCTTTCTTTATTTTCCATACTATGGAAGTTCAATGTGGTCTTTCAATTGTTTGGTTACCCATCTCCTTCAAAATATCTTTTGTGTTCAGCAGAAGAAAGAAATTCAGGTTTGGAACAACTTGAGGGTGAGTAAATGATGACAGAATATTCATCTTTGGGTGAACTATTCCTTTAAAGTTAGCAAAATTTTGTGCCAAAATGGCACAAGTTCCTGTAGCACACTGTATTTGCAATTACTTACAGCCCCTTAAAATGTGAAAATTCAATGATTATTGTATTATAATCCCGAACACACGCAAATCAATGTATTCGATGTGCACACGGATGCAAAAAATGAATGTAGTTTCTAAATCAACTGTGACGTGTGTTTATATACAGACTCACCTAAATGCAATAATTCCTGAGTGCTGGTAATACGGGCTCCATGGTGAAGAATCATACAACTCTGAGAACTTAGATCCATGGTACGTCAACCGAAAGGAAGTAAAGAGGCGACAGAGACACCATGAAATAACTGATTACCATGACAAACGTCAGCCACTATTCTGTTTTTACATCTGCACACCGCAAACAAACCACTGATAACATCTAGCGAGGTCTGGTATATACAGTATTTCAGGACGTCGCAGTGACATCAGAGCCACGGAGGCCGTGACATCACTGAAGAAGGTGAGACATCAGTGGCCCAGGCGAGACCTGCAGCCTTGGCACAAAAGCGCTGTTCTTGTGCGATTGGCTTTGAGCAACAAGAGCTTTGGGCAACAACAGCGCCATTGTCTGGGGCTCAATGTCATCCCGAAGTGCTGGATGGAAGGGGCGGGCAGCAGGTTTAGACGAACTTTTATGAGCAAAGGCGCACACTTGCAGGCCATCACTTCTCACAATCGCATTCGCTTGCTATTAAACTGGATTACAGGCACGACACAGGTTATGTTTAGGTTAATTAGAGCATTGCACTGGATGAAACGCCGCACATGGCCGGTTTCCACATCGGCCTTTATTAATCTGTGGACACAAATGCCAACCATTCCCATGATACTGGCACACATTGGCCCTTTTGGCCCAAACTTTCCTGCGCTCTCTTTCGGTGGCCTATATCCTTACTTTCTCTCTCTCCTGGCCTACTCTGTCCCCTGGTCTACCTTTCTTTTCTCCGCTGGCTGCAGCCTCTCAGCAAAGAGGTACAGAGCATCTGATTGTGTGTGAGGAAGCCCACAGACAATGTTTTTATTGAAGGACTGCTCTTCCTCTCACTCAGCCTGCCTGGGCCCTGTCCCTCTCACAAACACCGTTCTTGTCCTCGGCCCTGAAAAGCTGCAGTCCTCTGGGAGCCGGTCTCACCGCACCGCCTCACACCGAGCCGAGCTCCGGTTACAGCTGGCTTTACATTTAAGAGGGCCACGGAGCGGCCGAAGACTCGGCAAAGCCTGCTTTACATTTAAAAGGGTGACAATGAGGGACGAGCGCACCACTGGACCTGCAGCTCTGGCGGACTTTGCGTTTGAAAGTGCCAGGGGCGAGCATCGTTCCTTGAGTGGTCTCTGGAGAGCGGCCGCATTCCGGAGAGATCACGGAGAAACCGGCTTTGTTGCCGAGGGCGGCACAGAGAGACTGTTATGTATGTTTATGCTTACGTAATGGCTTAGCGCCTGAGACTGGAGGCGGAACTGTGTAGACGACGGGTCTGCCAGGTCTGGGGAGAAACTGAGGTTGGAGAACTCGATGCTTCCTCCAAGGTAGAACACTGAGGGCGATGGAGAAGCTGCGGGAACAGGAACACATAATGTTATACAGAACATTTTAAAATGCTTTTTAAATGTTTAAAAAGTTTCAGATGTTGATTAACACAACATACCATAGACCCAAAAAGGTTAGACACTTAAAATGTTGAATTATAACAAAATATCAAATCAAGAGATATTTATTTTAAAGAAAGAGGCACACAGATACTTTTCAAGCTAAATATTTCATTTTTTAAGATTTAATACATGGAAAATATGCTATTTAGTTGCCATAGGGGGTGAATTCAGGGTGATTGGGACACTTTTTCCAAGTCATCTCAATGGAAAAAGTGCCCCAATCAAAGACTGAATTCACACCTATATTGTAAAAAGACTTACTAAAAACATATTTGAACAAAATAAAGACTCACTCTTTTTCTTTTGAGTTACACTACCTTTTAAAAGTTTGTTTTTATTTCCTTTTTAAAGAAATATATACTTTTAACCAGCAAAAGTGACAGTAAAGACATTTATGCTACAAAATATGTTTATGAAGGATCATATGACACTATAGGCTGGAGTAATGTCTTGACAATAACAGCTTTGCCAACACAGGAATAAATAAAATATAATTCTTTATCATTTTTATTTCACAATATTTCTGTTTTTTGATCAAATTTTTGATCAAATAAATGCAGCATAAGAGACTTCTTTTAAAAACATTCCTTACAGTCTTACTGACCTTTAACTTTACTGTTTTTTCCAATTGGTAACACACTAAAATGACATGCACAGCACAATTATTTAAACTGACACACAGAGCGAAACCTCCACTCAAGTCTCCTAAAGTCTAAACACATGTTCTGCTTTACACACATTTTGCAATTCATCATGGCACTTTTTAAATGCACTGAACACGGTTCTCTGCATAAGACACAACAATCTGACATAAAGTCACATGTTTGCCAAATGACACTACATGAGCTATTTGGCCAATACATGTGGACAGACACCTCATTGGTTAATTGTTAACACTTCAATCAGGATGTAAGCACTATGAAAAGACCACAGGATAGCACCTTTTAAAAAAAAACACAACAATGGAAGACATTGCAGAGAGAGGAAGAGGAAGAGGGAGGATGCAATTTTTTTGTGTTTTTTGTGAGCATAATTTTGTTGAGTCCAATGTAAATATATCAGCTGTGCATACGTTGCACTGACTTGTTTGGTAAAAATGTAAAAAATAAATGTTTCAACAGCATGTGTGTGTATCTGCAAATATTTCTGAAGAATGTTCTACATATTTTAGTAGTATGGCAAAGCATACTAAAGATGAGAGTGCTTTTCATTACACCCAACAGTGTTTAGTTGGATAGAAAAAAATCTGGTAAAAATCTGGAATGAAGTGTGTGCCATTTCATGCAAAAGTTTGATTTTGATAATGCTTTATGTAGTTTTGGTTGCAGTGCTTCATTTAGCAAGATATAAGAGTTATTTTTGCAGTTTGGGTGTGTGGTTTTCTGAATTGTGTTAAGTATTTTCATAAAACCAGCCTAGTTTGCAAAATTGTGTGTTAGCAATTGGAAAAAACTGTAAACCTAGTGTTTATATTTTTGATTTGAGCATATTATTTAACAACTATTTGAACACTAAATCTACTGTAAATCTACTAAAAAATAATCTTCATTATTATAAATAACTATATATGAAGTTTGTTCTGACAAAAGGTCTTGTATCATTTGTTTGCCACTTGGTTTATATCTAACGCAATAACATTCATACATTTATAAGAATTACTTTAGTATCCAAAAGTCTCTAAACATCTTTTGGGGGTCACCATGGATCATGTGAATACAGAAAAATATCTACAGCAGCCAATGTATATGAGGAGCCGATCAAGTGAAACAAAATAAAATTTTCAAGCTCTCCTTGAAGACACTTGGACAGCCGAGGATGAGAGGCTTGACTAGCTATACTGGAACATACCAGATCATAATCTCAGCATTCCTCTACAGCAGAGGGTCTTAACTTACATGCAAGGAAATGGAGAGTCAGTGCAATGGCAGCCGAGAGAGGGAGGAGGGGGGAGACTCTCAGCGCCCACTTACTCCATGCCCCGCAATCCACTCTCTTGCCCACCGGGCTCTTGTCGTCAGACTCGCTGCTAGATGGGCTTGACGTCTGGATGGGCTTTGTCACAAAGTCCTGTGAAACACAAGTCGAGAAACATTGCCTTAATGTCACTTGTTGAGAGAGACGCCACACTATATGAGCCGAAACAAGTCATGATCATTATCACAACCTTTCTGTCACCCTACAACAACCTATGTGTCGTATTTAATTGGCTTCCCCCCATCATTCTAAACATCTTTTCATGAGGAGGAAGGGGTCGCGGAACTAGGATATCCTGGTGGGATTCCCCTGTGGAGTCGCACAAAGCGTAATTTGAGGGTCTGCTTTCCCACGGCCCCTCTCAGCGGTGTCAGCACTCCATCTTTGACAAGCACATTCATGAGACCATCAAGACCAACGTTTAGACACAGGCAACCCCGTGGCCAAACTAAAAGGTTTAAGTTCATTATCACAGCTGAAATGAGCTTAAAATACCTTTTGTAAGTTTGTATAGGGACGAGGGGAGTGCTGTAACACAGGGTGAGTTGTAACAGTTTAACCAATTAGAAACTAGATCTATCATACACTCTTAAAAATAAAGGTTGCCAGCGATGCCATAGAAGAACCATTGGTTTCCCAAAGAACCTTTCAGTGAGAAATTATTAAAAGGACCATTTTTATAGTGTGAAGAACATTTTAATAATCTAAAGAACCTTTTTACCCTATAAAGAACCTTTCGTGGAATGAAAACGTTCTATGGATGTTAGAGATTCTTCATGAAACCATTGATGCCAAAGTGTACACCAAAATGAGGAGACAGAAGTTACAAGACAAAAATAATAATTTGACAGAAAATGTATGATCAATAAATCATCAGGTTATCTTGTATAATTGGATAGAAATCCATGCATGTTTTTTTTATCTATGTGTTTTAAAAAATAAAATATGTTAAAATATGTCCATTAAATTAGGTGGTGATGAAAATAATATGATGCACATAATTTAAAACATCCACGTTTTCCATTAGTTAGATTTAGGTTATTGTAACAGCAGCACTGTGTACTTGACAATAATTTACACAACGAATTAAACTTTTTAAATATTTATATATTTTTTACTACGAATAAAATATTAAATATTATATATATATATATATATATATATATATATATATATATATATATATATATATATATATATATATATATATATATATATATATATATATATATATATATATATATATATATATATTTCTGTACCCGACCTGATATATTTATTTCTGTACTGATCTGCTACAAATTAAAATACTTTTGAGACAAAGCACTAAAAATAAGTGATGCACAGATGTTGAAACATCAGGCTCACACAATATAATTATATGTATTCTGTAAGCAAGAATAAACACATTTTTATGAACTATAAAAGTGCTCAAAAGCATCATCACCGTGTTGAATTTGCTCTAGACGCTGCGTCTGCGCGCGCGGTGCTGATGGAGGGTCTCTCCTACCTGTGCAGGTGCACCGGCGGGGGCGCAGGCTCTTAAACCAGAGACGCTGTAAACTTCGCAGCTCCTGTTTTTGGGAAAAGTCCTCATGGCCCGCTCTCTTATGGCTCCGATGCAGCGATACAGAACAATACCTCGGGAAGGGAAATCAGCCCGGAGACGTAGTGCGATCCCGGAGAAACCCGACCTGAGCGGGTCTGGCGCTGCGAGCAATCACTCTCCGTGTCTCTCCGTGAACAGGTGCTGCACGGCACCCAGCATGCACCGCGGCACAAAGGGAGCACTATGAGCAGGTACAATCCACACAGCCATCCGTGCGACAGAAATTGTGGGCAAACTTCTCCCGTGGTGTGCGTGTGCCATGGGCCACAATGGGCAGTCTGATGTTACATGATTAGAGAGTCATTAAATTAATCGCGAAGAAGAATGCGTCATTACAACGGTCTGTCTGCTGGGGATAAAAAACATCAGCGCATAGCTAAAATTTTGTTAAAAAGAGTCGGTGTGGGTGAAATATTTCCCTGTTGTTTCCCCCGTGTCTCACATTACGAGCCAGCGAGGCGTGCAGCCTGGGAACAAAGTAGACCCAATATATCCCCGTGTGCTGCACACTGTATTTATTACTCAACGATTCTACCCTGGGACGTTTACCTCCTGAGAGTAATGACTGTATAGCTACTGTAGTAGCTTATAGCGTTTCTTTAAAACGATCCAAAACGCTGTATTATGCATGACAGGCAAGTAGTTGGCGAGGTCACTTTGTAAAGAAAAACTAGGGTACTGCACACATAATACGCATGCGCATGTCGTCAACGTTTTCACACTTCGGATTTTTGTAACACGAAGACAGTAACGGTATCGTTTTAAAAAACTTGCCCTTTGAAACCCATTTTCAAAAGTTTGAGTTTTCAGTGCCTCAAAACGCTGTTGTCATGTAAATTAACGGCCTAAATGCAAAAACATTTTTAGAAAAAATTTGCTGTTTAATTTTTATAAAATACATTGCATAGGGACAATTACAAGCTAATTGTATTGGCTATTGGCCAAAATAAATTAAATATGGACAAATGGATATAAAATACAAATTTTCTAGCAAAAAAAATTTAACACTACAAAAACAATATTAAAGCATTGTTTCATACAGACTATCATTAATCATTATAAATAAATATCATATACAAAGTAGGCCTACCATGTATTCCTTTTTTAAGCTCTCTCGCATCCAGCTCTTTTTTCTCTTTTTTTGTTCAAAAACCGACACAGAAACCCATATGAAATGTTTATTAATTTGCTATGTATTGATATTTTCAGCCAAGGCCATTTTTATTATAATACTATTTTGAATCAGAGTTAAGCCTAAATTGATTGTAGAACAATAGCCACCAATGGTCTCTAAGATCAACATAGGCTTAGGATGTTTTCTCAAAAGCATTGTAACTAAGTAGTTTGTATAACCATTGGCAACACTGGTCAGTTTCACAGACAAGGCTTAAGTCTAGTGCCAGACTAAGGTGCATCTTTGAGCTGTTTTAACTGAAAGTAACTTGCAATGACACATCTTAAAATATGTCAGTGTCATTGTCTCAAAATGCATACCAGGAATGTTTTTTTTCTAAGGCATGTTTATAAAAGAAATTTAGTTCAATTAGTAACTAAGGTCTAATCCTGGCTTAATCTAAGCCCTATCTATGAAACCAGGCCTTAGTTTAAAATGTGTGTTATACTATATAGTATAAATGTTAACTTAAAAAACACCAACAAGAACTTTATTGGTCAAGACATGTGTATTAAAATGGTGCTACATGATTGAAAGACCATTAAATAACACATTTAGCTGTTTAGGTGAAAATGGCTTTTTTTGAGTGAGTTAAGTTACAGACTGAATTATAAGGTGGATTTACTTGGCTGTGCATTTTAAATATGTCTTTGGATCCAATCGATGAACTTGGCCACTCTGGTGTAAACTCCGGGAAGGTTGGGTCTGCCACAGCCAGAACCCCAACTCACAATCCCCATCAGAAACCAGCGGCTGCCTGCGTGTGCTTGACAGGACAGAGGACCACCCGAATCCCCCTGCAATCAAAAACTGGTTATGTAAAAATCCATAGAGATCACTCACTTTAATCAATTAAAAAGTTAGTCCTTTAATAATGCTCTGAAATGAGATACTAAGCTTATGTTTGCTTCATAAAGCAGGACCGAGTCCAATGCCTGTTATCTCCCCTCACCCGGCAGGCATCTTGTTCTCCTGAGGGCACGCCAGCACACAGCATGCGAGGTGACACAGGGCCGTAGCTTCTCTTGCATTCACTCTGGCTTAGAATGCTAACTTCTGCCTTCTGCAAAACTGTGGGCAGCACCTTATCTGTATAAACAGATTAAAAAAATGCTATTTCATTGCCATAGACCTATAAACATATTTAAACAAGAAAAACACTCCACAAGTTTCCACAAAAACTGTTTTTCTACTTATAATATAGCCTTGGTGAGCATAATAAACTTTATTTAAAACATCTTTTCAATCAACATTTGAACTTTTGAGTGTACATCATTTGTCATAGTTTTTTGGGCTCCTACCTTGTTCAGAACGGTAACCCCAACCAGTGACCCAGCAGCGGTGCCCCTCAGAGAAGGTCTGAGAAGGGGCCGGCAGGCAGATGGGCTGGATATATTGTCCCAGGCTGCTGGGCCAGGCCTTCTTCAACTGCAGGAGGGCGATGTCATAGTCAAAATTTCTTGCATTGTAGTATTCATGCACCACAATTCGACGGATCTCAGCCACATGCTTAGCACTTCCCTGGTTTAGCATTCCCAGATGAGCCATCCACATCCGAGGATCTGCCAACCTGAAAGATCACACTTGCTCAACTGCATTAAGAAAGGTCATGGTTTACTTACTTGCTAACATAAACTTTGATATTCAAAAGTTTTTTGGTATACCTGATGTTCCTCACCTCTCTTTGCTAAAACAGTGCGCTGCAGAAATGAGCCACTCATCAGAGAGGACCGATGCTCCGCAATACAGCTGACCAGAAAATGCATGCTGACCTGCCATGGCCACTCTCCCTCCACCGCATTCATCCCACCCACAATACGCTGTTGTGGGGAGGCGCTATCAAATATTCGCTTTAAAGGGGTGGGATTGCCACAGGCTACAAATCATATGGAAACATATAAAAAAAGTGTGTTAGTGTTCAAACATTCAAAATGACTGACGTGCTATGTAAGGATGTAAATATGGTGCACTGATACAGGTGTGTGCACTACTGGTCAAAATAATTAAGATTTTTCAATATAATAATAATTAAGAACTAAATTAGCATATTAGAATGATTTCTGAATGATCATGTGACACTAAAGACTGGAGTAATGATGCTGAAAATTCAGCTTTGTCATCATAGGAATAAATTACATTTTAAAATATATTACGAGTATTATACATTTTAATAATATTTTACAGTTTTTACTGTATTTTTAAATAAATTCAGTCTTGGTGAGCATAAAAGACTTCTTTTAAAAACATAAAAAAAGACTTCTTTTAAAAACATTAAAAAAAAATCTTAATTATTCTAAACTTTGTATGTGCATAAACCGTTGAGTCATGACAGGTGCGTCTGATGAGCCAAATCCAATTAAATCAGAGAGCGTTTAGAAAGAGAATGAACCATGAACAAAGCTTAGCTTGTCTCCTGTAATCACCCTCTGATTCAACTCCAACACACACACACACACACACACAAATGACCAAACACAGTAAATAGGCCAATAGATCATAATAATAGCAGCAATATCATAGGAACACGGAGGCTATTTTAGGCTGAGTGGCTGGCTTAGCCATAAAACGGTCCTAAATTAGATTTTGGAGTGTTTTTAAAGGATGTGGAACTTAATTGATATATAGCAACAATTTAATGTTAAATGTATTTCAGTCAAAGAATTAAAAGATAATATGTGATTCTTAAAATATATAAAGAAAAATAACCAAAAATAGAAAAAAACTAATAAAGCATCAGGATTTCTAGTAAATTAACGTTTTCTTTACAACATTTGAAATCACAAGCAAAGAACTGAGAAATGTGAGCAGGGAGAAAATAAAAGTGGAAGCAAAAATGTCTGCAAGAGAAAAAACCTAATAACTTGTTTTCTTCATGTGTTTTCAATTCCATATTTCATGTGTATTATTTTTTAATTCTGTGACCGAAGTACATTTGAAGTAAGATCAATACATTTTGATACCTCATATAGATTTGACACTACCATATTGTTGATTGTTTGGCTCATATGAGATTTTAATAATTTAATTCAAGAATAAAATAAAAAGACTAGAACTAGTTCTGTCTCTAAATGTCTACAAACCAAACTGATGAGTGACATGATGCTTTTGAATGCTACCACAGTAAAACTCACCACAGTCCTTCTCATCACTGCGGTCGAAGCAGTCGGGTAAGCCATCACATTTAGCATTTTTCTTAAGAATGCAGGCTCCATTGCCACATTGGTAACTGACTCCAGAACAGCTTGTCTCTGCATAGACAATACATTAATAACTGTACATACAACTGACACATATCAAAGTGTGAATTTTAAAATAGTTTTCACATTACCCAGAGTACAGTTGGTCTCATCTTTACCACTGGAACAGTCCATCTCTCCATTACAGATGTATAATGGGTGCAGAGGGGATGAACCTCCACAGATTTTAGGAGGTTTAGCTGTCGGATAGATACAACGGCCAATAAAATAGTGAATATTCATATGAATACTATTTTGATATACCAAGATATTGTTGTAAACTAATAGTTCTCAACCTTTTTAATTTTCTCTCTTGCATTTAAGCCCTTCAATTTCAAAGAATCTCCTATCTTAGCTGATATGTCAATGCCTCTGATACATCTGTTGTAATACAAATAAACTATGTTAGCATTTTAATTAAGATTATGTTAAAGGATACTTATTATATTATATTATTTTCAAAGTCTTGATTTTGTTTTTAGGGTCTACTAGGAATTATTCATGTTTGAATTAGTGCTATCAAATCGATTAATCGCATCCAAAAGAAAAGTTTGTGTTTATAATATATGTGTGTACTGTGTATAATTATTATGTATATATAAATACACACTCATGCATGTATATATTTAAGAAAAATGTGTTACATTTATATAAAATATAAATTATATATATATATATATGTATATACATGCAATTTTTTCTTAAATATATACATGAATGAGTGTATTTATATGTACATAATAATTATACACAGTACACACATATATTATGTAAACAGAAACTTTTCTTTTGTATGCGATTAATCACGATTAATCTATTTGACAGCAGTAGTTTGAATATTCATAAATCACATTATTTTCCACATATCTTACATTGATGCAGCACCTCTCTTTCAGGTCCATCTATAATGCTCTGTTTAGTTCCTGTCTCTATGAAGCCCCTCCTTCCCAAAAGCACAATGTGCTCTGAATGGTCAGCTGGACCAGTGTGTCAAGCGTTTCAAGTGTGTTTTGGAAATGTCACGCCCCTTGAGTTTCAACACACTACCAATGCAACTCAACCAGGCCTCGCCTTTTTGCATATGCCTTTGATGGGAATTTTTTAAATAAGGAATATTGTGGCATGTACATTCCTGGAAGAAAACTAGAGACTACAATCAAGGCATTTCAGAAACAGTGCTTACTGATATACAGAATAACTCCCTAGGAGTGACTTTATGCTTTGAAACTTTGCATTTAAAATGTTTCATTCTCAAACAACATTACACACTAAAGAAATTTGAAAATGTAAAAAAAAAGCATAATAGGACCCCTTTTAAAATGACTAAATTTAAATAATATGACCAGTTATTGAGGCCCCTCTGGAAGTTTGCCTATTGGGCCGAACCCTATTCTGTAGAGAAGGAATAGTTCCAGGTATATTTCCACTTGAGCCTGGTTCGGCACAGCATAGTTATAAACCATTCTTGGTTGGAATTCTCAGTACGGATGGCTAACCGCACTAAACCATGCTGGTAGAATGCATGTAGTGACGATTACCAGTCAAGAAATATCTGATCATTCTCCATAAAGTGGTTGTCTTATACATCTTATACTGTCTCTAAACTCTTGCATTACCAAGATAATGACTGACGCATTTGTATTACATTCCATTACTCCGTTATCAGTCCCATAGTGGAAAATGAAACCATACCCGTACCGGCTGGGCCAGATCAGCATGGAATGGAATGGTTAAGCAATGAGAATGGTTTAACCCAATGATGGAAAAAAAGCTATAGTAGACTATATCAAACTAACATGAAATACTAGCTTGTTACTAGTTTTACTATAATGGAACAATTAGAATTACATGATTTTGTGGTTAACATACAACAAAAAATCTCATCGCTTTCATCCTGACAGTCATCCAGTCCATCACAGCGCTTGGACTTTTCCACGCACAGCCCAGTAGAGCAAAGGAAGTGACCCTCTGGGCATGCTTGGAGAAACAAACAAAACCAGAGTAAGACCATTTGGTGCCATGATTCATTTTACTGGAAAAAAATTATAAATATTATTCCTTTGCTCGTAAGTCAGAATGTACTACTTAAGAAATTGTTCTCCATTTCCTTTGTTTCAGCAGCATTGTTCTTACGCTGACTGGTGTTGTAGCTGCTGTAAGTGGCACTGAAGGGTTGGTCAGCATTTCGTGAGCTGCAGCGGAAAACCACTTCAGGGTTTTGCACAGGAATACGGAAGACGGTTGAGTGGTCGATGTAATTTCCACAATATCTGTAAATCAGTCACAGTTATTTCTACACCAATTGACAAACGTTAAATATCAGACTATAACCTGATAAATATCACTTACAGTCAACAATGAAGGAATAGTTCAGCTAAAATGAATATTCTGTCGTTATTTACTCACCACCATGTCTTTCCAAACCTGTCCTTATGTGGAACACAAATTGTGTTGTATGGATCATTTTACGGGGCTTTTTTTGTGGTGTTTGGTCAGTGTGAACTGTTGCTGTATGAAAAAGAGCTGCAAACATTTACAGTAACCATGAAATCAAAATGTACAAAAAAATAATAATACATGTGCCCTCATAATCTTTAATAAAAATAACTTCCCTCTCCCTTGCAGCGACTTCTCTTCTCTGTTGTTTACTGGCGCGAACCTGTCACTCACATGACATCACAGCAATAGCAAACCATAACCATCCAATCAATTCCAGATTAGCAAAATCAAGTCCCACCCTACATTGCCGTTTCACTCGGAAATACGTCACAATAGAGAAGAAAAGTCTATCGCAACTTCAATCTCATAGCGATCAGTGAGTAAATAATGACTTTTAACTATTCCTATAAGAAATGTATTGCATAAGTACACATTTTAGTTATTATTTTACAAAAGTACAAAAAACTTCAATAAAGAAAATCTAAAGAAAGGTGAAAATGTACCCTTGACAAAGCACTTACATAATCTCATTGACTTTCCACCAGCCATGTTCACAGTTTTGCGAGTCTTTTAGCTTTAGCATGTAGTTCTTGAACCTAAGAGCTACACCCAGAGGACCGCTGGCCATCTGACACATCAAAAGCCAACAAAAAACACCCCTCTGTCATGCGAATACTGTGAATAATATTTCTACACATTAAAAAAGCTTTTGATTGGGTGTAGTACCTGAAACATCCAGGTGCAGGAGCACTGGCGGGGCAGCAGATTGGGGTAGAATGGACTGGTTATCACTCCAGCATCACCTGGGCCAGCGGGTAACGCTATCATATTAATACACTCTGTATGGGAAGGACAAAAGGGGCTAAGCAACACAACCAGACACAAATATACATATACTTTAATCAAATGACTCACGCTCCTCCATGAGAGCCTGGAAGACTCCTCGGAAGACCTTTCTGCCTGGTGTGAGTTGGAATGAGAGCAGCATGACATTGGATGTGGAGACCAATGAGATTGCGGCTGACACTGATTCACAAAACCTTGAAGCGAATGCATGAAAGCCAAACTGATCATATCAGATTATCTTCATTTCACCAACCCAATAAAGACTGACATCTTTCCACTCCCTTCTGTCACAAACCTGTAGAGAACCATGCCTCTCATGGGAAGCAGAGCATCATACACGGTGAGGGAATCATAGATGCAGTCACTAGGGTCAATGCTCAAGCTGTTCACAGTGAGTCGGATGACAGAGCCTGGAACACTTGTCAGTTTGATGTAGCAGCTCAAGCTTCCCCATGAAGAGAACACGTTGAGGGGAAAACTCACATCAGGAACACCTGCGTACAGCTTATTCACACACTGAGAGCCTAGACACACAGAACCCATCAAACACAGAATTACACCAACAAGATTAACTTAATAATAATAATACACATTCAAATGGTGTTTGTTGCAGGGTTGGGGAAAAGTTTAAAGATTAGTTCACTAAAAAATTAAATTACTCCATGATTTACTCACCCTCATGCCATCCTAGGTGTATTCAACTTATGAAGAAAGTGTAACGCCTCTCGCAGTTCAAAACGCTTACGCTACATCCCACGTCTTACGTCGCGTCAGTTTCGTTGAATACGGAAGGCGGTCTGCCGGAAGCTAGATATTTTACTTTTATAACATTTTAAATATGGATATTTTTCTCACAAAAACCCATCAAATCACTTCAGAAGGCCTTTATTAACCCCCTGGAGCCGTGTGGAGTACTTTTATGATGGATGGATGGATGGATGCACATTTTTGAGCTTCAAACTCATGAGCCCCATGTACTGCCTTAATAAAGCTTGGAAACATCAAGATATTTATTAATATAACTCCGAATGTGTTCATCAGAAAGAAGAATGTCATTTACACCTGAACTGGGGGTGAGTAAATCATGGGGTAATTTTCCTTTTAAAAATGAAAACTAATCCTTTAAGAACTGTGAATTTGAAATTTTCTGAATTGCAATTCAAATAAACTCAACACACACAGTTACACAAATAAATACAATTTAATAAAACATTTATTTCCTGAAATGTAAAAAAATTTCTCTACTTATATTTCTCTAACCTAATTTCTCTAAGGATTCTGTCAAAATTAACACAGCCATTAAAACAGATTTTAATTAAGTTTCAAATATTTTATTTAATAATTAAATCAATTAATTACATTTTTCAAATAATTTTATAAAAATAAACATTGACATCCATTGCTCCATTTTAAAGACGGGAGTAAATTAGAGCATGTAGGAAATGTTCCATAAAATGACAATCAATTAATGAAACATAAAGAAATATGTGTACACTGCCAAGGACACATCAAATTGATCAAAAGTGACAGTAAAATTACAAAAAAGTTTTTTATGTCATATACAGTCAAACCAAAAATGATTCAGACACCATATTTAATGTTTTACTAGTGGGTGCAGGACACTATAGTTCATTTATGCAAGTGAGGATCGCAAAATAAAGTAAAAAGTGACATATTATACCCAACAATTCTTCATACAGTGGACTATCAGTAGAACTGGAAAAAATGTAGGACCAAAATGATTCAGACACTTTGACCTGACCATGTTTTGCTTAAGTGTTTTTTCTTTAATTTGCTAATGCGACCTTTTACACCACAGACTGAACAAAATTAACCATTGCTTGGTCATTGGTTGAACTAAATTGGTATTATCTATTTGTGTACTTAAATCTACCAGCTGATTGGTTGATTGTAATCCATTAGGCTACATACCTTTCTATCAAAGTTATCTGAAATTATCAAGATGAATTTGTTCTGACAGAGTTTAACTCTGAGTTCTTGTCATATTTTATTACCATTTTCTAAACTCTAGCGAATAAACTGTGATAATGGGAGAAAATGTTGACGGTGTCTGATTTGGTTTGACTGTAAATGCTGTTTTTTAAACTTTCTATTCATAAAAGTATCCTAAAATGTATAAATTATACGCAGTATTATAGCAGCACAACTTCAACATGATAATAATAATAAGAAATGTTTCTTGAGAAGCAATTTAGCATAAACGATTTCTGAAGGATCATGTGACACTGAGGACTTGAGTAACTGAAATTTAAAAAGCTGCTTAATTCAGTTGTGAATTGCACACATATGTAAATATCTGACTCACCCACAGCTGTTGATGTGTAATCTGAGCGTAAAGCAACTGGAAAGACAAAATAATAGGCTATATAAATTCACCACAATAATACTTCTGAAGCAGAAATTATTGCACATGCACATGCACAAAAATTAACATTATTTAAAATAACCACTAAGTAGTCAGAAGGACTATTTTGGCTGTGGCATTTAATTGATGCACCCCCTTGAGAAGGGGTTAACAGTGGCTGAGGTTACCATTGACAAGAATGGAGTCGATGTCCACAGGAAGGCCCTGCAGGAAGCCCACTGAAGACCTGTTCTTCAGACTCATCAGCACAGAGTCCCTGAGGATGGCACTCACACACTCCTCACACACTGCTGTAGTCTTCAGGTGTGGCACCACAAAGATCATCCAGAAATGCACCAGTACACCACCTTGATTATTATTACTGACGGGGTGAGAGGTCATTGCGATTACTGTATGCACACAAAGCCATCTCAAATGACCTAATGAAGTAAATCCATCTAGCAGAGTAATACTGGAGCAGCTGTACCTCAGATCAGAGATGACGGTTTGTTTGTAGAGTCTGGACACTGATGACGTTCGGTATACGCTGGTTATCTTATTGGAAGATAAATATTAAAGTGAGGGTGACAATGGCTTTTCAAGGCCTTATATCTTAATGACATATTTATGCTGTCACTCACCACATGCTGTACACGGTTAGCCATGGATACAAACTCGCTCGAGTCAGCATGCCGGTACTCTGGTATAAACTCCACGTTGGCAACACGGAACATACCAGCGAAATAAACACCACTGTTGCTCTCTCTCCGGACTACAAAACAGATAGTGGGCACTTCAGTTAAATTAGACTTGTGGACATAACTTTGTATACACTTGTGAAAAAGAACACTTTAGCATTCTTTTAAAATGAGAAAAGAAAATGTTTACGTACTAACTGAATGTAATATTTTCGGACACTTAATTGCAAGCTAACCGACATTAAATGTCTTTGGCATATGGTTAAAATGAATGTACTGACAAGCATTTACGATCAGTTAAAATATACTTAATATAATTTCTGCTGACATTTGCATGTCATGTATTTAAATATATTTCTAATTACACATTTGTAATGATAAAATTGCAATATAATACATTTAAAGTATAATATTTTGTATAGTAAAATATTGTAGAATATAATTGTAATCAGTATAATACATAGTATTATAATCCATTATAAAAATAAACCATAACAAGTACTTTACATGTGCTTTATGTCAGATCAAAATAAGTGTACTTATTAAAAGCACAACAAATGATTATTAATATAATGATTTAAAATGTACTTTAAAACTTTTAATTTGACATAATTACAAAGTGCACAAGTGTTTATTAATAGTAATTTTATTTCATTAATATTATATTATCTGCATGGTTACACTTTATTTTAAGGTGTCTTTGTTACACTGTAACTATACATTTAAGTACTGAGTAATATTAAGTAACTACATGTACTTACTATAAGGTTGGGAATAGGGTTTTGGTTTAGGATAAGAATATAATTATTACAATTAATCTATAGTAACTACACGTATGTCACCATCTAAAATAGTGTCACCATCTGCACATATATTTTTAACTATATAATTTAAGATTTAAAGTACACTACAAGTCTACACAAAATAAGCACACTTTTCACAAGGGTAAATGAGTGCTTGTGTTTAGCTTACATATAAAAACCCACAGAAGAGACCACATTATCACCACAACGACAAACACCACCACTGTAATGAGGATGGCCAGATTCTGTAGGTCCAATATTGGGTTTTTCTTCTTTGGCTTTTTTGCTCTTCTTCGGCGTCTGTTGTATCTTCTGCATAGTTTATTAAGAGTTGCGTCCACCGTAGCCACTTCCACGGACACATCAGCTACCTGAAACCACAGGTATGTATCACATTCTTAACCTGATGCAATAAAAACACACTCACGAAAAGCCAACCGCTGTTAGAATCAAAAGTGTGATGACCTGGATTATAGCAATTTGTATGAGTACTATCAGATCTTTCTGATAATTTTATTACACAGTGTTAGTCACAATCACAAGATATCATAAATGTTCTGCCATAAAAGTGCTGATATCATTTCAGGACTCCAGATGTTAATGTGTTTTGCTTTTTTGTGTGTAAAATACAGTCTAATATTTAATTGGTTCAAATGGTGAATGAGTGAGAAATCAGTGGCTTTGGATTTAAGGTGTGTGTTGTGGTCTTATCACAAACAGATATTATTGCAATGAGCGGTTAAAGTTACATGGTAAAGCTACTCAGTAATTCTGAGAGAGATCCAACTGGGTTACAAAATCCACCTAACTCTGAGTTCACAATGACTTAATGGGCAACTGCCTCAGTCATTTCCCCCATAATAAATTACTACAACTAATTACAGCAATCTCTATTTAGTCCATCAACTCGATAAATGCATTTAAGGGTTTTATTGAGTATAAAACATATGAATATAGATTTTATGTCAACACTATTCTCAGTTCATGGACAAGGTCAGGGTTGTAATCACCTTAGACATGGGGTCACCTACTGGTCACCCCCAATCTTGAATACATAATGAATGTTGTTGTTGTTGTTTTTTCAATACAATTGAAAAAATTATCCCATATACTCAGATTTAGGCACACAATTACATGTAACATTAACTTTAAAACTTTACTGTCATGGTTTATTATTGGACTTGGTTCTAACGTGTTTTTTATTAGACATTTTGCTATCAACCTTATAATGACATGATAGATAGATGGAAAGTAATGTGGTATTATTACCAACTAATACCACCACTGTACCATGATATCACTGTACTTTTTGTAGCCTAAGCTAATTTTTCCAGACACATATTCTGAAAAGTAAGTTAGAGTCATTTGTTTTACGACCATCACAATGACTCCCGTTCATTGTGGTTGCAGTCCAGTCATGCATTATTTACATGATGTCATCCCATCTCTTTCGCTGCATTTCATTTACAACAAGGTAACGCAGTCTTTCCGATTAAAATAAAGCTCAAAGAGACAATCGTGAGTTAAAATAAAAATTTTAAATGCCTCAAAACTTTGTTAAAAATACACAGAAAAAAGCAGGTACAGTAGGCAACTTAGGGACCATCTATAAATTATAGCCGATAAACGAAGAAAAACGTACAATGGCTCGGTCACAATTAATTAAATAGAATAATGTTCACAAGTACATTTGTGTTCCACACAACAACTTAAAAAAATGGTGTAACGTACACTTTCGTTGACAGAGTCATTGAATGTTTTTAGTTAGAAACTTCTTTGTAGACAGTCCCCCATCTTTCACCAAATTAGGTATAGAGAACATCATGCACTTTGTAATCTACCTAGGCAATTACAACAAATAAACTGCGATTATGAATATTCTTACGATATTCATCTTATGATAAACCCACTTTCACGCGGTTATGGATTTTATCCAAATCGTAATTCAAAAAAAAAATGTTTTTCGAAATGTCAAGCCAATATCTTCATAGACGCCTCAACAGAGGTCAAAATGTTTCAACTCTCAAAGAAATTACCATACTGCAGTTTACGCCAAAATAACTTAGTTATTAGAGTAAAACTATATAACTTAGTTACCACCATTGTCATAAAAATACATTTATTCTTTATTTGAAATAACTTATATCCCATTATTTTACATTGTGATTTTGCCGTAATAACTACTCAAATGGCTATTACTAAGTGACTGTTGACTACAATAAAAAAACATTGTTATTTTGTCGATGTAAACGATGTTTACTATAGTGATATTCAAGGGTCTAGCAGTAATAAATACTCACACTTGTGGCGTCTTCCCGGGCCGCATCATCCTCGCCCCCTGCCCGCCTTCCTCTCGCGCTGTTTCCATGGCATACAGTCATTCATTTGGACCGGTAATCTCAAATTCTGGTGCCCTTCATTGTTAAAACTGTTTCCCCCAAAAATGCAACTGTCTGCAACAACGACGTGAATGTGAGCGGCGGAATGAAGGCAAACGACACGAGGCGCTTCGTTTCCACCTAACAGTGTGTAACTGTATCCTGGCAGGTGTGCAGACAGTGAGCCTTGTGTTCACTTATCCTATAGATGCATTCAGCCTCTTAGGACAATAATAGAGAACACATGCAATTTAAGATTTGATGTATTTGACAACTTACAGGCACAGACTGTGTACATTTGGTTTAACTTTATTTACAGAATGATAGATGTTAGTGTTTGCCGTTTTATTTTTACACTTTAAAAGGCTCCAGCCTAATGTAAAGCAATAAAATTATTAAGACATTTGCTAAAAAGATGAATTTAACTTTTTGTCATAGACACATTTTTGTGAAATAACAAACGGGAGAAACCCAAAGGGAAGCAGCTTCTTGACAAAAAGATAACTAACACTTTCCTTACTAACACACTGACTTAGTTAAGGCTAAATAATGAGCCTTTATACCGAGGCACATATGTCATTTACACACATACCTACTTAAATGTATATAAATATACATATTCACGTGTATGCATTTGAGTATGACATAAAAACATATAAAGTGTCTGTCATTTCCTGAAGAGGGCACTGCGTGCAAGTGAGTACAACAGGTGAGACGGTTTCTTCTTTGGCTCTGCTAAAGAGAAGACCTGCTGCTGAGGGATGCTGGTTGGCACAGTCACATGACGCTGATGGAGAGGATGTAGGGGCTGATGGTGGGGAGGCACAGGATGACCAGAATAATTCATTTCTGGAAGCGGACAGACACAGAATGTGAGTATGATTCATCAGATTTGGTTGGTGATTTGACATGCTATTAAAATTCAATTTAGTTCCCTATGAATAAATATGATATAGCCTAGATTTTTGACCCAGTGCAGTGTCATTATCATCAAAACCTTTGAAAACCTTTTTGTTAAATGAAATAGACATAAAAGATAAAGCTAACATAACTGGAAAAACAAATACATTTTCATGATACTCAACTGAATTAAAATTAAAATGTCCATAAAATATATGGTACAATATAAAACTTGAAACTTTTACAATTATTTTCTAACATTAATTTAACATTTGATACCAGTAAATGCATTATCTTTGGAGGCCCTAAAATATTAAAACTAAAATAAAAACTGAAAAAATAACTATTAAGTTATAAGCCTGGACATACTTTTCATTTTGCCTTGTTTAGATTTCCTGGCGTTGTGAACTGCTTGCTTCCTCTGAGCCTCAGTAATCTCCATCCCTGAAAAGAGACCAAAAAAAAGAGAATGGCATTCTTTGAATTCACTGCCATATTCCCATCCTAATTGAAGCCTTCAGGCGTGAGACTCACCCATCTCTTGGTCTTCCTGTACCCGTCTGCGCTCTCGAGCAAACGCTTGCAGCCATCTCTGCTTGTCCTGATTCTTTTTGCAGCACAGCACACACAGCACGTTCAGGTTCTCCGCATGCCGTAGGAGAAACGCGTTCTTCAGCATGCCCAGCTCAGTGTGCCGTCCATCGGGCAGGTCGACTGGCTCGAGTTGGTCTGTGTCCATACGGCCACGGTAGTGTAGCAGGTCTCTCCGCAGGACGTCTTTCTTACAGAACACCAGCTGGTGGTCAAACAGGAAGTAGCTGCGTTGCTGCGTCTTACCGGGTCGTACTATCCGCGTTAGCTCACCGGAGTGGATGAGCTCGGAGCTTCGCGTTAACACATCATCACCCTGAGGGAAGTGAAAGAAGAGTCACTTTGAGCAACTTTGAAATCTTCAAACAAGCTTTGAAACCTGAAATTATCATTCTATAGTTCACAAAGCCACATTTAGCCCTGTGAATGACCCAGTGTATTTACTAATAAGTAATCGAATAAACAGATCAACGTGGTATCTAATTAAAGGCATAATATGTACGATTTTTGGATTCAAATATCCAAATACCACTAGAAAAATGTTATATATTTTGTTGACTTGTGTACTTACATTATCCCAAATGATTCCAAGAATGTTTAAATCCAGAGAAATAAGCAATTTAACCAGGACACGGACCATGTCCGTATGTCGCCTATCAATGACATCATGCCCGTATTACACTTGATTTTCCTTGAACATTTTTATTTTGTAGAAACCATGAAAACACGAAAGACGCTTTAATATATTGTGTTTTATTAGACAGGTGAGCAACTGTTTGGATAGTAGCCTCTGAGCGAACGCACATAGTAGCATTATAACATTACTTTTAACACACTCAAATGTATCTAATATGATAAAACAGCGTTGCATTACCCAACATGCGCATGACCGCGGCATAATAAAAGCTCAGTGAAATCAAAGCATCATCAAGCTATGCTTTTGTTTTGAATAAGCGACCTCAAGCAGAGAAAAAAAATTACATATTGTGGCTTTAATATCAAACGCACAAGCCTGCCAAATCAAATTTCTTTATACAAAAACATCAGAGAGAATGTGGCTGCTACCTTGAATAAATCAGAAATAGTGTTCAAGTAATGTTGAAAACACTGACCGCCCAGTGGAGGATGGCCACCTGCCAGTGAGCGATGGTGTCGATGCTCTCAAGTCGCCTTTTCCTCTCGTTTATCAGACTTGCTACATTCTTCATTGCTTTATGTGCGGCACACACCCCCGTGTAGTCACTGAGGAGATTTTTTAAAATTATTATGATCATTTTGATACAAAAATAAAAATATACACTACAAGTTTGGGGTCAGTAAGATTTTCTTTAAATAAATGTATACTTATTCAGCAAGGACACATTATGTTGATATGTGACAGTTAAGACTTTTATAATACAAATATAAATGCTGTTCTTTAGAACAAATCACTGCTTCCACAAAAGCTTTCAACATTGATAATAATAATAAATGTGTCTTGAGCTGTAAACCAGCATATCAGAATTATTTCTGAGGATCATGTGACTGTAGACTGGAGTAATGATGAAAAAAATTCAACTTCGACTTCACAGGAATAAATTATAATTTAAAATGCATTCAAATAGAAAATATTGCAGAGCATAAGAGACTTTTTCAAACACACAAAGATACACACACACACACATTATATATATATATATATACACACATACAGGTCCTTCTAAAAAAAATTAGCATATTGTGATAAAAGTTCATTATTTTCCATAATGTAATGATAAAAAATAAATTTTCATATATTTTAGATTAATTGCACACCAACTGAAATATTTCAGGTCTTTTATTGTTTTAATACTGATGATTTTGGCATACAGCTCATGAAAACCCAAAATTCCGATATCATGAAAAGGTTCTCTAAACGAGCTATTAACCTAATCATCTGAATCAACTAATGAACTCTAAACACCTGCAAAAGATTCCTGATGCTTTTAAAAACTCCCAGCCTGGTTCATTACTCAAAACCGCAATCATGGGTAAGACTGCCGACCTGACTGCTGTCCAGAAGGCCATCATTGACACCCTCAAGCGAGAGGGTAAGACACAGAAAGAAATTTCTGAACTAATAGGCTGTTCCCAGAGTGCTGTATCAAGGCACCTCAGTGGGAAGTCTGTGGGAAGGAAAAAGTGTGGCAAAAAACGCTGCACAACGAGAAGAGGTGACCGGACCCTGAGGAAGATTGTGGAGAAGGACCGATTCCAGACCTTAGGGGACCTGCGGAAGCAGTGGACTGAATCTGGAGTAGAAACATCCAGAACCACCGTGCACAGGCGTGTGCAGGAAATGGGCTACAGGTGCCACATTCCCCAGGTCAAGCCTGACCTGGGCTACAGAGAAGCAGCACTGGACTGTTGCTCAGTGGTCCAAAGTACTTTTTTCGGATGAAAGCAAATTTTGCATGTCATTCGGAAATCAAGGTGCCAGAGTCTGGATGAAGACTGGGGAGAAGGAAATGCCAAAATGCCTGAAGTCCAGTGTCAAGTACCCACAGTCAGTGATGGTCTGGGGTGCCATGTCAGCTGCTGGTGTTGGTCCACTGTGTTTTATCAAGGGCAGGGTCAATGCAGCTAGCTATCAGGAGATTTTGGAGCACTTCATGCTTCCATCTGCAGAAAAGCTTTATGGAGATGAAGATTTCGTTTTACAGCACGACCTGGCACCTGCTCACAGTGGTAAATGGTTTACTGACCATGGTATTACTGTGCTCAATTGGCCTGCCAACAACTCTCCTGACCTGAACCCCATAGAGAATCTGTGGGATATTGTGAAGAGAAAGTTGAGAGACGCAAGACCCAACACTCTGGATGAGCTTAAGGCCACTATCGAAGCATCCTGGGCCTCCATAACACCTCAGCAGTGCCACAGGCTGATTGCCTCCATGCCACGCCGCATTGAAGCAGTCATTTCTGCAAAAGGATTCCCGACCAAGTATTGAGTGCATAACTGAACATAATTATTTGAAGGTTGACTTTTTTTGTATTAAAAACACTTTTCTTTTATTGGTCGGATGAAATATGCAAATTTTTTGAGAATTTTGGATTTTCATGAGCTGTATGCCAAAATCATCAGTATTAAAACAATAAAAGACCTGAAATATTTCAGTTGGTGTGCAATAAATCTAAAATATATGAAAGTTTAATTTTATCATTACATTATGGAAAATAATGAACACTATGCTATTTTTTTTAGAAGGACCTGTGTATATATATATATATATCACACCAACCCCAAACATTTGAACAGTAGTGTTCGTAAGACAATGAGCTACCTGTGGTCTTTGGGTGTGTATTTCAAAAGCTCTCCCAGCTGAAGAGGGTATTTACAAATCTTCTGTACAGGTGTGAGTAAGAAGCCAGAAATGGAGATGTCGATCATCTGCTGTAGGAGACGACAGGCTTCAAAGAAGTGTTTATATCTCCCTTGTTTCATCAATCGCTGTAATTCAGCACATGCCACTGGATGCGTGTTACAGTACTCCGAGTATATGGAGAAACCTTCCTCCTGACAGGAAGAAAAAGATGTTAAGAAACATGCAATTTGTGAGAAAAAAACATTTTTGTGTGTAAAGCTACCTGTTGAAGGAAGCAGGAGCCGATCTCACTTAGATGAGGGTTTTTGATGTTGTATTTCTTTTCTAGGTCCTTGAGAAACATTCTCTGGAACCTGTAGATGTCCTCGATGTTGCTGAAGATTGTCTTTAGCTGTGCATCAGTAAACATGCTAGGGTGCTTTCTGCATTGACGGATATATCCCTACAACAACAAAATTAACATTATTTTAATCAACATATTCATTCAGAGATTTCTGCATTGCTTTGGAAAAAGTTTTCCTTCGCTAAAAATATTTTAAGCATTTGACCAGCAGAGGTCAGCAATGAGAAAGGTTCCCTCTAAATCCAGGCTATTTTCAGATACATCCTATTGTACAAATGTAAATTTTGCGAATAAAACCATAAGCTCATTGTCAAAATGAGCCGTATACACCTGAGTTTACTGCAAGCAACTCAGTACAAACTCATTAATAATAAAAGAAAAGAAAACACAAAAAGCATTATAGAGTATACAAAGCTACAAAAGTTTGGTGTTGGTGAGATCTTTTAAAATATTTATAAAATGTTTTCTATTTGAATTTTTTTTTTTGCTCAAGAAACATTTCTTATTATTATCAATGTTAAAACTTGTTGTGCTAGTTAATGTTTTTGTGGAAACCATGAAACATTTTTCCCAGGATTTTTTTATTGGGAAAAACAAACAAACAGATTTGTAACAATGAACTCTGAAGTCTTAACTGTAACTTTTAATTAATTGAATGCATCCTTGCTGAATAAAAGTATTAATTTCTTTCAAAAACAATATCTGAACCCCACCAAAAAATTGTAATAATAGTATTCCTGCATTTTACTAGGGTGGAGTTACAACTATCTAACTGTTATCTTGAAAGAAGGCAATGTGTTTCAATCTTAATCTCATGTTTAAAGTGATAGGCGTAGGACACTGATTACCATTCATGCTAAATTGAAGACAAGGGTTCCTTTATGATTACAGTAAACAAACTACAGAAGAAGGTCAACGTGAAATGGCTGGGATGGAGGCTCACCTCGCAGATATCTTTGAGATGTTTTATGTAAACGCGCTCTGTGTCCATGATCTCTTTGACCACATTGGCTCTCATCTGCTCCCTGTGCTCGGAGTTTTGTTTGTGTGCATCTGATGGGACAGACTCTTCCGCATCTGGAACACTCTCCACGCTGTCACTGCTCGAATCCCCCTGATTCACTCGAACCTTGACGACAACATATTATGGTTAATTCCAGACGATCAAACTGGGGGTAACCATGATGAAGCAAAATTTCAATACAACAATCAAATGTGATTGAGGCAACTGGTTAATCCACTTCTACAGGAAGTCTTGATCAAATCACCTACAGCCTTTTTGTGTCTGATTGACTCATCTTGTTGGATCTCGAAAGAGTCATTGATTTACAATGGAATGCATTAATCTAGAGCTGAAACAATAAAACACCATTATGTACACCCTCATTTCTTCCAAACCGGTCAATCAGCACATGCATTCGCAATGACACATCTAGCATTTCCTTTTGGGTCACCCAGAGCAACCAATAAAAAACAAACTGTTCTAATATCATTTTGAACAAAATTAAGCCAAAATTAAATTTGGGCATTCGACACAGCTTTCAATAGTAAACTTATCGTAAAAGTTTGCACCGGCTAGTAAACACCTTGAAACTACCGTTGGGGCGATTATGTTAATAGGTTCGTGTTCGCTGAGACTCTGCCTTCTTTGATATGGAAATCTTCTCCAGTTAATTTCTTCTCTTCAGCCCATCGAAGTCAGACGTGAGTAAAACAGGAACACACTGGAGAGCTGCTTTATAGTAGAAATTTAGTTAATAATGGTTACACTTTAGAATAATGGTTATTAGTTAACATTAGTAAACTACATTCATTAACATGAACTAAATGCACTTATTAAGCATTTATTTATCTTTGTTAATGTTAATTTCAACATTTACTAATACATTTGTTAACATTAGTTAATGCACTGTGAACTAACATGACCAAACCATGAACAGCTGTATTTTTATTAACAAACGTTTACAAAGATGAAAAAATACAGTAACACATGTACTGCTCATGGTTAGTTGATGTTAGTTAATACATTAACTAATGTTACCTAATGATTATTATTATAAAGTGTTACCGAAATTTAGGTTGTAATGGCGGTTATGCGCAATAAACTTCCGTATTCTGTTAAAGAGGTCACACTGCTTCTGGTTAAGGTCTTCAATAAAAAGAACTAGCTAAATTAGCTGATTACTTTGAGGCCCGGTTTCACAGACAGGGTTTAGGCTAAGCCAGGATTAGGCCTTAGTTCAATTAGGACATTTAAGTCTCTTTTATAAACATGCCCTAGGAAAAAAAACATTACTGGTGTGCATCTTAAGACAAAACAATGGCACTGACATATTTTATGATATATACACAACTTAAACATGCATTTTAGTCTAGGATTAGCTTAAGCCTTGTCTGTGAAACCGGGGGTAAAAGTCCATAGATATCGCCGTTAACATTTTCTCCAACAAGCGGATGCAATGAGACCTGTTTTTCTGTTGTGACATTTGGCATAAAGCCTATTCTAATTGAAAAAGACACTGTTTTTTCAAGTTTAATACTGTAAAGCTGCTTGCTTTAAAGCAATTTATTGTATAAAAATCTATATAAATAAACGGGATGCAACTTAACTGGAAAACTAAAATGCAGAGCTTGTGCAAACATATCCATATTGCTATGATTAGATGCTTTCTTAACTGCTGTTTTCTCACAGCTGTCTTTTTTGTTGTGTGTTTATTTTATGATTGAGAGGAAAGCGCACCGCACATATTTACATATTCATCTAAACGCTGTTCCTAGCAACGTGGATGGCATCGTAATGTTTGCTAACAGTATACCACTGCAAAGGCATTTAGAACTTCTTCTTTTACCTCTAAGCATAGAACAAAAAAGAGCCATGAGGATATTGGGGCTTTTGCTATGATTGAGCGTTACTTTTAAGCTCTGTGTGTTTGAACCATAGACCGTAAAAAAAGATGGACCACACGCCTTTACTCTCTTCCATTGAAGCCGGCAGTGTCCAAATACGCCGCTGACATCTTAAAGCCCGAGTCTGTGCAGTAGTGAGTGCAAAGTGGGGCCACGATATCAAGGTCCCGCCCACACTCCTGCCTAATCAACAACTTTTTTTAAAATACAGTTATGCAACTGTAGAAATTAAAGTTAAAAGGCCCAATCTCCTCCCGAAGTTCCCGACAAATGTCCGTTGTTGAATACTTCGCTCAAAGAAGCTATCAATCTCAGCTGTCAATCATAACGTCACACCCCCATTTTTATAGCATCAAATAACTAAAACCAAACTTATTTAAAGAACGAACACTTGAACTTACATCAGCATGATAAAAACTGGCTAAAATGACAGAAACCATCTTTGTAAAAAATGTGATTGAAGAGTAATTTGATTGTTGATTGCCCCGGGGGCTGGATGCAGTATAGCTCATAAACCCTGTCCTCTCCATATAATGTAATGAGACATAGACAAACTGCCCCCTGGGGGCGATCGAGACGCTTTGGCTTCACTTTTTAGGACTCGTGTGGCACACTAGGTTCAAACTGGATTTTGTTTGATTACTCCATGAGGGTTACAGTGCAACTCACCCGCACAAAGCTAGAGGGAAACCAGGCCTCACGGTCGCCCACCATCCCCCACCACCAGTCCTGCTCCCGAACATCCAGAACCCGGATCACCTCCCCGGCTTTGAAGGCCAGCTCCTGCTCTTCCATTGTGACATGATCCCACAGAGCTTCTGCGTACACGGCGTGGCCTGAGTGTATGTACTGGAGAAGGAGAAAGATTATAGTCAGGCTAAAAATATTGAGGCTAAAGGTCAGATAAAATGATACGATAAGAACAGTACAGGGTGACATCATGCACTGGAAGTATGTGACGATCCCACACAAGTACACACATACACTAAAACAACTCTACATACAAACATGTGATTAAACAGATAAGATACACAGTGAAATACGACCTGGACTGTATAGCACAGCCTGTAAGTGAAAACAGCAGTAAAATGATTTTAAAAACTTGTGTAAAAGTGCTAAAAGTAGATCTCATATAATAAAAGGTGCACAAAGTAACTTTCACAACTGTAAAAGTGTTTTCCCCTACTGTAAAAGAGTTTAGAAAATATTGTAAACAGCCAAAAATATGTTAACAATGTTCACATGAAAAAATCTTTAGAAGATTTAGATATAGTAAAAAATAAAACATTATGCATTAAAAAAAATATACAAATTCTATATTTGTAATTTAAATAACTATATTTAGAAGAAATAACAAATAATAAATTGCTTTTGCAAATTTAATTTTAATTTGTATGTATATAATGCTTAACTGACCCCAAACACATACATATATATGCATAAAATCACAACCTGATTGAGAGTGAAAAGATCAACTTCTGGTTGGAGATATGGTGTTCCTTCAGTCAGTTCTTCAAAGCTGCCGTCCTCCTCACTCACACTGTCATCGAGCATTGCATCAGAGCTGCCATCTATAATACAGCCACACTGAATGAGCTTAGAAATTATGCAAGAAAGAATCAATATTCCCTCTCCATCATAACAATCTCACCACTGAGCCCCTCATGTTTATACGTCAAGTGCACACACTCATGCATATAAACAAAAATACGCTCACCACTGAGCACTCTGCGCCCTTTGCGCCGTCCCATCCTATCCAGGCCGATAGGTGTGCTTTGGGAGAAGACGCAGGGTCTCAGACGGGCAGACACCGCCCGGTATGGAGGCACTCTGTGAGAGGGCACTGGAGGACGAGAAACCGGCTGAAACAAAAGATGACAGGTTAGACTTTAATTGGCAGCCTTAAAAGGACTAAACCATCGAGCAGGCCTTATGTTCAGAGTTCAATGACTGTTCAGAGCAGGACAATAACCTATGAGATAATAAACACAGAAATGTCCGCTCGGCCAAATGCATAATACACGCCTAACATTTTATGGCAAATGTCATAAAGAAATGTCCAGATTATAATTGCTAGAAAGGGGAAAAAATATATAAATTTTTCCTAGGGAGAACGACGCCTATGTTAGTTTTTGTTGTTGTTCATTGTGACATGTTTTAATTAAAGGGTAAGTTCACCCAAAAACGTTCTGACATTAATTACTCAACCTCATGTCGTTCCAAACCCGTAAGACTTTTAATTTTCAATTCATTTTCAAGGCCCAGAAAGGTAGAACAATTTTTTTTGTTAAAATCGCCCATGTGACTCCAGTGGTTCAACCTTCATTTTATGAAGCGTCGAGAATACTTTTTGTGCGCAAAAAACATACAAAATAACGACTTTATTCAACAATTTCTTCACATCTGTATCAGTCTCCTACGCTGTTGACGTAGTAAATACAGTGCAGCGCTTTCGAGTTGCGTCAGCATGCTGGCTTACCATTGGCCGATGCTGTTCACGTGAGCACCACGACATATGCATGTGACGCTGATGCAAGAGCTGGCCAATGTAAACTGTGTAGGACAACGACACAGACGTGAAGAAATTGTTGAATAAAGCCGTTTTTTTCAGCTTTTTGCCCACAAAAAGTATTTTCGTCGTAAAATATAATTGGACTTAAGCTTCTTAACTTTAGCAAAAGCCCTGTTAATTTTCTTAATTTCCCCGTTATTTTCTCAGATTTGCCATTTCATAGATCAGTGAATTGATGCATCAAGAAAATGTAGCATGTCTTCAAACTCTTTCTAAATAAAACATGGATCACACTGTCAAACTACATGAATTATGACATTATAAACTCATAATGCTACACCCCAAGGAGAGACCTAATGGGACCATATTAGTGTTTAGATAACCAAACATTAGCTTCTCATTAAGTATGGAGCTTCTGAGATACAGTACTTCTAAAAGAGCCTTATTTTCATCAGCCAACACAGCTGAACACTGTACGAAATACACTAGCTACATTGTTAAAAACATTTTGTCTGAATACTTAATGTATAGCATCTACTCACAAAATAAATGTCATTGTAAGCAGGTTTCAAAGTCCACAAGGCCTATCAGAGCCATGACACATAACACATAGGTAGCAGTGGTACTCAAAGGCACATGGGTTTAAATCAGGCCTGTGTCATGTCTTAATGCAGCCCCTCTCTATTATCCTGTAAGGTCTCAAATGTTCTACATTAAAAAGGCCTATTAAAAGCTACTGCAATTGGCATCTTGACACTTGTCTTTGTGACAGCCCTATGCATGCATAAATAAATAAATCAGACTGATTGTTAGCCAATCAGAATTTGTTTTCCTAAACTGGACTCTTGACCAATGAGGCTGGATAATCATATGTCCAAATAATGGAAGATGGGGAGAAACATTTTATGTAACTTAGTTTTATGTCGCAAAATTTTGTAGAAAATTAAAAACAAAACACAATATAGAAGTAAAAGTGCAAAAGGCCTTACAGACGGCAAATTTTCAGGGTCGTCCTTCTGCTCAGCAGTTGGGGATGAAAACAGATCCACTCCTCCAATAACAGAGATGGGACGTCTCTTTCTGCTCTCTGTTTGAGTGCACACATGATCATTCTCAGGTCTGTTGCTCTCTATGTAGCTGCCATTGCTATTGTAGTCCTTTTGGGAAGTGTAGTCCATATTCTCTGACTCCCTATCCTCCTCTGGGATGCAGTACTTTGTGTTAACCAGGTGGCCATAGTCGGACACTGGACGGGGTCTGGAGCGACCTGCCCTCTTCCTAGGCACTACAGAAGTGGGAGAGTCACTGGCAAAGACTGGAGAGTTTGGTGTTGTTGGAGTCACCAAAGGGGATTCTGAAGAACAGGTGTTTGTGACAGATGAAGCAGCAGAGGCTGAGATCTCATCACTTTTGAGAAACGTTTCTGACTAGGTCGTCTGATGAAGCCTACAGGAGAAATCAAATGTCAACAGTTAGTTTATTCTTTAAGACCTACAACATTTGATAAATTATCTAAAAAAAAAAAACTATAGATGTGGTCAAGATGCCGTGATTAATACAAAAACTAAAGCAAACCTTAGAGATTAGTTCATTAAAGAGTAATGAATAATGATTAATATTAATTAAAATTATAATTAAAATGATTAACATTTGAAAGAAATATTACATCAGTCATGGCTCAATAATAATGTTTATTAACTAGTAGATATTTACTAACTCTGCCAACATTTTACGGTAACACTATAATAATAATGTGTTACTGTATTTGTTCATGTTTGTTAACATTTGTTAATAAAAATACAGCGGTTCATGGTTTGGTCATGTTAGTTCACAGTGCATGTTAACAAGAATTTAATAATGTATTAGTAAATGTTGAAATTAACATTAACAAAGATGAATAAATGCTTTATAAGTGCAGTTCATTTTTAGTTCATGTTAACTAATGACCATTATTCTAAAGTGTTACCCATTTGACTTTCTTAACCACTAAAACAGACCACTGATTTTATTTGTAGGAATATATTTTATTTTAATTCTTATTATTTTTTATATTTATAAATCAATCAGAAAAATACACTATTTCTCATTTCATGTAAAGTTGTCTTCACAAAAACATGCAATGCACTACAATATTTCTGTTTGTTTTTAATTGCCAATAATTGCTGAAAATTAGAGTCATATAAAATGTTACTCAGTGATAACTGAATTCATAGACACGCTTGTGTAGGAAAATGACAAAATAAATACAATGAAAATAATTTATTCTTGCAATTTGACAAATGAGGCAAGTGACAGTGACGATGGATTCAGAAAGCCAGATTCAGATCAGATTTTTAGAACAGTAATGCTGTTTGACATAAGCACAACTATTTGTACAACATGGCAAATAAAAATTTCGTTTTCTAGTTTGTGCTGATGTAATATTTGCAGTCAGGTTGTAGTCAATTCTGTATGAAATACACACACACAAAAAAAACAGATCTTACCTCAAGATCATCAGTTTCTTTCTCTTCAGTCCATAGACACTGAAAAGGCACACAATAAATCAGCACCATTGTGAGGAAGACACACAAAGTATATATGAAAACACATCAATGCACACACACAGAAACAAAAATAGAAAAGCTAAATAAAGTTTCGCTGAGCTTGGCTCGCTGTAGTTTGTCTACATCTTTCTATTATATTTCCCTGACCTATTGGAGTGCATTTGCACCTAGCTAGCTTGATTTGATAACTGGACTTCAGCCCTTGGGTTGTTCTTCTGGGGAGGAGACAGTGTCCTTGTCGATATACGTGTCTAGCCTCAGGTCCAAGAGCTGCGTTTAGAAATTCCGCTAATCATAAACATCGGCAAATCATTAACTCTACCTGCTGTGTGACACACAGCTGAGCAGCCCATGTGACACTGTAGCAATGTACCACTTCAGTACTGCAAAATGAGATGTCAGTCATTCAATAAAACATTTGGAGAGGGTGTAAATCAAGCCAGAGCAATAAAATACATTGGTTTGTCCTGATCGATTACTAAACCATATCAGATCGAAGCTGTGGTTGCATCATCAGATACAAGGGTCACCTGTGAGAGGAACATATGACGCGAAGCACAAAAAAAGTTCAAAGTTGTCTACTGTAATTTATGACTTGCTGTGTTAAGGTCAAGGTCATCTAATGAACTGGTCTGTTCCAGTTAAATGTTTAGAATAAGATTACCATGTCCTCTTTGACTTTATGGCAATCGTTCATCTGACATCTACAATCTGACGTTAGAAGACAGACGTCAGTAAGAAAAGTGCTTGTCCAACCTTGCTCATCATCAGTCAGACTAATTCAAACAACAACAAAAAGAGTTAAATCAATATTGTCTCGAGGAGAGACAAACAAGTTAGATATGAAAATATTTTACATTATAAGCACAAACTAATTTTTTTCACTTTTGTTTCTGTATGCAGTAATTTCTGGCTCCGATACACATTTTGCTCCACAGACTGCATGTCTTATAGTAATTTAACGTAAGTGCTACCGATAGCATTTATAGCATACGTCCCACAGGAAATTATTACAAAAAAAATCCAAAAATAGTGATCACAGGTGTGTAAAATTATTTATTTTTTACTATAAATTTGTGTAAACTGACTACTGTTCTTAGGTAGTTCTACTTTTGTTCTCCATTCAAGTTCTCCAATTTGAAAGTAAATATTTTCTACATTTTACATGGTCCTGAAATGCACGTGCAATTGATTTGAGCTCTTGAAAAGAGTGTGCACTGTCCATGCTCATGGTTACTATGAAAGGTTGAAAATGGAGTGGAGTGAGGACAATAAAGTATATCTGAGCTTTTAGTCTGACAGAAATTGTACCAGTCCGGACAAACAAATCTAGATAACCCAATTATACCTTGGCTTTGTCTATGGATACATTAATTAGCCTAGACAATTTGACCCACAATGCATATTTAATCCTTCAAAGAGATGCAAGCTGTAGCGGGATACAGTGTAGTTCAATTATAACTGTGAATATAACTGTAGTTCAATTATAACTGTGATCTTAAGAGTGTCTTACCTCTAAGTTAGTGTTAATGCCATTGACTAGTGCCATCTGCTTTTGACTGGGGCTTGAGCACAGCTTGGGCATTTGAGAGTAGTAGTCATTTGTTCCATTTTGAAAGCACTTCATAGTTTCACAGTATTTTTCCAGCGGACAGACTGGGGCATCTGAACAGAAGTCTTTAGAGGACACAGCCACCTGGACAGAGTCACTTATGAGAGCTGTTGTTTTGCTTGGAGGCTCCAGAGAGTCATCTAGTGTGGAGCTAAAGACGGCGGGGTGTAAAGTTGGGATGTGTTCATGACTGTTGGCCTGCTGGGCTTTGCTGGGAGTGGGTAAAGGCCTCCGTTGACGCTCACTCATGGATAGACAGGGAATTCTGCGGGAGTAGTCATCGTGTAGCTGACTGAGAGGTGACAGCGGTACTCTGGGAGGGGGGTCCGGTGTGTTTTTACGCTTGACAGTCAGGTCTGTTAAACTACCGACAAGCTTTTGCAAATGTCCTCGCGTCCTCATGGGGCTTTGATGCCTAACTGAACCATGTTCCTGTAAGTCAACTGATGAGGAACTGGTGGTCCTTTGAAAATTTATATTATGGGTGCATTCTGGGTTTTCTGGCTCAGTTGAAGTGACTTTGCGTCTAAAATGGCTCTTGAGAACATGTAGATTATCTGCACTTTTGCTTAGTCTTTTGTGTACATTTTCTTGAGTCTCAAGTTTCTTACAAGGTACAACAGATTCCACAGTGCTGCTGGGGTAAGGCTCACTGGTGGACGGGCTCTCTGTCTTGACTATGTCAAGCAATGAGATCCGTCCTACCCCATAAGCCTTGCGTATACTCTGAGAGAAGTGGGAATTCCTCTGAAATCCACCCTCTTCCTCCACACAATCTTCCTCATCCGAAACTGAAGATGTCTTCCCAGTTCGAGACGTCCCATTCGTCATGTTGTCAATTTCCTGGGTTTGATTGGTCGCGACCTCCCGTTTGGTTACTAAGAAACTACCGCCATCCTCAAGCATCAAGGACATGTTTCTCTCCTGACCGGCTGCCATCGCATTGCTCCGGTTCTGGATTCCTTGGAGCACAGAAGTCCGCAGTTTTTTGAAAGAACCCATGACGCGGAAACCAGCCAATCCAGACCAAGCCTGTGGCGTGACAGACGGACCTCTAAGCGGAGCACTGTCCTCACATTTTGTCTGGGTTGAAAACAGACGTACAGACCGGGAGGGGTACAGCTTGGCCTGGCCATCGACAATCACAGGAACGGACTGGGCCTGGCAATTCAGTCTGTTAAGATAGTTTTCCTCATAGCAAGGCTCGGACAGCACCGGTTGCACCTGGACCCTACAACCAGACCTCAAGCTTGGATTCATCAGCTGTTCCTTTGTGAAATAGTCACTCTGCAGGTCATTGTTGTGAGAGGAGCCCTGTGGGTCCGACGAAGGTGCCTGCAGAACCAGATTGAAAAAAGTTAAATCTCAATGAACGATCTGACTAACTTAAATCAAGTCTTGGAACAAAGAACAAAGAAAGCATGTGACGTGGAGTGAGACAATAAATGACCCACTGTTTTGTCGGAGGAATAACCACAACTTTGATAAGTTACATTATGAAAGAACTTTAAACTATATCCTTATATTACCTGTCTGCTTACTTGACCTATGAAATATTAAAAATCAACAGAGGTGAAGTAATTCAAAGTGTACTTATCCACTCACAGGTGTAAATGAAGCTTCAACATTCCTGCTATGAATGAATAATGCCTTTATCTGGCAAATTGGAGGGTGTCGGTAAGTAGCATGAGAGTTTTGCCCATGAGTAGGTTACACTAAATGCTGTAAGATTTCCTGTAAGTGTGCTTTTTTAATTCCTGAGAAAGAGAGGCCCCTCTAGCAGGGTGTGGACGTTGTTGCCTGGTGTGATGTTCGCTATGATGAAAGGCTTTTGCGAGCATGACTAAGCAATGAAAACCCCTAATCCATTGTGATTAATGTAATAAATTGCCCAGGATTTTCAAGCCATATTCTGAGTGAGGAGAGAGGGGTACATCTTAGGACGTTGAGCTGTTTTAACCCATTTGTTGCAGAGTAAGATGGAAAAGACATACCAGGATATGCTGATTAATCATAAATAAATTGCATCAATATTTATTATTCTATTTGTTCAGACAAGCTACCAAATTAAAATAACACACAAATGAAAATAAAACATGGCACTTGCTGAGGAAATGGTTAGAAATTAAATACATATAATATATTTTTACAGTATAGACTAAATTTGCAATCCAGTCTTACCACCCTGAGATGATTCTCAAATCTCAAATATTTTTTATGAATCAAAGCTTTGGACCTTTGACATTATATAGTTTGTCTGTGTATAAGTTATCTACAATACGTAAATACTTAAGCACTTAAGGAAAACTTAATAATCTATACATTACAAAACAAAATAATCAACTGAATGGTATCGTCACGAGCTACACCATTACTCATAACTAACTTTCCATTTTTTGTTTTTTAACCAACAAGCATGTTTTTAATTAGCTGGTGTCAAGGTGATTTAAGTACTTGTACTTTACTTAAAACGTGTTTTTCTGCCATCTTTAAAATAAATGCCACTTTGTTTGAGATTTTGTTATCTAATGCAAACATTCATACATTAAGTGTGGCTTGAGGGTTCAAATACTTCTAGGGACCCCCGTATATAGGCTAGATTAACCACATGCACCCTTTTGTCTTGCTGCTTGAGCGTAGGCAGATCCTAGCTCAATTTTTAACTCAAATGCTGATCTCTATCAAGTCCGGCTACCCATAAGCACTCAGCTCCACCGAGGCATGAGGAAGAAGCTGCCATCTGACCTTTGTGTTTAACTAGAGCTTTGAAAGAATGCAATTAATTCAACTTTCAAGTCACTCCTCAGTCTACTCACATGTCCAATGTCTCCGAGTTTAAAGTTGAACTTCTCTCCTACTCTTCCTCCTCTGTATCGGCGCTGTTGCCGAGTAAGAATTAATTAAGAGCTTGAACAACCTATGTGCAGCTACCAGCTGGAGTCAGGCTCAAATGAAACTCCCTAAACAAGGTCTCAGAAAAATATAAACACAAGCATGCCTACGGAAGCCACTAATACACCCAAACACACCTACAACTAATATGCACTGATGCAAGTATACTAAACACTGACTTGACATTCTTAATAGAATTCCACGCATGCCTTTATGAAGCAAACAGACAGAAAAAATCATTTTCCAACTCCAAGCGGGGGAGGATAGAGAATTGATGCTTCTAAATAAGTAACTTCTTTGTGCCAGAAATATCAAACCATGTGTATAAGAGTTTTAGCACACAGAGCAATATTCAAAAATTGACACCTCGTAACAAGTTCAATTTTCCTTTGAGATCATGTTGAAATATTCCATTAGTAATTTTGTTTGTACTTTATTTTATTTTATAGTCTTACATGTATAATATGTGACCCTGGACCACAAAAACAGCCATAAGGGTCTTCTTTTTTTTTTTTTACATTTAGGTTTATATTTATGGGGCAGCAGTGGCTCAGTGGTTCGTGTAGGTTGTCTACAAACCGGGAGGTTGGTGGTTCGATCCACGGTTCCACCTGACCCAAGTGTCGAGGTATAACCCCAGCTGCTCCCGACGAGCTGGAAGACACCTTACATTGCTGACACCGTGGTTGGTGTATGAATGAATGAGTGAATGAATGGGTGAATGTGAGGCAAGATGTAAAGCGCTTTGGATGGCCATTGGTCTGTTAAAAGCGCTATATAAAATGCAGTCCACTTACCAAATGCAGTCCATTATACATTATCTGAAAGCTTTCCATTGATGTATGGTTTGTTAGGATAGGGCAATATTTGGCCGAGATACAACTATTTGAATATCTGGAATCTGAGGGTGCAAAAAATGCCAAAAAATGCAACGCATATTACAAACAATAATACAGTTTTTATATATTTACGGTAGAAAAATTACAAAATATATTCATGGAACATTATCTTTAATTAATATCCTAATGATTTTGGCATGAAAAAATATATATATATAATTTTGCAAATATAATGTCTTTTTGGCTACTGCCACAAATTTACCCATGAGACTTATGGCTGGTTTTGTGCTCCAGGGTCACATATTTTGTTTAGTAATAGTAATAATAAAATGATATGATTATGAAATAATAGTATGACATATCCACAACATGTGGCCATTTTTTTGCAACAGTACAGCAAACCTAGAGCTTTAAAATAAAGCAACAACAACAAAAACAAACAATTATCAGAAAAATCACCATTAGATTTTTCCCCAGATTGTGCAGTCCTACTTAAGTGGATAGTTCATTCACCACAAAAAAAGAAAATACTGTCATCATTTCATGTTGTACCAAACCTGTATGACTTTTTCATTGTTTTGGAACCAAATGACTTTCATTGTATTAACAGAAACATTCGTCGAAATATCTGCTTTTCACGGAAGAAAAATAGTCATACTGTTTTGGAACAACATGATGATGAGTAAATGATGACAGAATTTTTTTTTTTGACTATCCCTTGAGTTCACTGAAGGTGTTAACTGACTTCATACAGCACAAATAAAAACACATAAGCCCAAAATTATGCTTCCAGACTAAGGAAATTCCTAATAACCGACCACACCAGTTCTCATGATCTGCCCATCAAGATGAGCAAGTCTTGCCATGCTGTCAAATCACTATGGAATGAAGTCAATGCTTTCTTTATTGAACTACTAGAGCCACAACTGCAACTTTTTTTTTCTTACACTTTCATTTTGGCTTATGATGGCTACATGCCCTTTTGCCATCCAAACTTTGATTTATTTTTATCCTTGTTGATTATCTTGCGTTTCAATGTTTGGAGTGAGAGTGAAAGATCTCATTTGACTCACCCATTGATGATCCTTCCACTGGCTGAAGGAGAGTTTCACAGTGAAAATGCAAGGACACTAGCTTTCCTCATCCCTTCGGACAAGACTGCACTCGCTCAAACCCACATGATAACGTGCAGCACCCCTCTCCTTGTCCTAATCTGATTATGAGGCTTTATCAGTCTGGACTAGCATCAATATATCTGCATACTGTCAAACACACTCACACACACACATAGACATGCGTGTAGAGGTAGAGGTAGAGGTAGAGGTAGAGGTAGAGAGAGGTAGAGAGAGAGAGAGAGAGAGAGAGAGAGAGAGAGAGAGAGAGAGAGAGAGAGAGAGAGAGAGAGAGAGAGAGAGAGAGAAAATGTTCATTGAAGCAATAACCTTAAATCGGTCTGATACAGGTTTGGCATATGGAAGAAAGACCCACTGGAGAGCGAAGTGATTTATTATTTTTGTTTGGTTACTGACACCACCTACCATATTACAACCCAGTTCTCCTTTTTATCAGTGAGAACAAGAAGCATAGTTAGGAGGCAGACACGCCCTGTCCGCTTCAGGCATGGGAAGCGTCAATTTGACACCCCATTCATCTCACCTGTCTCATGACCTGCATTTGTCTACTCCAAGTCCACTGGTGGAAAACATGTCAAGCAAGCACATGTCTACGCAATTGCGAAAAACAATGCTATTGCTAAGCTTAATGTAAAGGTCAGAACTTACTCAATACTTGTGGAACCTGAAAGGTCTTGAGTAAGCGCAAAGGATATTGCACCCCTCCACCCCCCCATATCAATCATTATTTGTTCAGTCCCATGCCATTCCAAACCTGTGTAACGTTATTTATTATTTCACTAAAGGACAGGATCGAAATAATGTACTGTCACACTTTTATGTGTAATAACAATGAATGGGGACTGAAGCGTGCCATTCAAGCATCAAAAAGTAAGCTTCAATAAAATTAGTTCATATTACTTGACTACTACATTAGTCTTACACAAAGTCTTCTGAAGATAGCTTTGTGTGAAAAACAGACTTAGAGAAGTTAAAGGGTTAGTTCACACAAAAATGAAAATTCACCCTCATGTCGTTAAGACTTTCGTTTATCTTCAGAACACAAATGAAATCCGAGAGCTCTCTGACCCCTCAATAGCCAGCTCTTTAATTAACACTTTCAAAACCCAGAAAGGTAGGAAAGACAGTTAAAATAGTCCATTTGTTAGTCCAGTGTATAATAGTCCAGTGGTTCAACCTTAATTTTAGGAAGCAACGAAAATAATGAATAATGACATAAATAATGACTTTATTCAACAATTTCGCTCTAGCCCGTGCCTAAGCAGTTTACATTAACAGTGCAGCTCCTGCAGCATCATCACCACACACATGCGTTGTGGTGCTCACGTGAACAGCATCGGCTGCCATAGAACTCGAGAGCGCTGCACTATACTACTACGTCAACAGCATAGGAGACTGACACAGGCTAGAACAAAATTGTTTTACTACCTTTCTGGGCCTTGAAAATGTTAATTAAATTGCTGTCTATTGAGGGGTCTGATAGCTTTCGGATTTCATCAAAAATATCTTAATTTTTGTTTCCGAAGATGACCGTAGGTCTTGCGGGTTTGGAACAACATGAGGGTGAGTAATTAATGACAGAATTTTCATTTTTGGATGAACTTTCCCTTTAAATCATTTCCAGTGGGCTGTGAACCATTGCGACTGGTCAGTAATCGATAAGCTGAATTTGAGGATGGAATCAGCTCGGTTTGTGAATTGCATCAACTTGTGACTCGTTTTCATTTCTGCCTTTTCCTTATGGAAACCCCCTCACATTTTATCAAAGACTTGTAAAATAGCGCAAAAAAAACCTATGAACCACTTTTATGGCCCGTTCACACCAAGAACTATAACTGTAAAGAGAACTATAACGATAACTATATTAGCATCCACACCAGCGGACAATAACGTTCTGTTTATTATAAGTGCACGTCGCGTTCTGTTGACTGCCGATTTAAATGTTTGCGCTCTTTTAAGCCGGATGGATTCTGATTGGCTATCATTGTTTTTCTCGTTCATCACCTGAAAAATATTATTCTGAAAGTGATTCCGATGATATTGTTCCTTTGTGCCATTATCGTTATAGTTGTGGTGTGAACTCTGCATGATTTTTAGAACTATATCTTTATAGTTATCGTTTTCTTTGTGTGAATGGGCCTTTATAGTGGTGTTTTATTTGTCATTTTGGAGCAGCAGAAGAAAGTCAGTCTAAGTCTAAGTGACTAAATAATGACAGCTCTTTCAATTTTGCATGAACGATCCCTTTAAGAACAATCCCATAGAATTCAGGGAATTGTTTATGGCATAATATAACTTCAAACAAAAGCACATTCAAACAGATGCTTTCTACTGGCAAAACACCATTAAACACTTAGTACATTAATGCTTTTGTGTGCATGGTATCATAGAGTGAGATCGCTGAGAAGAGGGTGGGAAGTGAGATTTAGTGTTAATTTACGGCAGCCCTGGCTTAGGAGGCACCAAGTGAGGCATTAAAGTTCCTTGTGCGTGTCTTGTGATAAGGTAAACTCTTTCATTATGTGTGGAGGAGTGCATTCCAGCGCAGACGTGTTGATGTCTTAAAGCAAAGCAATTGTTTAGAGAAGCGAAAGTGCTGGGCAAAGTACTTCTAGCCAGCTGTTATCGTGAATTACAAATTCAGTGACCTTTTTTTCTGGCATGCTTCTTTTATCTGTTATAAATTATGATGCCAACAGCAGCACATGGATTGCACATGACAAACATGTGGAGGACTTTAGTCATTATATTAAAGCATGAGAAATGAGTCGCTTACAAACCTAAATGTAATCTATCTATTTTACAAGGCATTTATAACAGTGCTTCTCACAGAGGATTCCAAGGACCCCTGCTAACCAAGACAATGTTTGAGACATGTAGGCTAAGATACTTTAATTCTGGTGCTTTGGCTGTAATGATGACAAAGCTGCTGGTTTTCAAACGGGATGTAGATTAACGTAATTAACCTTGATTATTTTCGTAATTTCGGAAGGTTCAAGTACTGTATGTTCCCACACTTTCTGATTGATGGAATTCCGTGACTTCTCCAGTGGTTAGTGATTACAGGATAAGAGTTTTTTAAGTCGCATTGGATAAAAGCGTCTGCTAAATGACTAAATGTAAATGCATCTCATAAGATATTTTAGAGCTTGGCATAACAAAAAAAAAGAAAGTATATTCATTATACAAAATTCCATGACATTTTACATTTTCCCCGCAGGCCTTCAAATTATTATTTTTTAATTCCCTAATATTTCCTGAGGATGAAATATTAAAATAAAAAATATAATGTAAGCTTGCAAGCTGACCAAACACATTTTTACACTTTAATTAGGGTTGTGATACTTATACATAAACAAATAAATTCACTTCACAGTTCTGCTTAGATAAATAAATGTTGACATCAGCCTAAAATAGTTTGCTGGTCTTTACTAGTCTCCTACTGTGTGGTCAAGCTGGTTTTAAAGGGATAGTTTTGCCCAAAAATGTAAAAGTCTGTCATGATTTACTCCCCCTAAAGTTGTTCCAAAGATTAATTAATTGAAGAAGGTCGGTATAACCAAATACTTTTTGGACCCATCAACTTCCATAGTATTTTATTTTTCCTACTATGGAAGTCAATGGGGCCCGTCAACTGTCTGGTTACCAACATTTTTTTTAAATACCTTCTTTTGTGTTCAGCAGAAGAAGAAAAAATTAATACCGGCTTGGAATAACTTGAGGTGATTAAATGGATGGATGCATTTTTGGATGGACTATCCCTTTAAAAGAGCTGACCAACAAGCTGAACATCATCTTGGCCATACTGCGAGACCAGCTAAACCAGTTAAGAACAGCATACAATTTTAACCTGGTTTAAGCCGTTTTCTCTATTTCCAGCAGTGTTGATGATGGCCCCTAGTGGGCCCCCTGACTGATAAGCAATGATAGATTAAAATAAATAATTAAATTTTAAATAAAAAAAGCATAGATTTATAAAACAGTGAAATGTTTGTTTCTTTACATTGCTGGGAAAAACATCCCTTTTCGTTCCACCACAAGGAAAATCTTTCAAGCAATACAGATCAAGACAAATATTTCAGGTTTAAGAGCGGCCTGCTGGAATGAATGAAGGCGATTACGGCGTTGGGTTTTTTCCACAGAAGAAAAAAAAACCCTCGTTTATTTGTGAGTTTAATTAACTCAGTCTCTCTATAAAGCGCTTTAAGAAGAACCTCGCCACCCCAACCACCAACCCCCTCGTCGTCTTCGATCTCCCTTTAAGCTTTGCGAGCTCTAACACCCCCCACATCACTATGGCAACAAGTGGGATAGTAACGCATACACAATACCCCCCTCCTCCCTTCAGCTTCTTTTTTGAACCCCAACGGCACTGGCAAGATGATAAAGTGCTGCCAAACTTTTGAACGCATATTTTGAATTCACTTGACACATATATATTCTCATTGTAATAATACGAAAAATAACATAAATGTGTCCCCTCTAAATAACTGCAAAAGTGTTATTTAGACGCAGAATCTTACCTTTATCATACTTCTTAAGTGGTGTCTTGGCCCGGTGTCACAACAGTTGTGCGGCTTCGATCGACTCGTCAGCCGCTGCTAACTCCTCCGACAGTCCAATGTCCGACGAATTACGCATATTAACTTAGCGGAAATCGTTAAACAGACCAGCGATTAATGCGAAAGTACATTATGAACAAAAAACTCAATATTTCGTCTGGTGCGTGATTCACAAGAACAAACACCCCGTAGTCACAGATCTACTGGGACGGAAAACTTTCCATTAAATGTGTGGCTCGAGCACTCCCTCAGGCAAATGACCGAAACCAACCGGACACGAAGCAGATTTGTGGGTCAAAACAGCCTCAGTTGAAAATGTTGAGTTGGTTCGCTGAGGTGGAAAAGCTCAGACAGAGATCCATGACTGCAGGCAGCGTCGCCACAGCATTGGACAGCATCAGTGCACTTGTTGCGCTGATTGCTTCGGGGCGGAGAAACAAGGCGACTGTGATACGCGGTTTGTAGTCTGCCCATGGGACGCCAGCCAAAATCACAGTCACCAGCACTATATGTTTGATATCACATTTTCCTGTAATTTTACTTTTAACATTTATAAAACAATCTCCTCAAGTTGTCTATCACGACCGCAGACCGGTTTCAGCCATTTGGCTAAATCAAATACATGCTTGTTCTTCCCTGTCCAATAAATATTAATAAAAATGTTTTGACATTTTCTTAAAAAAGAAAGTTAATGCTGCTTGTCAGTGCAAAGTGTTTGCTAGTTAGTTGGTTGCTTAAATGGCCTCAATGGGCGTCATAAAATATGATTTTAACACAGTGTGTGATGAGCACAAACGTTAGCCGAATGATTCACAATCTCCTATGAGCATGTATATTACATTTACACCTTTGGCAGATGTTTCTAGAAGGCAAACATGACTCTTGGTCTACCACGAAATCAAAATGGACAAATCTTAGTTTTTATGGAATATTGCAGTGTTTATGGGAACAAAATTTAAACAGAATTTAGCTTAATATTGAAACAAACTTTTGCAACATTGGCACTCTTTTTGAACTTTATTGAATCAACAATGAACAGAATTAAGCTGATTAATGACATCTGTATAGCTGCTTGTGTATGAATTGAACTAATTTCATAATTTACATTTAGCCTACATTTATAATTTATTAACTGTACAGCACTGACAGTTATTAAACCAAATTGAAACAATTAAATCAAGCTTAATAATGACACTGCTTTACAGCTGAAATTTAATTAATTTCATACCTGATTAATTTTACAACACTAATTTTCCTGTTTGTTAATGTGAAGTTGCTTTAACACAGTATTAATAAGTGTGACTTAACTTCAATGTGACTACTTATAAATTATTTATCCATGCACATAATTATTTTTTTAGATTCAAAATAATTCTTTCAAAAAATTAATTTCACTTCCACCTGGCAATGACATCTCTTCTCTGATCTCCTCTCCAAGTATATGTCTCTGCAGGCTAGTAATAGGCATTACCATACCAGTGGGTGTGGCCATAAACAGAGGGACGTTTTCAACCATGTTAACATGATTTGCCCACGTCACAGTGTGGGTAGGATTTAGGGGTGGGGTCGGGTGAAGGCGATCATTTTCATTGTGTGATTTATACACACCCATCAATTTGAAAACACCCACAAATTTAGAAAAGCCCACTCTTGATTTCTATTTTTATTGATGTTAATTGAATTAACAATGACACCATTTTGTGAATTTCAAATATTTTCTTTCAAATAATGGTTTTGCACCACTGTATTCCTCTTCGGGGCAGAATATTTAGGTTGCAAAAAGAAGAAATCCAGAAAAAACAGTGTCGTCGTCTTCATCTGCATATAACCCGTTATGTAGCTGTTTATCAGCCACTTGCAACCACACTTTGTCTCCGACCTCCAGTTCTAGGACTGCCCCTCCGGCAGCCTGGTCCTCACCTCCTTGGTAGGTGTCCATAGTGTAGATCACTCGCTGACCATTCTTCACCAGGGCCACTTTTACATTGCGAGAGTAGACAGTGATATGATAGGTAAAAAAATAGGCTCCTCTGATGGCACAAGTAAAGCGGCCTGTCTCAGGGTCGTAGTGACCCTGATGGTTATAGAGGATTTTATCAAAGCGAATTGGAGCATTGGAGGCGGGTAACTTGGTGCTTTCGCTCAGTCTAGCTGAGAAGGCACTTTTTGGTATCTCAGGCATGTCACCCTTTGGACCTTGCTCCCCGGTGTCCCCTTTTGACCCTTTCTCACCACGAACACCAATGCTGCCTTTGATACCTTGGTGGCCGATCTCACCTTTTGGGCCTGGTCGCCCTGGGGGCCCCAAAGGACCCTGTATGCCCTTGTCTCCCCTATGGCCAATGTCTCCTTGTGCTCCTTCAGGGCCTATAGGACCCACATCCCCTTTGATACCCTGTGGTCCTGGCAAACCAAGTTCTCCCTTTTGGCCTTTCAAACCCAGTGGCCCCGAGAAGCCTTGGGGCCCCATTTTGCCAGGTGGGCCCCTTTCTCCATTGTCTCCACGCTTCCCCTTCACACCGGCTATGCCAGGAAGACCTGAAAAAGCACCAACCTGATGATAATAGCAATAGCCAAATAAAATGAATATTTACTGTTTTCTATTCATACATGTACAGTTAAACCTTATAAATTGTACTTTAGGGGCAGGCAATAAAATACATTTACAATCTTAAATCTTAATTTGCAATTTTGGGTAAATGTAAAAAAAAAATTTATAATATTGAAAATACTGTATATAATAAATGCTAGTAAATATATGAGGAAATATAACTAACTGAAATGTATAAAAATTATATTTATGTTATAAAATATCCTTTGGCCATTTTTGGAATAAATAAAAAATATATATTTATACACACAGGTTAGGCATAACATTATGACCTAATATTCTTATTGTGTCCCCCTTTTGCTGCCAAAACAGCCCTGACCCGTCAAGGCATGGACTCCACTAGACCCCTGAAGGTGTGCTGTGGTATCTGGCAGCAACATGTTAGCAGCAGATCCTTTAAGTCTTGTAAGTTGTGAGGTGGGGCCTCCATGGATTGGTCTTTTTTAGCACATCCCACAGATCCTCAATTGGATTGAGAGGCCAACTCAACACCTCAAACTCATTGTTGTGCTTCGCAAACCATTCCTATACCATTTTTGCTTTGTGGGAGGGAGCATTATCCTGCTGAAAGAGGCCACAACCACCAGGGAATACTGTTTCCATGAAAGGGTGTACATTGTCTGCAACAATGCTTAGGTAGGTGGTACATGTCAAAGTAACATCCACCTGGATGACAGGACCCAAGGTTTCCCAGCATCACACCGCCTCTGCCGGATTGCCTTTTTCCCATAGTGCATCCTGGTGCCATGTGTTCCCCAGGTAAATGAAGCTCACGTATCCGGCCATCCATGTGATGTAAAAGAAAACTTGATTCGTCAGACCAGGCCACCTTCTTCCACTACTCCATTGTCCAGTTCTGATGCTCACACCCTCATTGTTGGGGCATTTGGCGGTGGACAGGGGTCAGCAAGGGCACCCTGACTGGTCTGCGGCTATGCAGCCCCATATGCAACAAACTGTGATGCTCTTTGTATTCTGACACCCTTCTATCAGCATTAACTTCTTGAGCAATTTAAGTAGATATTAGTCAGCATGTTATGCCTGATAGTTGTATTTGCCATATGGGAGTATTTAGAAAAATATTTACCAAGTTCTCCTTTATCTCCTTTTGGACCGACTTTTCCAGCTTCGCCACATGTTCCTATATCACCTTTAGAAAACAAATAGTTGTATAGTATTGTATGAAACACTTAATTTGCATGTAAGGAGGTGTCTTAGTGTTTTAGACTGTCAAAAGGTATTGCAAACATTTTTCCAAATATTTTCTTTTACAATGTTTAATTTGTGCTTCTATCTGACATCATACCTTAGCTTAAAGGTGACTGATTAACTGGAGCCAAGACTTTTTCGCTTTCATTCTTACCTCTATCTCCTTTATCACCTTTGGCCCCATCTCTGCCATCACGACCTGGCATTCCATTGTGTCCTGGATCTCCAGGGATTCCAGGTTGTCCGTATACACAGCCGGAATTTTTGTCAGGAACACTCTGCTCTGCAGCATTGATTAATACAACTAGAAAAAGCATACAAATCTGGCTAGGAAAGAACATGGTCCTCTCAAGCACCTGTGCCGCAAGAGTCCAAGAATAGTCGCTGTATTTGAGGAGGCTGAATGTACACAAAGGTTTGAAGATTTTTCAGACTTCACATATTGCAAACCTGTTATTTCATTGGTCAGAAAGGCATAATTTAGATTACTTATTTTACCCAAATATGTTACACATCACTTGTGTCCTCTATTGTAATTCCTTTTTGTATTTTAGTTTAGATAATGATTAACCTGAAACATGCTATTGCACAATCCATATTAGCATAGAGTTTTGCTAACAAAAGCCATTTATATTCATTATATTGTGGGGTAAAGCTAATATTAAACTGAAAGCCATCATGAAAGTCAGTCTGTCACTTCCATGAGGGCTTTAGGATGTTATGTGACCCAAGCATCTTGCACTTTAATTTGCCATAATTGATTTGGTTGCTTTGTAAATGTTACTGAACAGTCATGAAATCAGTCTAAAGAGCATCATGCAATTCATTTCTTACTGAACATGGCCCCATTCAGCTCCACATGGGTGTTACTCTATCTTGATTAAATTTCCACATCAGTGACACTGCAAATGCAATGCAACGCATCTCAATGCTTGACCTTATGAATAATGCTCTTCCATTTGGCTTTAAGCTTTTGAAATATATCTGTCTTCCTCCCACTCTTGAACATTAATGTTTCAATTAGAGCTAAAAGGTTTCTACAGCCATATAAGAAAATGTATAACACAGCTTAAATGTGCCATTTATTCTTAAGGCGCTGTCATATTTCCTGTCGCTCTGCAAAATCTTGTGGGAAGCAAGTTTCCGCCACTGCATAAAAAATTAAGGTATTTGCAACTTTTTATCTCGCAATAGGTATAATAAGATATAAACTCACAACTGCAAGTTATAAGTCAGATCGGCGAGATATATACTCGCAATTCTGAGAAATAAAGTCAGAATTGTGGAATATACAAACTTGCAATTGCAAAAAAATGTCAGTATTGTGAGCTTACTTTTTTTCTTAGCAGTGGACGTTATAACTTGCAACTGTGAGTTTATATCTCACAATTTTGAGAAAAAGTCTGAATTGTGGGATATAAACTCGCAATAAGATAATGACGTAATTGCAAAAAAAAAAGTCTGAATTGTGAGATATCCACTTGCACTTTTTTTGCGAGATATAAATTTGCAAAAAAATGTCAGAATTGTGAGCTTAATTTTTTTCTCAGAATTGGGCATTATAACTCGCGATTGCGAGAAATTTTTTCAAAATTGCTTGTCTGGCTGTAACCAGACCAGGCTCAATTTAAGATTGAACATTGGTCTGGGGAGTCTGCTCTGTATTTTCTTCTGCACAAGAGACGTGATCAACGGGCATAGTTCAAATGACTCTTTACAAAATTGGATAGTCCTTCAACCAATCAGACCACAAGAGACATGATCAACGGGCATAGTTCAAATGACTCTATACGCAATTAAATTGTCCTTCAACCAATCAGACTAACGATCCATCACTTCTCTATCTGTCATCATGTTAAACTCGCCAATAGCGCGCCAGGTGGATAAGCCGGTGTGTGATTGGTTCCCGCAAATGTGTAATGGAAGCAGGATAGAAAAATGTACAGGTTTACAGCCGAGCTGCAAGGCGAAATCAAATCGCCGGCAGATCGGGCTGGGTTTACCCAGTCTACAAAATTGCGGGATATAAACTTGCAATAAGATAATGTCATAATTGCAAGAAAAGTCTGAATTGGGAGATATTAATTTAGCAAAAAAGGTCTGAATTGTGAGCTTAATTTTTTCTCAGAATTGGGGAGTTATACATCACAATTGCAAGTTGATATCTGGCAATTTTGAGAAAAAAAGAAAAAATTGCGGGGTATAAACTTGCAATAAGATAATGTTGCAATTACAAAAAAAAGTCAGAATTGTGAGATATGAACTCGCAATTACGAGAAACGTGGGAGCAAAAAAGTTTCCCAAGCAGATTTCACTCGTGTTCAAGCTGGTCACACAAATTTGCGGCATTTATGAAAAGAAAACCGCTTAATTTGAAAGTGAAAATTCTGCATTGTTATACTGTTGAAAATGTACCGTTTTTATTGCCCGTGAAATTGTGACCGCACCTTAATTTTAATAAACTAGAAAGCAATATCTTGTTAATAAAAAATATATAATGTAACATTAAGAGAGTTTTAAATATGTAAAGAGACATAAAGAGCCTATAAGCAATCCAAGATGACTATTGTAAAAACTATTAACACTTAAAATATTGTACAATATTCATTAGGTTTAAAATGTGAAATATTATTTTAATGAAAACAAGAACACATTTACCAATCAGGTTAAGTTACCAATTTATTAAACATTTGGATCAAACATAGTCACCAAAACCAAGCTTATTATGAAACTGACATGGAATGTTAACACACAACAACAATGGACAACACAAACAAATATATTCATACATGTATTGACTATTATTAATTTGCATACAGTACTTCTGGTTAGTATGTAAATTGACATTTTTAATTGTTCTATTATTTTCTATTATTTTTGCTATTAAAACAGCAAAAGAGCTGATCAAAATAACAACAGGTGCAATACAGTACCCGCAAGGGCAAACCGTTGTCCTTTACTGTACATTCAAACACTATGTAAACTAGTAAACTGTTACAGTTGCTGTCTGTTATTTGGTATATCAACACACTGTTTGATAAGGCAGTTGTTTTGACTTGCTTAGATAAAACTTTAAGAATCACTATCACTATTTGCATACATTAAATAAATAAATTGTATCACAAGCTGAGCAAACCAAACATAAAATAAATATATCTAGCATGCTCTAATGTCTTCAAACCCCTTAGATCTGATGCCGCCATCAAAGAACACTGCTTGGTAAGGGTAAGGGTGAAGGGGGGTTTAAGGTCTTCTGGGTGTTTTAGGCAGATTGTCTGGCACTCGTATAGCTTCACATAATCTGCCGATGCATGCCGTAACCAGTCATGCCCGCCTGAGATGCCCCACGGTTACTCCCCATCTGTAAGCCAATCAGATTCTGACCCTGACGCAACTGCTCCTCAGAAAACTCTCGACGGGTGCCTTGAGATTTCCTGTCACACAAAGATCAAAAAGAGTTCACATGGCACTGAGACACAACAAAATCCATTCACAAGTCCAACCAGACAGGACTTAACGCACCATTATGAATTAGTCTGGCAGCAATCTTGCTCACCTGTGAAACCAGTCCCGGTTACCTCTGTAATGTCCATCGTCTTTTGTAACAGCCACGCTACCCAGTGCCATTAGAGTTCTCTGGACGGCTGCCATGTCTTTTCCTTTAACCAAGGGAACCAACAAACACTGAAGGGACTTTGGCTACAAACCAAGAACGCAACTTGCATACTACAGTACATCACCCCAGAAAGCATTGCCTTCAAAACAATTGAAGCTCCTATATTAATTTGCTACAGCTGCGTGCTTTTACAAGCTAATTCCGTTGATCAAGAAGTGCTGTTCCAGAACTTATAAAAACAAATTTTACTGTACCTTCCCACAAGTCTACTGTCTGAAAAATGTCTGTAGTGATTACTCCATAGGCTTCAGTTGCCTGAAGGAACTGGGAGATCTTTTCCATCTGCTTAAAGGCCATCTGTGTCTCTGGGATCTTCTTAATAGGCTCCTTACCACGCGGATACAAACTGTTAATGAGTCGACAGAGGACCTGCAGACATGGACGATAAAGGTACGGGGGAGATAAAGGTAAATAAAAGATGAACAGAATCATGCTGGTGTGATATTGTCAAACTGATATTTACTCACAGTGCCATCCATTAGCCAGTTCTGAAAGTTTTGTCTCCCCGGCTGTGGTTTTTCAACATTTCCTCCGCACTGAGCAACAATCCAGTCCACCAGTCGAGATTCCAGCTCTGGGTCATATTTCTGCTCGATCTTCTCCTGCACCTCACGGCTCAGTCCATAACTTGGTCCTCGGTTCGCCATTGGTCACTTAAGTTGAATAATTCCCCAGTATATATATAAAGAGACACTAGCTGAACCTGTGCTACAAAGAGAGAGAGAAAAAATATAATTTCCCCTTTAGCTATAAAAAGGGCCTAAAAGTCTTTGTGAATATTAATGGTACTTTATTATGTTTATATCTTATTGTGTACTAATATATATTCTCTATAGTTTAGAAAAACAGAAATAAAATATGACAAGAACTCAGAGTTAAACTGTGTCAGAAATTCATCTTGATAATGCCAGATAACTTTGATAGAAAGGTATGTAATATATTTCAATCAACCAATCAGCTGTCAAATTTAAGTACACAATTAGATAATAACAATTTAAGTTAACCAATGACAAAGCAATGGTTAATTTTGTTCAGTCTGTGGTGTAAAAGGTCGCATTAGCAATTAAAGAAAAAACACTTAAGCAAAACATGGTCAGATCAAATTGTCTAAATCATTTTGGTCCCAAATTTATAAATTTGAGTGGTAGTCCCCTGTAAGCATTTTTGAGTATAATATGTCAGTTTACTTCATTTTGATATCCTCACTTACATAAATGAACTATAGTGTCCTGCATCCAGTAGTAAAACAATTATATATGTATGATCAAGAACTGGCAAGGGGTAATATTGACCGGGGTGTGGTCCATGCTTGTTTCCATGTGACTTTATAGAAAAAAAAATGCATTTCTAAATCTAAATACACTTCATTTTAAACCTATTTCAAACTTTATAACAGAAGATCATTGCAATTATTCTATTGTTTAGAATTAGATAGAGCGTGCAGACTGCCTGCGCAGGTTTAGCTCAAATTAGTTTGAAACTGTTACATTTAAACAACTATCCTATTGATAAATATAGCCTTTAATGCGATTACAGCGATGTGCACATACAAATAATTTTGTCAAGGATAACGTTTTACTTACTGAAAGGAGATGTGCGTGTCGTCCTCTGGCGCAACGAGGTCAAATCCTTCCTGTGGTCACTGCTCAGAGATGCTGGACTGAAACATCCATGCAGCGGGGATGGGGCGTGGCTCCGAGCTCATTGTCCGAGTGCGGAATCCTACTATGGAGGAGGCTCGGCTAATGAATATTAATTAGCCTACGTATGTGGACGCTGGTGGAAAGTTACCAAGTAGCGTCGGCCTCACTTAATTAACATTCATGAGCTTATCTGGAATAGCAAGAAGGACGGACTGTTCAAACAGATGCAACACTAATCAGTCCACAAACAATTTTCTCGGGTAGTAGGCCTACTCCTTGTTGTCACTTATGTCACTTCACGTATTTAAAAAAAAAAAAAAAAGATTCTATATACATGTATATTTCTCTATGACGTTAAATGCGTTTTCATAATGCAAGATAAAAATAAAAAAATCCGTTTGCCCTCTCAGTAATAACCAAGCCCATTTCCCAATTAGATTAAGATGCATTACCAATGCTTGTAAATTCTGGGGAAAAACTTGAGCACGTGATAAACAGGAAAAGTCTCTGAAGTAATTACTGAAATCTTTAAGCATGGTTTAAATCTCCTTTTACTTATAAAAGTAGGCCAATAAGTGAGTAAACTGAGGAATTTAAATCTTTAAACACATTAGTTTCTTATAAACATTTTGAAAGTGTAAATATCAATGTATAAGGAAGCTTATAATTAAAAAAGGTTCTTCTATAATGCAATTACTGTTTAAATGGCACCTGAATGAATCATGTGACTCACGTTTAATTGATTCACTATGCCTAAACTGCATGGTGCCATTTCAGTTAAGAGCCCTCTGATAACCAACTGATATAGAAAGGTCAGTCTGATTGTTAAAAAAAAACAAGCTCATCGTTTGGAATGGGAGTAAAAAAGAACCCCGGCTCATTGAACACAGTCCAACACTAATCCTGCATGTTAATATACAACCAAGCAGTTTGTGGAGCAGTGGCCCAATACGTCCTCCGAACAAACAAGAAGTGCAGGGGGCGAGGGAGAATTGAAAGGTCAGTTTGATATGCATGACTGTTTGATTTACATTTTCATTTAAAACTAATTTGGGCTAAACCTGTGACAGTTTCTTTTTGCGTCTGCATGCTCTAGTCTATAGAATAATAGAATATTTGCACTGTTCTTCTATTATAAATGTTGATTACAACAAAAGTTCATTTCCACTTGTAGAATTTTTTCCTTAAAAAAAATTCTGGGTTATAGTGACAAATAATGGAAATATATAGGGCCAATTTGTAAACTTTAATATATTCACTGTTTCAATATTATAGTCACAATAATTATGAAATTATGTAAACAGCTCAAATACACAAGATCTAACAGAAGTGAAGAACATTTTAATTAATTCAACAACAAAAGAAATATGACCGGATCCGCTGCTTTAATCAATGGATCAGTTGAAATTCATTTTAAAATTACGTGCGGTCAACTGAGCCTAAAGGGATATAGTTCACCCCCCAAAAAATGTCTTCATGACTTAATCACCCTCAAGTTGTCCCAAACCTGTATTAGTTTAATTCTTCTGCTGAACACAATTTTTTTTAAAATGACAGTTTTAAAAACTAGGCAGTTGACGGCACCCATTGACTTCCATAGTAAAAAACAAACAAACAAAAAAACAATACTATGGAAGACTGCTCGGATGCCTCGCAACCCGATGGTGGGACTTGCACAGATAAGACATCGGCAGAGACTGGGTGGGTCTGGCCAGGGATCGAAAAGCCTGGGGACGTTGTTGTGGCCTGCATCGAAACACCAAAATACAGGCCGATTTAAAGACTATGGAAGTCAATGGGTGCCGTCAAATGTCTGATTACCGACATTTAAAAAAAATAAAAATAATAATCTTGTGTGTTCAGCAGAATAAAAAATCTTGTACATGTTAGAAACATGTTTTCATTTTTAGGTGACCTATCCCTTTAACTTGCCCTGAAACTGGAACATTCTTCAAAGGAATTAAAGGAATACAGTAATCATTGATATTTACATCAAAATACTGTGTATTGGTATACAGAGGCTTTATTTCCATAAAACAGTTTGAAAAATGGTTAAAAAAGGCACAGGAGATCTAGACAAACCTTGTGCTAGACAAACAGCAGCTTTACCTTAAAAGGTTTTTATGGCACAGCATTGCACTGAGTAAACATGTAAAATAAAGATTTTGTCCTCCCACAGTTCACTCTTTCCATTGTTCTTGTTTTGCAAGACAAAACAGGAAGCGGGTGTTTGGCAAAAGCAAGTGGGAGAGGGTCTTAAGGCTCGTTGCTTGGTAACCTGCTCCAAACGGTGGCTCACACCATGGTGGTAAGTTTGTCTATGAGGTCATCGATGGTGTAGACAATGAGCTTGATGTCATCTTTTTCAGCCATACGGTGCTGGCCGTGGCGCCGTAGAATGATGTCCACGTCGGGGCTCAGCACACGCTCTGCCACTTGCATGGAGATGTGCCAGGGCACGTCCTCGTCTTTCAGGCCGTGGATGAGACGAACAGGGCAGGTGATGGGGATGGGGCTCTGTAGGATGCAGTGGTTCTCCGCCTCACGCAGGAAGTCTATACTCACTGTGTATATGCCCTCTTCGTTACTTTTCGTGGGGATCGTCCATGAACCCTTGTCCTCACACTCTTTTCTCACCTGAATTACATCAACAATATCAACAACCCAACATCTAATGTGAGGTTTTTGAACACGAAAACATGTCAAAGTGCTCATTTGCATCTCACCTCTATAGGAAGTGTCTTAAAGGCTGTAACGAAATGATCTGCAGCTGTGGAAATGCCCACCAATGCCTTGGTCTTCTCTGGGCGAGCAATAGCAGCCAAAAGCATCAGCCAGCCACCCATACTGGAGCCAACAAGAATCTAGGAGACAACATACTACAGTACTTACAGTCAAAGCTAGTGTTCAATGTCATAATTAAAAACATTAGTGACCTCTAGTGGGCACTCTTTAAATGACTTAAGAATTAAAGGGATAGTTCACCCAAAAATTTAAACGACCCATGATTTACTCACCCTCAAGCCATCCTGGGTGTATATGACATTCTTCTTTCAGACGAATACAATCAGAGTTATATTTAAAAATATCCTGGCTCTTCCCAGCTTGATTTTGAATCCCAAAAAAGTGCAGCAATCCATCACAAAAGTAATCTATATGGCTCCAGTAGGTTAATAAAGGCCTTCTGAAGTGAATCGATGTGCTTGTGTAAGAAAAATATACACCTTGGATGGCTTGAGGGTGAGTAAATCACGGGATCATTTTTGTGTGAATTAGCCCTTTAAGGCAAAACACTGAGCATGATTATTCCAAAATGGAAAATGACTGATCTATTTAAATGTATAGAAATAAGTTTATTTTTAACTTTTTAAAAAGTCTTCTAAAAATGCAAAAGCTGCCAATTCTTCAGCTGGTCCTAATTATTGACTAATTTCTATCATGTCTAATGGGGCAGTTGTGGCCTAACGGTGAGAGTCAGGTTCGATTCTCAATACCAGCAGGAAACAAGCACCTAAACCACCATCGTTTCCTGTCGTTTTCACATCACTTCATTTCACTTCAATGTTTAGAAAGCATCAAGAAAATCTTTGTAGCCTTACCTGAGGACCTTCAGCAAGTTCATCTAACATAAACAGGACGTCTTTTTTCCAAGTTCCAATGGTGCCTTCTGAAAATACACCTTCAGAAGCTCCATGACCAGAGTAATCAAACCTGTAAATTTAAAGTTAAAATGATTTGAGTTGTGTGAACTTTCACCTAGAGGAACGGTTTTTCATTTAACACTGGGTTCTGTCTGATCCAAATTATGCAAAATGTAAAGAGGGGCCCAACATTTTGAGACATGTTTCTTTTGCAGTCAGACTACCTCATTTTGGACCTCATGTTTCTTCATAATGTCATGGTGTAAGCAACAAGCATATTTCTGGACTCATATTGCAGGACTCCTCCGATCATTTAGTCTGTTTAAACGGCACCCCTGCAAGGTCGCATTCATCTGACTCCACTTTTGAGTGCAACGACCATGTCAAACTTAAATCAACAACCAAGTCCCTGTCCACATTTTTTTTACTTTTCCAATAATCCATTACACTCAGATGTGCATCACAATACAGAAGAACGATCTGTCACTACTTTTGTTTCATCGTGACTTTAATACTTTAATTGTTTAATCACAAATTATATTATTAGCATAGTAATTTGATCTGAAAAATTTAATATGATTATTGAATTCAGAAAGAATGAGATTCAGAATGCCTTAGTATTTGACTCGAGCTGCAAGAACTGAAAGAATTTATGTATAATCATTTTCTCTAAAATGATTTGAGAATGAGCCAATGAGCAACTTGTGCTTCAAAGAATAAAATCTGACCATCTGTACAAAAGGTCACATGATCAATGCCACAAACGTACTTCATTGAGTGACCTTGAAATAGTGCAGAATGTTACGGTTTACATTATAACATTTAAGTTTTTTTCTAAAGCAGTATGTTATTATTATTATTATTTACATGAAGCCTCAGACCTTTAGACCACGTTGCACATATTTGTGATTGTGAATATCAGACACAAACCTCAGGTAGGCATGGCCTAGAGATCTGCAGAACTCCTCCATGGCCTCTGCCTTCTGTCCACTCATGTTGGATCCATATCCAGGCAGGAACACAACACCAGGACTCTTTCCTTTCACTCTACGATAGGCCAGCTTTGGTTGTTCTGGCCGTGATATGTACTGTACTGTAGATTTCTGTCTAATTCCTGCAAATAAACACAACAGTATGTGGCTTTAGAGTTCATAGATCTACATTTCTTGACTGTTCAAATGTTTAGGGTCAGTCAGATTTAAGACTGCATTTATTTGATGTATGTATATGTATGTGTGTGTGTGTGTATGATATATATATATTATATTAATATCAAACGTTTGTTAGATTTTGTAATGGCAAAGCTGAATTTTCAGTATTCATTACTCCAGACTTCAGTGTCACATGATCCTTCAGAACTTCTGCTGATTTGTTGCTCAAGAAATTATTATTATTATCAATGTTGAAATGCTGCTTAATGTTTTTGTGGAAAACGTGATTCATTTTTTTAAAGGAATGATGTCAAGGAAGTTTCAAAAGAAAAGCTTTCAATGACATACAATAGTCTTTTAGAGAAATCTTCGTTGAATTTTAAGTTTTTGACAACATGTGACAACTCAACTCCTAACAAACCTGAGTAGAATAGATTTAAATGACATAAACATTTAAGACTTTTAGTTGAAACACACACATTTACAATTTTAAAGGTTCATATCACTCTAATGTGAAGTTATGCAGCGACTTCCACTACCCCAAGGCGTCCTGATACCACACCCCCTTCATTTGTCTAGTTTGTAACAAGTGTAGTTAGCTTGTTGTGCCTAAATGTAGCTTGTTAGTTTAGTAGTACGAACCTTCCAAATACTTCGGTCTGACAGCGCGGACAGGTCCATTGCCCGAATTCAGCAAAAGTCCTCTCCAACAATGCTTCAGCACCACCGCTGCCATGCCGTCTCACCACCACCCACCGCAGAAATAACGCGAGAATATCTGGGTTGCCATGTTTTAAACGAATAATAAACCCCCATTGCAAATCTTTGCGTTGTTGCCAAATACTCAAATACACTGCAAATTGGAATTCTTCCCCTCACATTTTTTGTTTGTTTGCACAAACGTCGCATCCAGTTATATTTCTCTTACAATGAAAATGTAACCCTTGTGCATCCTTATGGACATTTTTGTTTATTTCTGTTTTGTTTTTAGATAATTTTTCCTATAATGACACTTGCATAAATTTTGGCACATTATTCATCAATAGTAGGCTATTTTTATTGGAATTTTACTATTTCACCTACATTTCCTTTAACAAATCTATTTTGCACTAAGTACACAAATTACTTCCACTTAGGACCTTTTAAAGAAAAATGTCTCCATTGAAACTGCAATTTTTAATCCTAGCGCCCTATAACATGATGCAATCTTAGGTTATTATTCTGTTGGCAAGGCTTCAAAATGTAAAGTTTTACCATTTTTTTACCAGATGGTGCCATTTTTTCAGGTTTGGCCTATAAAGCAAATACTCATTTTATTCCTGTTTTCTGCTTATTAATATAATCTGGATGTACTGAATTCACCATGCTGTCATTCTCATCTGACCTACCAGCTTCAGTAAGTCGCTTCACTGCCATTCATTAATCCTCTCCCGTGGCCTCACGGGATAGTAAATGGAAACGGGATCGTATGCACACTTCAGAATCTCACCAGAAGTAGTAGATCATCCAAGTACTTTTTGCCTACTCTTTTATGAGTAGGCCTACTGTGAATTCAGACATACTTTTTGTCACATGCTGTTTTCCATCTACTATAGTAGGGAAGTAAGGGATTTCGAATGCAGCCAATGTATGAGTATGTATGACAAAATGGTGGATAACAAGGATTACTTGGACAGTTGTTTTTGTATCACACATTGTATAGTCAGCGAGTTATTCACAATATCTCACCTTTTTAACAACATGTCATTAAAAATGCTTCAGAAAAATGATAAACAAACATTTAATTAGCTATTTCTGAATTTATTAAATACTTGCATGTAACAGCAGTAGAGTAGACATTGAAAATAACAGCAGAATTTATATTCACACACTCTTAACTGTAGTGATGGATGTTGGTGACGCATTATCATGTATTTCATCCTCAGCACATCTCATAATCCTCAACTCTGGTTCTTCATCGTCTCATCAAAGTGCCTCTTTCCATCCAGGTACAGCATAGACTCTGAAAATGACAAATGAGTTGGTACAAATATTATTTTAAATGGAAAATAAAATAGTATTGTCTGTATAAATCTTCTCTACACACTGTCCTTGCTATATTTTATTACGTTAAATATTATTCACCTCCATAGCTCTGTGGTACAACAGCTGGGACATCCTTCTCAACACGAAAAGTGAAGTGAAACACATTGGTGGTGCTGTGCTGCCGGGTCAATGGGTCAAGCACCTCTGTGTGAACCCTCACCTGGATGTGCATCCCTTCTGTGTAACAAACCTGAATAAGATATCACAGTGCTGTTAGTGTGAATGATATTTAAATAAGCTGAAACAGCAAAAGTTACTAACCTGAGAAGACAGCATGAGCAACGATCCGATTTCTACTGGCTTCCGAAATAAGATGTCATCTACAGCCACCACGGTTGGTCTGCATCCACTGAAAGACACAAATACAGCCATGTGAAGAGCGAATAACATTTTCACAGGAAATATTCAACACATTGTTGTTTTTCTCTTACCCAAATGCACAAGCATTGGCCCGACCAAGTTCATAGGCCTTTCTCATTAGAAAACCACCAAATATCCGGTTGAAGATATTTCTTTCCTGTACAAAGAACAAATTCAATTCAGATATATAAATACAATATTTAAAAGGCCCCTATTATGATTTTTTGGATATTACCAGTGTGTAACTGTTTGTGAATGTAAAAGGTCTGCAAAGTTTCATAGATCAAAGTGCACAATAAATGGAGTTATTGTCTCCCAAAAGAAAGAACTGATTCTGAATTGTCTGAAACGAGTTGTCAGTAATTCCATTCTTACTTCCTCTAGGAACCTACACTGATCAGGCATAATATTATGACCTAATATTGTGTTGGTCCCCCTTTTGCTGCCAAAACAGCCCTGACCTGTTGAGTCATGGACTCCACTAGACCCCTGAAGGTGTGCTGTGGTATCTGATGTAAACCAAGATGTTAGCAGCAGATCCTTTAAGTCCTGTAAGTTGCGAGGTGGGGCCTGCATGGATTTGACTTCTTTGTTCAGCAGATCCCACAGATGCTCGATTGGATTGAGATCTGGGGAATTTGGAGGCCAAGTCAACACCTCAAACTCGTTGTGCTCCTCAAACCATTCCTGAACCATTGTTGCTTTGTGGCAGGGAGCATTATCCTGCTGAAAGAGGCCACAGCCACCAGGGAATACCGTTTCCATGAAAGGGTGTACACGGTCTGCAACAATGTTTAGGTAGGTGGTACGTGTCATAGTAACATCCATCTGGATGACAGGACCCATGGTTTCCCAGCAGAACATTTCCCAAAGTATCACACTGCCTCTGCCAGCTTGCCTTCTTCCCATAGTGCATCCTGGTGCCATGCACTCCCTAAGTAAGTGACGCACATGCTATCCATGTGATGTAAAAGAAAATGTGATTCATCAGACCAGGCCACCTTTATCCATTGCTTCGTGGTACAGTTCTGGTGCTCACATGTCCACTGTTGGCACTTTCGGCAGTGGACAGGGGTCAGCATGGGTACCCTGACTGGTCTGCCCCATACGCAACAAACTGCAATGCACTGTGTATTCTGACACCTTTCTATCAGAACCAGCATTAACTTCTTGCTGCAGTTTTGGAGAAGCTCTGACCAAGTCGTCTAGCCATCACAATTTGGCCCTTGTCAAACTTGACTGCTTCTAACACATAAACTTTGAGGACAAAATGTTCACTTGCTGCCTAATATATCCCACCCACTAACAGGTGCTGTGATGAAGAGATAATCAGTGTTATTCACTTCACCTGTCAGTGGTCATAATGTTATGCCTGATCAGTGTATATAGGTTTGCAACAAATTTGCATAATGCCTGCCTGTGGTCTTCATTGGCTGCCAGCGAACAACGTCTACTTTGACAAGCCCTCAAACAATGTAGTTGTACCTGAGGCCTGGAAGAGAATTGGCTCATGTTGTCAACATGTAGAGAATAAATTTATATGATACAACTGGAGGCATCATTCTGATATGGTAATGGCTGCTTCGTTTCTGACTTGTGCTGTAAGTGGTAGACCAATTACAACAGACAGGGCCATCTGACCGATCAAAGCAGAGAAGGCTCTCAGAAAGGAGGGGTTTAGAGAGACTGAATCCTTTATTGAACCATTTCAGTAAATGTGAAAAAAGAGATGATGCATGTATATTATTAGAAAATTAAAGTGTTTTTTGACCTTGGATGCATGTAAACCTAAGAGACCTCGAAAAAATTCTAGGAACCTTTAAAATAGCACAATAGGGGCACTTAAAAGTTATTTCAAGAAATGCATTTAAAAATACAGATTTTCTCGCCTGTGGATGGCAAATTTCAAGCCCTTTCAGTTTTGCATCTTCCATCCACACTGAATTTGGTGGTAGAATACGACTACGGAAACTCGCACGTCTACAGTTAAAAGGAAGAAATATTTTGAATTAATACCCATAGCGAAAATAAAGTCATAGAGATTTATATCTGTGTATTGATAATAAATCTCACCGTGTGTCTAGAGTGTTGAGGAAGAGGTTGTGAATGAGAGTCCTCTCCTCAGCTGTAGGGGCCACTTTAAGAAGAGAGGCTGTGCTCAGCTCCACACGCCTCTTCTTGTTAACTGACCAATATAAATTTGGTCATTAGAAGCCAAAACCAACTAAATTTTCAAACAAATATTATCGAAGGCTTCTGGGTCGAAAAGACAGTTATTGTTAATAGACTAAAATAAAATGTACTCACTTTCACCCTGTCGAAAAATCACCTCTTCATCTGGACCCTCTGGTTTGAGTGGGTTTACAAAAGCTGCCCTAAGGAAAGAATATATGCATGAACTCACTGACACCGCATATCAATTTTTAACATGTTGATCATTGAGCTGTGATACCTTTTATTTTCAGGATCTCGAGCCACCATTACAAATGTGGCATCTAATACATCTGTGTATGCACCTTCTTGGTACTGAGAAAAGTTCATTTTAGTGTGATACAAAATCTAATCATACTATACAGTAGACAGAGAATACATATTTATGAAAAAAAATACCTGAGACATGTGCATTTTAGCTTCTATTGAGGTTTTGCCAACCCATGTCACATGACCTGTGAACTTGATGTCACAGTCTGGGTAGATGATGTTTTGTCTCATGTCTGAGACATAGTAGCAATAGCAATTAATTATTATTTATTTAAAAAGAAAACAAAAACTAAAGTATGAATACATGTATTTAATTTAACATTAAATCAATTTGAGTGACAATACAATTAGCTGTTTATGCTGATTTGACCAAGTACAACATGTTCCTTGATCAACACCTTTGTTGATCACATTCCAATCAACCAATCAGATTTGAGGGACAAGTTTACAGTTTATGCCAGGGTTAGGTGCTTCTACATTAGTGTTGTTCACCTATTATTTCCCTCTGATTTTAGGGATAAGTTATGGGTAGGGTTAGGTTTAGGGGTACAGATAGGGTTAAGACTAAATTTTCAGACAGGAATGTTGTTCCAAGATCAACAAAGATGTTGATCCAGGAACATGTACTTTGTGAAATCTGTATCTTCATCAATGCGAATAAATGAGATACAATACCGATCTTGTCCACTAGGGCGGTGACAATAGACAGTGGAGATTTTTGTAGCCCCTCATTCCATGTGTGGGAGTAACAGATGAGCACTAAGGAGACAAGAATGAGACAGTGTGTGATACCCTGTGTTCATGTGAGTTATTACAGCATACATCTTTAGTACCTCCTAAACAGTCCAAGTCCTCCAAAATCCGACCAAACCTGTAAAGAAAAAAAAGGTGCTCCGAAAAAAATATACTGTACATAAAGATTCAAATCACACTAGGTGTTTTTTGCATATAAAAGCAACCAGCAACTAATAAGCAAACTTTTGGTACCTGACAGCGTTGTGAGAGTTGAGATATTTCTCTCTCAAGGCAGGCTGGGTACCCAGAGGAAGGTGAGCCACGATTGCACTGTCCTTCATTGTCTTTACAGGCAGTTCATCCTGACTCTGAGCAAGATACTGGCTCAGTGATGTACGCTCAGCCAATACTTGCTTATGGTCCCTATATGGAGAAAATGCATGTTTGTCCAGCTGCATTTCTAACTGATTTGCTTATTTCAGTATAATGTGTGATGATTCCAATGATGTTACATCAGTAACATACTGCCAGTTGGTAGATCCGCCGACTATCTCTCTCAGTCTGTTGCGAACTGTGAAAAAAAAAAAACATAAAAATGTATTTTAATAAGAGACATTGTTTAGCCTTTCAGTTTTGGTATTAGTGCTTTAGACTAGAGTTGAATAATTTAAGGCCAATATAATGACAATTGCATTTTGTTGCCAGTTTCGTTGGTCAAAACTCCTAAGAAAATAAAGCTAAAGGGAAAAAATGCAGTTAAATAGACACACATGGCAAAACAGGATGCAAAAGACAGGAATCAAAACAAGACCGCTTCAACAGGCTGCTAATTAAAGCCAAGGTATAAGGTCACAAAAGGGAAAGGCAGAGAGAGAGAAAAATAACAAATAACTTTCCAGATGAATGAAAGGAGAAATATGCAGGGGAATTAAATTGTTTACCATTGCTTAAAAAGAGGGGGGACAAATTAAAATTGATGGTGGGAAAACAACAAAGGCCTATAACATTTTGTGATGTTTTGAGTCATTAGTTGTTTTGTCTCACTTTAAAATCCCCTGTGTTTTTGGATAAAATGACAGAAACAGTTATTACGAAAAATTCTAAATATTCAGATTTCAAAATAAAATATTAAAATGATCAAGTTGACACAGACCTTCACTGAAAAATGTTTAACTTTAGAATTTGATCTTTATTTAGGCTTTTTTTCTTTTTATTGAGTAAAATAATAAAGTAAAATAAGAGAAATATAAACTTGCATACTTCTAAAAAGTCTGCTATATATTTCTATAATAAAACATTTTCAAAATGTACTACTGTGGTCACCGTGAAGTAGCCTTCAAGACATTCCTGGATCAACATATTTTGATCCTGGAACAACATTCCTGTTTGAAAATGTTGTCCTACCCTACCCATAAAAACCCAGGGAAATGATAAGTTAATAACACTGATGTAGAAGCACCTAACCATATTTGTAAGCCTAAACATGACATAAACTGTGTACTTGTCACTCAAATGTGATAGTTGATTGGAATGTTGAACCGGGAACATATTGTGGTGAAATGACATAGGCTGAATCGCCCCCTATACCCTCAAATAGGGCACTATTTGAGTGTACATTCATTTGTAGTGGTGTCCGAAATTATAGTGGACATGTTTGAGTGCACTCATTCAGTCCCACATTGCACAGCAATAACGAGTGTACAGCCTATGTACGAATTCACGCGCTCGTTTTCATTCACTCCTTCAAGTGGACTAAAGTAGGGAATCGTGAATGAGAGTTTTCGGATTCAGCCAGTGAACAGTATTCCTGCTCAGTTACCTTCAACCATATCCGGTGCCTTTCCTTGTCGGGATATTTGACCCATGGAAATCTTCCTGCACGTGAAGGACACTGCAGACTTCAGGACCCTATATAAAATTAGTGAGCTACCATGAAAAAAAGAAGCATGAGGAGATCTGCAAAGGGTAAAGCCATGGATAAACGAACTTAAGCAGGAAAAAACAAACAAACAAAAAAACAACTAGAAACAAGTATAGTGTAACACAGATGTAACACTCACCGTGGACACGACATGTTTTTGTTATTCCCTCACCACTGTTAGAACAGCAGGAACTTTTTTTCCCCAAACAGATCAGTAGTTGCAGATATAGTTTTTCTTTCACTTCTCAATTCACCGTACTGTTATTATTAATACTAACGTTTAACGAACAAACACACAAAACAGTCCCGTTTCTAACGTAGTTACGCCCAGTATTGTTTATAAAGTTTTAAAATCAATCAATGAGCTCTACTCAGTGTAACAATTTTAGCAGGAAAAAAAAATTACTGTCTCAACATGACCAAATATAATTGTCATGACGTAATGGCTTGCTATTTATCTCTTGCAGTTTCACGCGTTGGTCACTCGGTGGCAGTAATCGTTCAGGAACCAATTTCCTCAGTAAAAATGTTTTAGACAAAGGAATTGTGCACAAAATATGTTTAAATGTTACATTCACATGAGATAAAGACTTCAGTCATCAGTACCCAGTTTTATTTTATTTACATTGAGCGGGTCAAGGATTCGTATTGAGATCACATGACCAGCCAAATATAGTCTTCAGTAATCCACCTGTTATTGGACACTTTCGAATGGAATAAATGAATCAAGAGAATACATATCTGACATATAAGGCAATATAGATGTAGAAGGTTCTGTGTTGTTAAAACAGTCCATAAGAAAAAAAACACATTTAACATACTGCATAAAACATCGGAAAGGCATGCACTCATTTGTCAGTTTTTGCACATTCTGGCACAGGTAGTGTGTACATGAAAGGCATCATGTTGATTTCTTACGGAGTCCATTGCAGGGCCATACTACCATTTTTCACACATTTCCATGGTTGTTTGTGGCATTTACAGTAATTCAGAATGAAAAAAAAATATATATTATTCAAATTGTCAGCATTCTGAAATGTGCAGATTTAACGGCAAAACCTGATTCTTATACATACTGTGCTCTCTAGGACAGATGTATAAGGTAAGGTTTTTGGAGTTATTTGATCTCCAGTTTAGGATCTCCTTGTTTCCCTTTAAGGGGATCAAGTAAGGAAGATTTATTCTTAAAGTTTGTGCATACATCTCCTTTTCCAAGGGAACAGTTGTTCATGAATCACTCCGGCAGTGTTCAGATCAGTAACACTATTAAACAGGTCAATTGCACCTGTACAACCAAAATCACTAGGTTGAAGAGTCTTTAAAGTCCTCTCATTATAAATGTCATTGTAGTGCCAATGAAACATGGTGTGTTATAAGTCTCAATGACTAAACAGGTAGCAACAGTACAACTATTGAGATATGCCTGCATAAAAAAAACACCCCTAAAATTGTAAAAAAAAAAAAAAAAAAAACTTAATGTAAAAATGCAGCGAGTAATACATTATATAAATATAAAATGAACGGAACTAAAATAATAAAAGCTGAGTCCCCACATACAAATTGTCATGTAAATACAGTGAGACCGTCACTGTAGATTTGGCTGGAATCTCATCTCATCAGCACATCTTAGAATGCTCAATTTTGGGTCCTTATCGTCTCATCAAAGTGCCTCTTTCCATCCAGGTAAAGCATAGACTCTGAAAATGACAACAATATCATGTTACAAATAATTCTATTAAATGTAACAATATTTGTATATAATAAAAAAATAAAAATTATATATCTGACCTCCATAGCTCTGTGGTACAACAGCTGGGACATCCTTCTCAACACGAAAAGTGAAGTGAAACACATTGGTGGTGCTGTGCTGCCGGGTCAATGGGTCAAGCACCTCTGTGTGAACCCTCACCTGGATGTGCATCCCTTCTGTGTAACAAACCTGACAGCAGACAGAGTATTATCAACAATGTTAGAATTACAAAAAAGAGAAAAATTGCCTACAAAACTAATGATATTAAAGAACTTAGAAACCTGTGAGGAAAGCAATAGCAAAGAGCCAATTTCTACTGGCTTCCGAAATAAGATGTCATCTACAGCCACCAGCGTTGGTCTGCATCCACTAAAAGACACAAATACAGCCATGTGAAGAAATGAAAGACTTCTAAATATTCAATAAATAACAATGGGGAATCCTCTTACCCAAATGCACAAGCATTGGCCCAACCAAGTTCATAGGCCTTCCTCATTAAAAACCCACCAAATATCCGGTTAAAGATATTTCTTTCCTGTATAATGCAAAGAATAAAGAAAATTCAGACCATTACACCAAGGTACTTATTGCCAGTATCAGTTTCATGAGTCAACTACTGCTAAAAGTTTTTCCTCACTTGTGGGTGGCAAATCTCAAGCCCTTTCATTTTGGCATCTTCCATCCACATTGAGTTAGGCGGTAAAATCCGACCTCGAAAGCTAACAGTTCTATAGGGAAAAGGTAACTATTCTTACAAACTGGCCATAAAAATAAAGACACAGAAATTTATATCTGTGTATTGATAATAAATCTCACCGTGTGTCTAGAGTGTTGAGGAAGAGGTTGTGAATGAGAGTCCTCTCCTCAGCTGTAGGGGCCACTTTAAGAAGCGAGGCTGTGCTCAGCTCCACACGCCTCTTCTTGTTAACTGATCAATATAAAATCAGTTTTACATATGTTTCACATTGAAGTGGCAATTGTGATTGCAAACGCACAAAAGTGCTACTCACTTTCACCCTGTTGAAAAATGGCCTCTTCTTCTGGTCCTTCTGGTATCAACGGGTTTATAAAAGCTGCCCTGGATAAACAGTACTTAACCCATGTTTAAAATTTTCAGACATAAATCATAAACATGTCGTTCGTTCCAAATTATTTAACATTACCTTTTGTTTTCAGGATCTCGAGCCACCATTACAAACGTGGCATCTAATACATCGGTGTAAGCTCCATTGTGATACTGAGAAAACAGTTCATTTCATTTTAATGATCTTATGCACAACATATAACATATATGTTTAATAAAAAAGGACAATAGATATACCTGAGACATGTGCATTTTAGCTTCTATTGAGGTTTTACCAACCCATGTCACGTGACCTGTGAACTTGATGTCACAGTCTGGGTAGATTATGTTTTTTCTCATGTCTGAAACAATAAAAAAACTGAATTCAAATAATTATTTGAAGAAAAAAAAACACACAAAAAAAACACTATTTATCAGACTTCTATGCAAGAGGCAATACCGATCTTGTCCACTAGGGCGGTGACAATAGACAGTGGAGATCTTTTCAGCTCCTTATTCCATGTGTGGGAGTAACAGATGAGCACTAAAGAGACAAGAATGAGACGGTATGTGATAAGACAGTGTGAGTTATGATCAGCCCATACAGCTGTGCTCATCTAAAGCGCACTCTTAAAAATAAAGTTTCTGCAATGGTATCAGTAGATGCTTTTACAATGTTGGGCCAAACTGTTCTCGTTTCTCGTTTCCATTCCATGCCATTTGGTTTCATTTTCCACTAAGACTGCTAACGCCCGCTCTTTGGAACGTAATACAAATGCATTAGTCGTTGGTAAAGCAAGAGTTTACAGAGTTTAGAAAAGGAAACTGCTAGCAAGGCAGTAGATAAAAGACCAAATCCTGAGTTTGTCAGTGCATACATCCTACCAGCACAGAACTCTGAGCGAAGAACAGTTTGTAATTTTGCATTGAACCAAGCTCAAGTGAGAATATAACTGAAACAGCAGCGAATGGTTCCATAAAGAACCTTTAACATCCATGTAATCTTTCCATTGCACAAAAGTTTTTTTATTGTGCAAAAGGGTTCTTTAGATTATTAAAATGTTCACACTGAGACAAAATGGTTATTTTAAGAACTGTTCACTGAAATGTTCTTTTGGGGAACCATGGCATCACTGTGAAAACCCCCTTTTGTAACCTTTATATTTAAAATGTATTACCTGCTAAACTGTCCAAGTCCTCCAAAAGCCTTCCAAACCTGTAGAGAAAAAGGCATTTGGGCAAATGTAAATGTTCTCAGATCCGAAAGCATATTAAAAAAGGGTTGGTTGTCAAGTTGGTTGTTATCTGAATGCCACTATTTTTATAACCTGCCTTTTAGTACCTGACACTGTTGTGATAGTTGAGATATTTCTCTCTCAAGGCAGGCTGGGTACCCAGAGGAAGGTGAGCCTCGATTGCACTGTCCTTCATTGTCTTTGCAGGCAGTTCATCCTGACTCTGAGCAAGATACTGGCTCAGTGACGTACGCTCAACTAATGCTTGCTTATGGTCTCTGTACAATGCAATGGAGAAAAACATTTTATGTAAAGTGGTCACAAATAACAAGGACTATCATTCTGCAAAAGGACTAAAATAACATACTTCCAGTTGGTAGATGCTCCAACTATCTCCCTCAGCCTGTTGCGAACTGTGAAAATAACCAGAAACAAAACAGAGCTTAAAAAGAAGCACTGAGACATCATATTTTATATGTACTAAAGAGTAGTGTTGGACTGGAAAGCGTAGCAGAGTCTGTATCATCCGATAACATAATATGGAGACAGAAAAAAGTAGTGAGCAGAAAGAATGTATTAGAGAGGACCAAGACTAGTAGTCAGCATGATCAGGCTGCTCACAGGGCGAAGGCATTTGAAAAGGAAAAACACTAGATGTCAAAGTACAAAGAACTACATGCAATGCACATGTACCACGAGATAACAGCAGGACAGTGTTTTTTAAGCCACATGCGAAAGAGAGTCTGAGCATATCAAAGAGAGTAAATGTTCTTCCATTTTACCATTGCTCACAAGTAAAAATGTGTTTCCTGTGGGGACAAAAAAATGGGTGAAAAAACACCAATGGGAAATACTATTATGATTACAGTGTGTGTATGTGTGTGTGTATATTTATATACATAGCAGAAAAGTCAAATTAGTTTAGCCAGACATCAATAATTATTATTCTGTCAGTGATATACTGGTATATATATTTTATTATTATTTACTTTTACAACTTTATCTGCATTCATCTTAAATGAGGAAAGTAAGCACTAAAACGTTTCAGCCTGATAACTAGCACACTGATCATATTTCATTGATTGAGACTGTCTAGGTTTAAAGTGTTGGGTGGGTTGGGTGAGTGTAAAAATATTTACCCTCAGCCATATCAGGTGCCTTCCCTTGTCGGCGAATTTGTCCCATGGAAAACCCTCTGCACATTAAGGACGATGCAGACTTCAGGACCCTTTACAGAAAGCAAAAATAAAATAAAATAAAAATAGGAGAGCGCTGCCATTACTCCATATAATACTTATAGTAATGTCACAAAATGATGAAAACTTTTACAAAAGACACTATGTTAAAAAAGCTGACATTGAGAGACCAGACTCGTCTGGAATTCCTTATGCATGACTCACAATTAACGTGTACACAACAAATGAGTGACGCAAGATTGTAAAACTCACCGTGGAGAAAGCATCTTCCTTGTTCTTGGCTAACCACTTTATTGTATAATAGCAAGGGTTTCGTGACATACAACAGCGCACTTGCAGAAATGACAGCTTTCTTGTGATTCTCACTTCCTGGGACGTAGGTGCGGCTAAACTACCGTAATTACTGTTTTAATAGCGCACACTAAGGCGTCTTCCTCAATAACGGTACAACTTCTACCGTAACTACGGCCGTCATACTTTGGAAGTTTTTAAAATACTCAACGAGACATAAAAGTGTTGAAAAACGTTCTTGAAACATTTGAGCTGAATTTACACATCTTCTAGATAATTCTAGAAAGTAATGTCCTTTCAACTAACGGAATTTCACTTGAAAACACATACATTCCTGCAGTGTTTTGATCCCACTGTTATATATGGACCAGCATGAGCGAATAATAACGGTGCGTGATGACGTATCTTGAATGGACAACTACTATTGGTCCGCAATCGGAGAAAACGTTATTATGGTAACCAGACCCCTCCCCCACCGGCAAATATATGCCCGCTCGAGTTGATAAACAAAAGACATTTACAGAAGCCAGGTGAAAACAGCCGGGTCAGCTGCTGCATGCGAGTCCCATACAGGAGAAGCCCAAACTTGACAGCGGAGGGTAATATTCTGGGAAGCGAATGAAGAAACACCTTTTGCTTCACTTCACATATAGAGGACTAGTGAGAAAAGGGAAAAAGAGTAAAAGAAGAAAATGGCCAATTTTATTTTGCGTAAAGCGGAGCCCAAAGACGTGCCTGACATATTGCGACTAATAAAGGTAGAATTTACACTGGTTTATAATAACGTTACATATGTATATTTTGTTTGAAACCACTGTTTAGGGTGGCAATATAAACTTTTTTTAAAAGTACATAAATGTGCCCTAAAATGCGTTTATTGTGTACTGTTCCAGGTAATCATATTAAAAGTTATCATCACACATATTCTGATATTTATATTATGTTAAATTGTTTAAAATCAGTGTCATGACATTGATAAATGATCCAAATATGACCCTGCATGAAAACAAACCCAGGCCCACCGCCTAAAGAACATGATGTTCAACCAAAGTTTTTTCTTTCCTACCTTCTGTAGGAACTCGCTAAGTATGAAGAAATGGAAGACCAAGTTATATTAACTGAGAAAGGTGAGATGCCAATATATCAAATGTGAAATCTGATCAATAGTTGGCCGGCAGTGACAACTGTTTTGTTTTTTTAGATCTGCTCGAGGATGGATTCGGAGACCACCCGTTTTACCACTGCGTGGTCGCAGACGTGCCAGTCGAGCATCAGAAAATCGAGGGTAAAATATCAATACCAAGATGGTCTTTAATGAACTACTGCATAGACTGTTTTTCATTTAAATGTTATCAGAAATGATGTCCTAAAAACGGCGTTCTTACATACCTTGTTTAACATTCATACACAAAGCACATTCATGCACAAGCATGTTCAAGTAATGCAACTGTAAGACACCAGTGTTCACACTTATAGGTTATTCTGTGATTGGATTTGCCATGTACTACTTCACCTATGACCCTTGGATTGGCAAACTGCTGTACCTTGAAGATTTTTATGTAATGAGAGAGTACAGAGGTAAGGGTGTGTTATTAATGTGTCTCTTATGAAACTGCAGGCCTTTCCTAAATCTAGTTTCAAAGACTAGTTTTATGCTTCACAGGTTTTGGAATTGGGTCTGAAATCCTGAAAATGCTCAGTGATGTAAGTTACACATTGTCATCTTTTGCATGCATGGTTTGCATCATTAAAATCACTAATTCATACAAAACTGTAATAAAACTGACACAAAATAGTATGAGAAAGTAGTTTCAAACTCAAAATAGACACCAGATCATGTTTAAAGAGTTATGTTGTCTTAAGATGGTTGTTGTTTTTATGCATTAAACGTCTAGACATAACCATAAAGAGTTGTTTCCTCCTGCAGACAGCGGTGAAGAGTCGATGCAGCAGCATGCATTTCATCGTGGCCGAGTCCAACAAGGCATCCATCGACTTTTACAAGCGACGCGGGGCTTCCGACCTCTCGCTGCAGGAGGGATGGCGACTTTTCAGGATTGATAAGGAGAATCTCCTGAAAATGTCCGCTGAAGAGTGAGCTGGCCCAAAGTTCCAGCGTTCAAGGAGGGAGTAGGGATGGCTCACAGGCATTTCTCAGTTTAAAAAAAAAAGACTTTAATTAGTTTTAATATTTTAGACACTTGGTATTAATCATGTTAAAATACACCAATTTACTCTTAAAATTAAGTTATAGTAGGACTTCTAATCATTCTGTTGTTTGCATGTCAGATTAGTATATCAATAGACATTTATTAATTGAATGCATTGAAAATAAAAGAACAGATATCTACAAAGTATTTGTATTTCATTATATGCATAAGATAACACCTTCAGGCTTTCATCTCTGTGTAAATGTGGAAGTCATCATGGTAAAAGTAGACTACTTAGTGCAGTGTACTGTAAATTAACAGAGAATGGATTGTATCCTGGAGGGTGCTTTACTTTGCATAATGTCCCTTTGTTTATGTCCAGACTAGGCCAAGTTCATGTTGCATGGGACAGACTCTCATCAGTGTGGTTTGTGAAATGGCAAGTGTGTGATTTATAAAAACTTTGAAATCTGATCTTTGTCTAATGATACTGGAAAGCTCTAGAGAATGCAATGCCAACCCTGGTGTAGAATACTCTGGAAATACAATTGAACCCATCAGTAAAACCTAAAAGTCACTGAGTTGCTGAAAAATGTCTGGAAATTTCACAGTGCAAGTCAGGTAGGTCATATATTTTTTAGGTTGGTCCCAAATGGTAGCTATTGCAGTGTACATTTAAAAAGTAAATTAAAATAAATATATATAATGCACAGAAAAGTCAAATATACAGTCACGGTAATCACAGTCAACGCAATAATATAGCAAATACCACTGAACTGATCAGTGCATTGATAAGAACACAATCCAGGTGCAAAGCAGGAACTCCTCATAAAACTTTCTGCTTTGTCTCAACTTGATTTTTGGCTGTCTGTTTTATGTGTCTTCTCGACCTGTAAAGAAAAGGGTAAACCATTACAAAGAAGCAAAAGTATTCATTCCACAACTTTTAGAAGGCTCTTAATGTCAAATATATGCCATTAAAACAGTCTTTCAGTATTGATTTTGGTTTCTATTACACATAAATGCTGTTCTTTTGAATTTTCTATTCATTAAAGAATCCTACCACATAAATAATAAGCAGCAAAACTGTTTTTTCAACATTGCTAATAAGAAATTAAAGATTCTTGAGCACCAAATCAGCATATTATTCGGCTTTTTATCACAGGAATGAATTGCATTTAAAATTAAATATATAAAAAAAGAAAACTTTAAAATTAAATATAAAAAATATTTAATGTCACCCGATCTGGCGAAATGAGTCGAAAGTCGCAACGTTCTATTTTAAGATACGGCCGATAATGTGGAAAAACAATAATTTTTTTTAAAAGAACAACGCCACTGCCACTACACACACACGCACAGCATGCGCCGATCAGGGCTTGAAATGAACAGATTGTCTTATCTCCCAAACTTTCGTAGTCCAGACAATTGAATAAAGGTATTTAAATGTATATTCAAGTTGACAAAGTTTACCAAACTCGCTGGAAATTAACATTCTCAACTCCTCTCGGCACTTCTGAGCATTTCCCTATATTCCAGGTATCCCCTTAAACGTCAATATCTCTGCTCTCCAAATATGTTGTTAAACGTTATATAAAACCAACCAAAAAGCTTATAAATGTACAGAAACAGTGACATAAACACTGACTGATTTTGTCAATGGTAAGCCCCGTTTCGACTGCCCGCAATTTTTCCTGCCATCCTCCTGTCAGACTAGCAGCGCTCTGTGTAAACAAGCTAGATCTCCTCAGAAAGATAGTTCAGTATACTGTGTGTAATATACTCAATTTTGAAATGTGGGTCACAGTGACTCATTTTGCAGGATCAGGTCACATGTTACTGTTTTTACTGTATTTTTAATAAAATGTAGACTTGGTAAGCATAAGGGACTAGTTTTCAAAAACATTTGAAAAATCTGACTGAAGGTGCCTTCACACCATGTTGTTATTACTGTAATTACAAGGTTAAGACATGTAAAAAGTGTTCACGTCCTCGTAGAACTTGTAAATTACAGCTTTTAAGAATTTGTACCACGTGACCACCTCAGATTCTTATTGGTGTTGATAGTGTTGCCATAGAAAATGTATAATTTCAAGTCCAATGACATGAACGGCTCTGAGTAGAACGTCACGTGCTGTCATCTCGTAATTATGACACTGCGTGAACACAGCATGAACCCTATCTTTGGAATGGAAGTGTATGTCTGAAAGTTTCAAGAATGCATCATAACAATTTAGCCAAGGGCAATTCAACCTTGAAGACATTTGGCTCAAGACTGTATGCACTCTGTCTTGGAAGAGGGGGAAAACTAGGACAAAACTGTGCCAAGTATAAGATTTCTTCTCACTTTGTCCTTGGATGGTGACTTCCCTTTCAGCAGCTCCTCCAAAACAACTCGCCCTTCTGAACCCCGGGAAAATATGTAGTCTTTTGTGGTCTATAAAAACAAACAAAAACACAATCAGGGCATATTACTCATCATCAGTAGACTATACAAGTCTAATATTTAAAGGGATAGTTCACCCAAAAATGGAAACTATGTTGTTCCAAACCTGTATGAATTTCTTTCTTCTGCTGAACACAAACAAAGACATTGAATAATCTCATAACCTAACAGTCAATGGGCCCCATTGACTTCCATAGTATTTTTCCCATATTATGGAAGTCAATGAGGCCAATCAACTGTTTGGTTATTCTTCAAAATATCTTCTTTTGTGTTCAGCAGAAGAAATAAATTCATAAAGGTTTGGAAAAACATTATGGTGAGTAAAGGATAACAGAATTTTCAATTTTAGGTGAACTATCATTTTAAATGTTGTACTTTTGAATTTTAAACAATTGTGCAAATATTAAAACATTAACCTAGTGTTCATATAATTTTCTGTGCTCTTCCAGTGAGGAAGGGAGTAGTACATTATACACTTTAATTGACTGATCTTATCCATGGAAAAAATCTCAAAATATCTCTCCACTTTCTAGTTTTACACTTATGGACAGTCGCACAGGGAAAAAAGAGGAAGGAACACTGACTATCTGAACACACAATTCACAGACTGAATTTCCTCCAGGCAAGCGCTGTTAATATCCCAGGATGCGAGTGAAGCAGTTGATACTACATTATTCAAAGCCTCAGTTGCTGCTGTCTATATTAGAGCGGCCTGCTGAGAAACAACAACAGACTCTGTCCATCTGCACAGAAAGAACTGTACCCTGGCAACAGTGGCGGCATGTTGTGGGTAGAACATGGAGGCGCTGAGAGCCATCAGCCCAGAGGGGAACATCAGTCTTTTGACTGTGCTGCCTGTCCGGACAAAACAGAACAAAAAGAACCAAAACAGTAGTTAATAATAACACAAACACAGGACAGATGTTACAGGTCAAAAACCTTGATATGATTAAAATAGAATAAATAATAACAAACAATGAATAAGAATCATACCTTTTGCAAAATAAAGCCCCAGAATTCCAGAAAACCCTATAACACCCACACTGGCATAGAACTCAGATGGTGGGTCATTCAAAAATACATATATATCTGAAGAAAAGAAAAGAAATGCAATATGGTTTAATATAACTTTGTGTTAAAAATGTAAAAATAAATAAATATGGGGTTGCATTGGGTCTCTATACATAAATATGTATATCTTTTCAATTTTAGGATGGGGGTCTCTCGCATGACATTGATTATTAATGGGAGTTTGTGGCATCTAAAATATTGAAAACCCATGATATAGATAAGTGTGTTCGTGTTCGTGTCCGTACCCTTTACAATATTTTGAGTGGTATTCACACCAGGCTCCACAGTCTTGTAGTAAGACTATGATTAAAAGAGAGAACATTTTAGGTAACGGATATATTACAGGTTAATTATCACAATCAAACATTATGAGCATAATAATAGTGGCTAAAAAAGCCAACATAACTTGCCTGTACTTTCTCCACGGTAAACTGTGTCTTTTCCTGGAGGTGGACAAGAGTCATAAAGAATGAACTATAAATACAAGTATACTGATATCAACTTTATCTTATTAATCCTAGAAGTCCTTCCCTAGAAGTCAAGCTTTTCTTTCTAAATTACTTCACTAAACACTGTCAGTATGACAGCATACCTGACACCATGAAATATAAGGTTCCACTGTCTTTCTCAGAGACGCCACACCCTGCTCAACATGACCAACCTCGGGCTCCTCGTACCTCAGCTGGGACTCTGGCGTGCTATAGAGTGAAAGCTGAAAATTTTTAAAAACACTTAACATCAAGCAAATGACCTCCTCGTTCTGCCACAAACCATCCTAAAACACACTGCGCAGGAAGTACCTCATCAGTCATTAGGGTGGTGTTATTTTCTTTGGCATCGCTTGCAGCAAAAACCGTGGCAGACATCAGGCCGAGGGCTCCAGGCACTGCCACGGGCAGCACCACCTGAACAAAGAAGGGCAGAGAAAACTAGATAAAAAAGTCTGAAGACAAACTTTGAGTTGGCTTGAAAAGGCCTAGCCAGAAAGTTTGAAATAGTTTTAAAAGCTTAAAAAATGAAGGTAGTAGACAGACAGACATATATCTATTTTGTTATGTGGTTGCTAAGGTACTTGGGGTTGTTGCTGGGGTATTGCTATGCGGTTGCTAGGGTACTCAGGGTGGTAGCTATGCGGTTGCTTAAGTACTTGGCCTGGTTGCTAGTTTGTTACATGGTTGCTAGGGTATTGTGGGTGGTTGCTAGGGTGTTGCTATGCGGTGGCAAGGATATTCTGGGTTGTTACTAGGGTGTTGCTATGCAGTTGCTAATGTGCTCAGGGTGGTTGCTATGCGGTTGCTAAAGTACTTGGCCTGGTTGCTAAGGTGCTTCTACATAATTGCTAGGGTATTCTGGGTGGTTGCTATGGTGTTGCTATGCGGTTGCCAAGTTACTCTGAGTGGTTGCTTGGGTACTTGTAGTGGTTGCTATGAGGTTGCAAGGGTATTCTGGGTTGTTACTAGGGTTTTGCTATGCAGTTGCTAAGGTGCTTAGGGTGGTTGCTAGTTTGTTGCTATGTGGTTGATAGGGTACTCGGAGTGGTTGATAGGGTATGCTGGGTGGTTGCTATGGTGCTGTGGGTTGTTGCTAGGCAGTTGCCATGATGTCCTGGGTGGTTGCTATGCAGTTGCTACTGTGTTCTGGTGATTGCTATGATATAGATAGATTATAAATAGTAGAAAGATAGATAGATTTAAACGTCATAACATCAGAAGCAGAGCAAATTATGTATAATTATATGTACGAGTATTCTTCAACTGAAAAACAGTATTACAATGGAGCAAAAAGAAGCAGAACGTTTTAGTATAATAGGAGTTGCCTTGTTTATTAGGCAAAAGACTAAAGCATCAGTTCACATGCAGGATGAGGCACGTCACTGTGAAAAGAGACCTTGCTAGAATTCCAGTAATATAGTAATCACGCAGCAAGAAAAAAGCCGGTTAAATATAAACACCACACACACACACACAGAAAAAACCCTATCAGGTCAAGCTAGTTAGCTTATAGCTACATCAGTGTTACTGCCACTCTATGCGCTGAGATGTAGCTCATCCTTAAAATAAGCGTTTAATCTCATCTTTCTTTAGATGCATGATTATCAACGTTAATTACAAATAATACAACAGAAATTCCATAAATTAAATTCATGCATTTATTACCTTGGCTATTTTCCTAAGATTTGACATTTTTTCTTCAGAACAGCGCTCTGCCACACGCAGGGTTGCCAGGTTTGCACAACAACACTAGCCCAAATTTTAAACAAAACAAACCCAGTCACAGGCTAAAAATATCCCAATCGCGTTCCAGGTCGGTACCCCGATAAAAATCACGCCTCAACCCGTGCACGACATAAACAACCAGAGGCAACGTGTAAAAAAATAGTTCAATTCCGTGGGGAAAAAACACGGATTTGGCAACACTTCTGCTACGGCAAGTCTGTGAGTACAATATTCTCAGCGAGAAATGTAAATATTTTGAAACGGTTTAGTAAAGAATTATGTGAATGATCAATCTCGCATTCTTTTCAATTTCGCAGATGTTTTTATTACCTCCCATGGGACCTATTACAAATAAGATACGTATTTAATTTGTATGTATCGATCGTGTAAACAATTACTTGAACAACGCAGTGTTAATATTAAACTATTAAAATGGTTTTCGTTCATTGAAATTAATAATAATAATAATAATAATAATAATAATAATAATAGAAGATTAGATACTAACAAAACTAACGGAAACTAAATAAGATTAAGTAACACTTCAACAAAGATCCAGTACCTTTATTTTAAATGTCACTAATTTATTAACACTTTAAGACAATCATTTATTACACTAGCCTATACTTTGTCTGATTGTTAAAAAGACATACAAAATCACTACATTTATACATAAATCACTAAAATGGAAAAGGCACTTCATGAAATAACCACCAACAGCGTAATCTCAACAGCTATATAAAATATGACTATTAATGTTATTCATAAACTTTCTATAGAGTACAAAGACAAAAATGTATAGCCTATTTACATATTCATGAAAAAAACACTAGATCCACTTAAAGAGCAAGAGAGACCCATCAAATAGCCTAAACAATGACTTAATAAGTAACTGGTGGTGGTACAATCTCAACATCTTTTGGAGTGAGTGGAGAAGGAAGAACAATTCCAAACTTCTCTCGTAATAACTCTGTAATTTCTTCATCTGAAAGATCTGTTGTGGTTTTCATAGCTTGATGTCCATCATCCACTGATGTCAAACTGGTTATAATCAGTCTGCGGCCCATGATTGTGATTCTTCCAGTGGGCAATAAGAGTGAACACAGAGATTTGCAGAAGAAAATCGAGCAAACAGAACACTGATGGTAGTCGCACATGGCTCTGAAATCATCTCTTTCACAAGGCTCCAGGGTGAATTTGTACTGTTCCAACCAACATTCTCCTGCACTCCCTGATACCTCAGTCTCAGATTTCATTTCCATGAAAATGAAGTCTCCCTGAGATCTGAGGCGATACACTCCGTGGCTCTGGGCTTGAGGACCATCTGTCTCAAGAGAGAGAGGGAGCTGGGATCCGTTTCCAAACCCAACATCACACAGCCATCTGTGTCCATCCAGCTTCACCATCATGATGAAGTGGTCGAAGGGAGGTCCGTAAGCACAGGTGAACCGATTCTTTACCTGTGCGGAGAGAATAGTCACGTCAAAGCCCATCTGAGACAGAAGCCAAGAGAAGAGTCCATTATTCTCAAAGCAGAATCCTCCACGGCGCATGAGGACGATTTTTTCATATAGAAGTGGCAACTCAAGCCTGACCCGCTCTCCGATATGAATAGAGAGATTCTCAAAGGGAACTGTCATTAAGTGATTCAGGTGAACATATCGCAATGTCTCCAGTGTCGGAGGATATGGACCAGAACAGCCGATACGTGCCAAATACTTCTGAACATCCATTGTTTTGCAATGTGGCTGGTATAAGCTAGTGTAGCAAAGAAAACTTTAAACCAAATACAGCTGAACACAGGAGCCAAAAAAAATGAAACTCTCTAAGAGTCCTCTAGCAAGCTTTCACTTTGCATTGGCTGTAAACTCGGACTGCTCTTTCTCGGAAGTCATGTGCTCATGAACCTTTATAAACACACAAAACGTTCTCATCATTAAATCTTTAACGGTATGTAATGTTTCTAAAAGCATATTGCAAGTATACGGAATTTAAAAAAGGTAAATCGAAAAAAAAAAAAAACACTGTTGGAGTGTTGCCAGATATCACAAGAAAGCAACTCGGTTAAAAAACAAACAAACAACCAAAATAAGCGAAAACAGTACACAATTTTATGGAAATATTAGGTGTTAAAAATATAACATTAAATGCTAAATCTTTTAAAGTATTTTAAGTAGCCTAGTTATTTTCTTTCACAAGAATTATTAAAATATTTTACACATAGTCTACATAACTTAGGCCTAAGTTAACGTTACATCTAAATCAACGCTCTCGTGAGTGCACGCGAAGCCATAGAAAACACGCAACTGCGCATCAGAGGAGCCAAGCAATCGCAAACACTATAACTTATTCTAACCTAAACATATTCTCATTCTAGAAACAACCCACTGATCCCTATTTATGAGCTAAACAAGCCACTTATAATAAGCGGACATGGCAACCATTTCTCTGGTTAACGTCCTCTTATGTTGGCATTGACCAATCAGATCTCGGAGCCCTTTTTGGTTTCTAGGTGATTCTTACAAACAATCCGTTACTATGAAAAACAGAGATGCAAGTCGCTGCTGTCCTATAAGATTACAAAATTGTATACTATAAAGTATAAGGTTATATAACCGTACCCTATATGTATTAAGAAGGACCAAAGACCTAACTATATTTAAAATAACCTTAACTTAAAGCGGTAAGTCCTTTTTTTTGTTAAGCTTAGATGCTGTATAATTTAGCTTGAGCACCTGTGCTAGCCAATTTAAGTACAACAATTTTCAAACTTTCCATTGCATTTATTGATGATGTTCTGACTGCCTACTGTCATTTCTGTGCTCTTTTGTGTTCACTTTCTTCTGTTGTTATCTTAAAACACAACCTAAAGTGATGCCTCCCCCTGAAACCATGTACTGCGCCCAGCAGATCAACATCCCTCCAGAGCTGCCTAATATTTTAAAGCAATTCACAAAAGCTGCAATTAGAACACAGCCATGTGATGTGCTGCAATGGGCGGCTGAGTAAGTGTTGTTTGAAAAAAGAAATGCTTTCAAGTATACTAATAATGTATCAGATTGGCATTATAACGTTATACACTACCATTAAGAAGTTTATAAAGTTTTGGAATTTAATTTTTTTACTGCATTTTATCGCTGCATTTATTTGATTGAACAAAAAGTAAAACTGAAATATTATTAATGTTACCATTTAAAATGACCTTCTATTTAAATATACATTTTAAAATGCATTTTAATAATAATAATAATAATAATAATAATAATAATAATAATGTTTCTTGAGCAGTAAATCAGCATATTACAATGATTTCTGAAGGATCATGTGACACTGAAGACTGGAGTAATGATGCTGAAAACACCTTTGATTACGGGAATAAATTACTTTCCAAAATATAATAAAAATGGAAGTTTAAACTGTAATAGTATTTCACAATATTACTGATTTCTTTCAAAAACATTTAAAAAATCGTTACTATTCTAAACATTTGATCAGTAGTGTATAATGAAGGAATATGCTATGCTTTATATTGCAATGGCAATGTTATACAGTATGACAAATGACAACAATAAAACTGCTTCTCCTTCAGCTATTTTTCAGCATTATCAAAAGGTCAGGACCTACCAGTCAAGGAGAGGCTGGAAATGCCAGTGGCAACTCAGAAAACAGACACAGGACTTACATCAGGCCTTCTAAAGACCCTTCATCAACAGGTCTGATTCACTGCATCTCTTTTGTATGTTTTATACACAGTGCAGCAGTCCAATATTGATTTCTCTGGCCTGTAGCTCGCATATAAAGAAATCATTTCAAAAGAGGAGCTTCTTTGGAAGTGGAAAGATCTGTGCTTGCCAAGTGAACAGCTTGACACAATCCTCGCCCTTGGCAACTTCAGTGAAAATATCAATTGGATGCAGTTTTTTGCTTTAGGATGCAGTGCTTTGGGAGGGGTGAGTGGCTATAAATATCTTATTATGTATTTAACAGTATGTTAATAAAATGGTGTGTGGTGGCGGCTTCATTTGAGATGCTGTAATTCTACTAATTGACTCTAGATGGCAGTGTTGTATTTGAAATGGTCTTAACTTTCAAGGAGTTGAACAAGGAGAAATGATGCATAAAGAGACACAATAGTCATCATGCATTCAAAATGTGCTAAAATGTGTTGTAAAAGTGTAAGTTTTGAAAGAAGGCTCACTGTACTTTTCCCGCAGACCATCATGAGTGCTTTGAAACATGCATGTGAAATACTCACTGAGGACTCTGAGGGTGGTGCAGCCCAGATTCCTTTCGACACATTTCAGAGGCTGTACACATACTTGGCCCATCTGGATGGAGAAATTCCTAAAGAACAGATCGACAGCTTCTTGCACCGTTTAAAGGAGTGAGTACACACACACACACACACACACACACACACACACACACACACACACACACACACACACACACACACACACACACACACACATGTTGTGTTTCCATGTTTTATGGGGACATTCCATAGGCGTAATGCATTTTATACACTACAAACCGTATTTTCTATCCCCTACACTGCCCCTGCCCCTAAACCTACCCATCACAGGAGACATGCTGCATTTTTACATTTTCAAAAAAATCACTTAGTGTGATTTATAAGATGTTTTCTTCATGGGGACCAAAAATGTCCCCACAAGGACAAAAATCTGAATGTTTTATGGGAGCTTTCCATAGACATGAGGATTTTGGTAACACTTTATTTTAGTGTCCTTGTTATGTTACAAATACTTACCATAGTAATAACAGTAAATTATGCATAATCACATGCAACTAACCTCAACCAAAACCTAATCCTACCCTGTTAATTAATATTACTCAGTACTTAAATATATAATTACACTTTTAATTATACTGTACAAACTGTGTATTCCATCCCCTTACACTAACCCTACCCCTAAACCGACGCATCACAGAAAACTTTCTGCATTTTTAAATTTTCAAAAACATCACTTAATATGATTTGTAAGCTGTTTTTCTTATAGGGACAAAAATAATCCCTATTTCGGATATTGTCTTTGTGGGGACATTTTGTCCCCATAATGTAGGGTTTACCATGACCACACACACACACACACACAAACACACACACACACACACACACACACACACACACACACACACACACACACACACACACACACACACACACACACACACACACACACACACACACACACACACACACACACATGTTGTGTTTCCATGTTTTATGGGGACATTCCATAGGCGTAATGCATTTTATACACTACAAACCGTATTTTCTATCCCCTACACTGCCCCTTTCCCTAAACCTACCCATCACAGGAGACATGCTGCATTTTTACTTTTTCAAAAAAATCACTTAGTGTGATTTATAAGATGTTTTCTTCATGGGGACCAAAAATGTCCCCACAAGGACAAAAATCTGAATGTTTTATGGGAGCTTTCCATAGACATGATGATTTTTGGTAACACTTTATTTTAGTGTCCTTGTTATGTTACAAATACTTACCATAGTAATAACAGTAAATTATGCATAATTACATGCAACTAACCCTCAACCAAAACCTAATCCTACCCTGTTAATTAATATTACTCAGTACTTAAATATATAATTACACTTTTAATTATACTGTACAAACTGTGTATTCCATCCCCTTACACTAACCCTACCCCTAAACCGACGCATCACAGAAAACTTTCTGCATTTTTAAATTTTCAAAAAACATCACTTAATATGATTTGTAAGCTGTTTTTCTTATAGGGACAAAAAATAATCCCTATTTCGGATATTGTCTTTGTGGGGACATTTTGTCCCCATAATGTAGGGTTTACCATGACCACACACACACACACACACACACACACACACACACACACACACACACACACACACACACACACACACACACACACACACACACACACACACACACACACACACACACACACTCATGTTGGGTTTCCATGTTTTGTGGGGACATTCCATAGGCGTAATGCATTTTATACTGTACAGACCGTATTTTCTATCCCCTACACTGCCCCTGCCCCTAAACCTACCCTCACAGGAGACATGCTGCATTTTTACTTTTTCAAAAACATCACTTAGTGTGATTTATAAGATGTTTTCCTCATGGGGACCAAAAATGTCCCCACAAGGACAAGGATTTTGGATATTGCCATCTTTGTGGGGACATTTTGTCACACACACACACACACACACACACACACACACAATTAATTAATTAAGTTATCTTGTTGTAAGCTTTAAAACACATTTAAACAGGGATGTGATTTTTCCGGATTAATCCGGAATTCCGGATTTTCCGACCTGAAAATGTGACCTACGTGAATCATGCTGATCTGTAAAAAAAAATGATGGGGGGAAGGGATTGGCCGTCATCTCACAGCCGTCACCATGGTAACCCGGGACGGAACCACAATCGCGGGATGCGCAACAAGGACTGTATGTGACAAGAACATCATCAGATCGGATGATCTGGGTATGATCTGATTTTCCACTATGGCAGGATGTTTAAGTTGCATTTAACATTAACTTAGTTAGCAGCTAACGTTACTTGTATTTGCTAGCACTAGCTATAGGGATGCAAATAGCGCGCTTTTCGGCGCCCCCCGCTTTTTTCACGTCAGTTTGGGTGACAAAGTCATCTGAAGCCATTCCATAGCTTAACCCTTAAATGCAGGACTGTTTCGCCAAACATTCTTACATATTGGGGTCGTTAGCGACCCAGATCTATATTTAACATGGATAGACCTCTACCTGTCGCGATAATATATAAAACTCCTGATGTTAGAGTAACAGCTACATGAGAATAAAATAAAACGTATTTCGTTACCTTTTGGAGCTTGGAAGGGTTCAGTTTGAGCAGATGTTTTATACCATTATCATATGTCCTCGTCAGAGCTCGTTTACCAGTACATTCAGCATCTTCCTCATATTCGCGATCTCACGATATTCTCCAACTCATTTTCAACGTCTTCAAAATCAATATTTTGCTCACTGACAGCTTCTTGACCACATCCATAATCAGAGACAGTGATACTAATATTTGATTGTGTTCAGTACTTGCTCTCTGCAGTAAATCACTAAGCCATTTCAAGTTTTGCAGATTATAATTATTATTGTTTAGTTTTCTGTCAGAGGTAACTGAGTGAAACGTCACTTCATCATTGTGTATCAGACACCTTGTGGAATAAAGGTGAATTGCACCCTATTTAATTTATCAACGTGCAAAAAAAATATACGTACAATCCTATACACATCCTATTTTTTTCTTGTTATATTGTTTAAAATGGATTGATTGAGGAATACTAAGAAGGTTGAAAAAATGAATGAGGAGCAGGGTAGTGAATGACAGCGACCGAGGTATGCATTTAAGGGTTAATGTGAGGGACATAAGTCTATTTGGTGTTTTAGTTTAATCTCGCAGCACTTCTGTGCCTGTCTGTTCACATGAGGAGCCCAGTGACCCGTGGATCCAATATGTTTAATGGCAGAGCAGACATGGAAAATATTAACTTTCTAAGCTATAGCAAGTGTTATTCCATTCTGCGCTCACAAGACTCTGCTCTACTTTTCAACCTTTCTGAAAAGCGGATAGACATACAGTACATAGTCAAACATGTAAAAATGAATATATTTTCTGATATGGATTCTTACATTCTAATGAAAATTTTGCATTATTTTCCAACGGCCGGCAAGAAAATGGCAAAAGATGCCATCGTGGCATCAGCTGTGAGTGCCAGGCGCAAATTCCAAAAGAAACGTGTAGAGGCTCTAAAAAAGCTTGCTACAAAGGCTAAAGAGTCATACAAAAATTGAGGCCTTCTTTTGGATGAAAATGTGCATGTTGCACATTTAGCTGTTAAAGTTGTGTAAAATGCATCCACCAAATAATTTGTTATTTTTCATACTGTACCAAAAATGTTGCACGTTGCACATCTAGCTATAAAATAAAATGTATTTGTTCAAATAAGTTGTTATGGGTCCTGCTTTACTGTCCATATTGATCCGCCACAAGTTTGATCGGTGCCCTGGGGGTATTCGGTCTCAGTATATTTTCCTGCTTTTTGTCCTTAGCCAATCACATGCCTGATTTAAAACAGTATTTTAATGCTAGTATGTGGTTAATATTTTACATATTACCCTGAGGGGAAAGAAGGTCTGATCAAGGTGACCAATTGCAGAAGCAAAAATGCAAAACGCTCAATCATTCTGACAGCAAGCAATTTGAGACAAGTTGAGCAATGAGAAGAGGCTTGACTGAATGATTTAGTCCCATTTTGAGGGTTTTAGGACGATTAGGACGTTTCGTTTTAACACGTTTTACTTTTGTTGCCAAAGAGGAGTTTTAGGAGGTTATACGGGATAAGGAATACAATTAATTGCTTTGACATTGTTGCTTGAGGTGTTTTCAGGTCTTTTTTGTTTGCATTTACTCCTGTGAAATTACAAAGGCTTCTGTTGTTTCTTTCTTAGAAAACTGTTCTATATTCCAAACTACTTTAAACAATGATTGAAAAGATACATAATACATACGACTTAAAACATCACATAATGCCATAAGGCTACGCAGTTTTCCATTATTTACCATTATTGTCTTTACTCATGTAAGACAGTTCAATCGCTGCAGAAACAATACCGGGAAAAAATTACCAGTGCTTTTGTAAGAAATTGTGTCCTGCGGGTGGTTTTATTACTTTGTGATGAGTTTTTGTTGTCATACTTCACCAGCATACCACCAGCATACCAACAGCAACTGCTTTTATTAGCTTAATGTTTTCAAGACATTAGGAAACCTGAACATCTTTAACACAATTCAAAGACCCAGCACAGTATCCATTTTACTATTAAGACATAATGGCAAGAAATTATAGATGAACTTGTTATGGATGAATCTTGTTATCATGACCGGCAATTATTACAAAAGTTAACTCTACTGGTCAAACACCTATGTACATCTATTTGGCCTCATAAATACTGTCCCAGATTTAATTGTATAATCGTATAATAATTTAATTGTAAGTATAGCCTAAATATTAATTTAGTCTATTTAATTAGGCTACAATTCAGACACTAAATCAGAAGGTGCTTTATACTTACCAGTCCTGCTTTGAAGGCCATTTAAATGATTTCTTCTTAGGTGTTCAGCACTTTTAAAGGCTGAAACGAAAGACTAATTGACACTTTTGAACTTAAGACAAAATTAACATTCACAGTTCTTAGATATAGAACCTGTAATTATAAAAAAATGACTAAAAAGCTCATAATGTATGATAATTTCTTAAAGGGCATGCAAAAATGTACTCAGCCTCACATGGTTCCAGACCTGTATGACTTTATCCCTTCTGTGTAACACAAAAGAAGATATTTTGGAAATGTCTTAGGGCCCTATCATACTTCCGGCACATGCGGTGCCAGGGGCGGTGCAAGTGTTTTTTGCTAGTTTCATTCCGACGCAGTTATCATTTTCATGTTCAGCGCCACGTTTTTTAAATAGCAAATGCATTTGCGCCCATGGTCATGCTGGTCTGAAAACAAGGTGTGTTCAGGCGCATTGTTGGCATGTTGCTATTTTGAGGCAACTGAAAACGACTGCGCCATTGACCAACTGAAACCTGGTCTAAAGTCAATAGCACAGTGTTTTTTTGTTATTTAAAGACTGCGTTAGTAATATGTGCCTATAGATGGGTCCACAATGCGCATACACTCTTATTCGCAGCAGCACACAAAAATTTTTAAATATTAAAAATGACAGGATTCCTCTCTGGAGAAACGTTTAGTCATTTAGCATTGTAAATAGCAAATCCACCATGGTGCAAGCACATCTGGCTTTTAAAGGGAATGGGAGATGAGACTCTGATTGGTTTAATGCACATTACGCCCAAAACACACCCATGACTCATTAAGAGAATAGGGACAACCCTTTTAAACCATATGCTGACCATTTTTCCTGTCGTTAAACAAAAGTGGATTCGTACACGCCCTAAATGCACTTGCTCCGTGAGCTTTAGACCATGTGCTCTGATCATTAGAATAGGGCCCTTAGTGCTTTTTGTCCATACAACGAAAGTCAAAAGGGTTCCAATATTGTTTAAGAACTAAATTGCTTTCATTGTATGAGCAAAAACATAAAACAAATCTTCTTTTGTGTTTCACGGAAGAATGAAAGTGTTAGAGATTTGGTTTCATTTTTGGATTTACTACCCCTTTCAGCATTTGTTATAAAATAATCTGATGTCATTGTGTGATTTTTGCAATGATGTCATAGAAGAACAATTTTTTGTTCAACCAAAGAACCTTTCTGTAAACAGTTATTAAAAAAAACTTTTTCCATAGAGAACCTTTGTTTTGAAGAGTGTATGTGAGAGTAAATAAAAACTGTCTGAGAGACAACAGGAAACCAGATAAGACTTTTTCTTCTGTTTTGCATGTCTGTATGTGTGTACCAGTCACTGATATCACTGAACCAACCCAACATCACCACAGTGTGCCCTTTTCTGTGTCTCTCAAAAGACATAGAAACAGCACACAAGCAAGAAGTAAATGTTTGCTTGTGTGTCTGCTCAGATATTCAGTGTGATAAAACAATTAGTAACTAAATTCCAATTCAAATAAGCTGATTCTCAACACATTAACTGGTCTTAATTAAAATCTCATACACATGTTAATGTCTGTTAGTGTTCCTAGAAACTTGAATTCCTAAAACAAAAGCAGTAAATTCCTGGAAATACACAAATGTTTGGGAAGTGTGTTAGTGAGTCAACATTACAGACACAGAAGCAAGAAAAACCCATGCTGAGTGAACCGGGGTGTTTTAGAATAAGGAAGACAACTCTACAGCAAATGAATGTTAACAATAGTTGAAAAGAGGAAGTTAGTATGCAATTAATAAGCAAAAAACAGTTATTTTCATAAGATCCGGTCAAGAGCAGTTGGATGCATGATGAGAAAACAGATTACGCATGACATTTATAGTCGTTTAATAGGAAACTTTGTTTTTCCTGCTTTCAGAGAATGCCAAGGAGGAGTGGTGCAACCTTCAAATTTTACAAGCTTCCGAAGCGCTGAGAAGTCTGAGTAGAATCCAGTACAGATGGTATTCAGGTGGCAATATCTTACAACACGCTCCAAAAAATATTGATCCTTTATTGACTGTGTCCTTTGTTTGCACACTTTATTCTGGATATTGTGATGTGATTGAATTATTTAACCAAAATAAATCCTCAAATCTCCGATCTAGGTTGCCTGGAATAATGTTACAAAAGTGAAAGGAAGCCAAAACAAGGCTAGTGGTATTTTAGGTGCTTATTCAAGCATTATGAGCTTTCAGTTTTGATTGTGATTTACAGATTTACCTTTCATACTATACGTTAGGTTTTTCAAAAATTAACACACCACTGGTTGTCATGTGCTTCTATTTGAAAGAAACCATATTTTGTTGCGATCAAATGTACCATCTCTCATCTACCTCGACACACACACACTCACACACATACACCCTACCACTGAACCTAAAAACTTTCTGCATTTTTTAATTTTCCTCAAAATTTGGTCCTCATTTGGTCCTCATAACTTAGGGAATACAGGTACACACACACACACACACACGTTTGTTTCAATATATTTGTGAGGACATTGCATAGACTTTCATTGATTTTATATTATGTTAATTATATTTTCTATCGCATAACTCAACCCCTATCCCTTAACCTAGCATCACAGAAACGTGCAAAACATTACAGTTTTTTACAATCGCTAGGACACATTTCTCGATACTTAGGTCACTTTTTTCAAAACTCTTCACACAGTGAGCACAACAGTGAGTTAAACTGTGGAACGATTGCTTCAGCACAAAATGCATTAAATTACTACATCTTCCAATTTACATGAATTCGTTTTTCACTTAGACACAAACACCACCAAAAACCATCAAAACCACCACCAAAACTCTATGTACCTACAGAACAAATTGCACATTTTTACTCTTTTCAAAACTCTTAAACTTAAAGGGTTACTTCAGCGATTAGCATTAAGCTTTGTATCAGTAGAAACCCGGGAGTATATTCGAATTAGCGTACTTTCCCCCCTCATATCCCCATGAGACGAGAGAATTATGTATTTTATTTCTGAAAAATTCCTCCGATGATGCAAATATCGTCATTTTGCGTCATCTGAGGAGTTTTTGGCCAGAGGCTAAAGACTACAGCCAGCAGGAGGCGCTATTTCCACTTGTTTTCAACATCGCACTCAAAGCACTCGGCTCAGGGAGCTGCGGAGATTCATGTAAACGGAGCGGTGGAGAGCAAAGTGAGTGTTTTAACTTTTCAAATGAACTTCCTATGAAAGTTAAGCTTCCAAAGACATGAACTGAAAATGCGCCAGAATGATCACGCGCTGTGAATGTATGCGGCCGCGAATCCCACTGTTACCTCAGCTCAGCTCATGTGATGAATGTAATCTGACTCGTTGCTGCGTTTGTGCCGTGACACTCGTTCGGCTCACTCACAATATATTGAACAGACACGTTCAGTTTTTAATTGTAGTGTCTCTAACTGAACTGATTCTATGAAAATGAACGCGGTGGGCAAGTGATCCAGTAATCCAGTAGCCGTGACTAGAGTGGCGTTGTAGGGCAGCGAAGTGCATTCTGGGAATTGTTGTCTTTCATCCCCATGAGACAAAAATACATTTTCTGTGTTTTCTCAGTCTAGAAGGCACCAAATTCAAAAATAATTTCACATTTCTACTACATTAATGACCTAGTTTAAATACAGATTCATTTTCCCAGCGCTGAAGTACCCCTTTAAGTTCAAAACCCAACATAATACAAAAACACGACAGCAATTTGCTACATTTATACAGTAATGGTAACATATGAATTATAAGCAGTAGGCCTAGAGCATTCAGAAATTTTACAAAAGTAAACTATAATGTTACCTGTTGTTAGTGTTTTTAGGTCAATGTTTTGTGAGTGACAAGGTGTTTTTTGCTAGATTCATCCCGACACAGTTATCATTTTCACATCCTGTGGCATGTTGTTTAAATAGCAAATGCATTTGCAGCCATTTGTGCGCCCATGTGCCGTGCTGGTCTGAAAACGAGGTGTGTTCAGGTGCATTGTTGGTGCGTTGCTATTTTGAGGTAACTGAAAAAGCCTGCTCCATTGACCAACTGAAACCGGGCCTAAAGACAATAGTGCACTATTTTTTGCATTTTTTAAAAGGCGCGTTAGTAATATGCGCCTACAGGCGGGTGTACAACGCACATACACTCTGCTTATTACACACACAGGCATGCGCAGCAGCACACAAACATTTTGAAATATGAAAAATAAAAGGATTCCTCTCTGGAGAAGCGTTCAGACTTTCCGGTCGCAAATTCCGCCATGGTTGTTTTATTGCACGTTACACCCAAAACACACCCATTACTCATTAAGAGAATAGGGACAATGCTTTTAGACCATGCGCAGGGCACCATGACAATTTTTCACATCGTTAAACTGGCAAAAGTGGATTTGGACACGCCCTAAGTGCACTTGCGGCGTGCGCTTTAGACCATGCACTTAGATTGTTAAAATAGAGCCCAAAGTGTGTTTGCTGGGGGAAAACATTTGCTAGTGTTATATGGAAGAATGACTTGATTTGAGTTATGAATTATGTGCTTTTTGGTAGTTTTACTGCATTTTGAATGTGAAATGAACTGCTGTTTCAATATGAGAACTGGTTAGGAGAACTGTGTGAAGATTTTTGAAAAAGTTATCTAAGTATTGAGAAATATGTCCTAGCCTGTAAAAAAACAAACAAAAAAACTGTAAATTTAAATAAAAAAATGTTTTGTTTTTTATTTGTTATATAACCCTTATTTGTGAGACGAGGACCAGTAAAATGTCCTTACTAATTGGATGTCACAATAGTTCACTATAAGTGGGGACATTTGGCCCTCACAAATTGCCAAACCTGTACACACACACTACATTGAAAACAATGACAGGAATTAGATCACATTTTTTGTACCACACATTTGTCTTGTGTTTTGGAGAAGCAGAAGCACAGAAACAGACAGCACCCTGTTAGTCTGATTAATTACCTTTTTAAGGGTGGAAAGAGGCTGTGTACTAATTTGGAACCAAAAGGAGGTACTCAACCTTCACAGACCAGTTAATGAAAGCCATTCTCTACATTTCCTATGAAATTAACAAATTGACCCCTAAGTAATCAAGCTAATTTTAGATTATCAGGTCTTTCCAAATGAGTGAGATGTCATTCACTTTCTTTTGAAAAAATATTTGCAACAAGCGTAAAGTGTTTAAATGAGGTTTGACATTAGAGACAGACTGTTTGATATGGACACATCACTCTTGGACAGTTAATATCAAAGCTTGCAAGGATCTATTCAGGTGCTTTTGAATGCTGGACAGAGGATCCGTGAAGTTTTACTCAGTATGAAGTTCTCCCCTCTCGATCAGCTCCTGGGGATTTATTAACCTAAGCAGGCCAGAGTGCTGAGCTAATGTAATTGCCTAAGCCGAAATAGCCAAGGAGCAGCATGGCTTCTTTTATTTCTTAGAGAGATGATAGTCAGTTCCCTTTCTGATCCTCACTAACAAATCAGGTTGATGCTCGCAAATAATAATTTCAACTCGTCCCTCATTTTCTCCAAAGACAAAGCATAATTTTTGGAGGATTTAAAAGCAGAAATAATTCTTACAATCAGCACTTACAATCATTCTTCTGTTTGTGTATTATTTGAGCTGCAATGCTGTTTAAACCCCAGAAAAAGCAACCGTTTTGGGAGGTTTAGGGTCTGTGGAATTTGGAGTTGTAAAATTAGATACAACTTTACATAAAAGGTTAGGATGTGATTTTCCACTAAAATCATGTCAACACTCATATTGTTCATTTCTTGTGACTATACTACTGAAACTGAGTATTTTAATGTTAACGGATTGGCTCCATTCACAGTGCCACACTGTAACCCATTTGGCTTGGTGGGACAAGTGGGAATAATTTTTTTTGTGGTAATCAGCATTAAGCCACACATACTGTCAATTGTAAAATTAATAAATATATTAAATATAACAGGACTATGGTGTAGTACAGTTGTGCATATATAGTGGGATATGATGGGTGAAATTGTGTGAATACTATTGCATCACTGGCCATAAAATGAGTCATGCCATGGCAGTTAGGCAACTCATTTTTGGCAGTTTTTGTTTTTAAAACCACAGTATTTCCTCTATCACAGATGTTTAACGGTCGAACACGAGCATACAAAGCGGCATGGACTGCTGCGCTGTACATATATTTGACTGATAAGATCACAGCTGCAAGTGAAGGGGATGGAGCCCAAGCTCCCAGCTGTTCGGGACTAAACGACTCACTAATTAGAAACGGCAATTATGGCACTTATCTAAGAACTCTGAGGAAATGGGAGTGTTAAGATTGTGGAAAAAGCTTGAGCTTGTAATAGAGCACACGCAATGTGTGACTTAGAGGCGTGTGCGAGAAGTTTGTGCATGTGTTTATGGTGTAATTGCCCTAAAAAGAACTGCATTTTTCATTTGAAAGTGACAAGTTTGTTTTCAGAAGTGAAATGTGAATGACATCATTTCAATGGGACCAGAGTTAAGAAAGCTGAGATGACAGAGGCCATTCAAGGTTCATTTTCTGAAGATGTGTAAAAAAAAACAAAAGTGTTGGAAAGTTGATTAATTACCCTGCTATTGTCAGGGACAGCCCCGGCACGACCACAGTCATGAGAAGAGAGAAAAACCCATGATGATGGTAAACAAAACTTTGTACTTTCCTGAAATGCTGAAATGACAGGTTTCAAGAGCTTTGTGTTAACTGTGTTATATGTGTGTGTGTGTGTGTGTGTGTGTGTGTGTGTATACATACATAAATACATTATATATACATTATACATTTTACATTTTAATCCAGAACTCATTTCAATTCAAACAACTAATTCAACTAATTCATGGAACAAAATGTGTTTTGTGTAATTTTAAATGTTAGTAACTTTATTCTCGATGTATTTTTGAATAACTAATAGATGACCCATATATGCAAAACTATAGAGGGAGGGAGAGAGAGAGGGAGAGAGAGAGAGAGAGAGAGAGAGAGAGAGAGAGAGAGAGAGAGAGAGAGAGAGAGAGAGAGAGGAGGGCATCTAATCGGATTATGGAGGCAGAGTTTTGTAGAGCACGCGTCTATTTCTCCTCTTATCTTTTGCCGGATGGTCCAGCGTTTCCATTCGTGATGCTGTTTTTTTTTGGGTGGGGGTAACATCACAATATCCGGAAAGTTTCTCTTGGGAAGAAATTGCGACATTCTGAAGATTGTTTCACATTAAATGGAACTACTAATATTCATTATGGGGACTTTTCGGTTTTCACACGAGCTTCTGATCGTCGCCGCGTGTTACTGAGAAACACTACACTGACATTTCGTATTATGGAGACATCATGTCATTAAAATGAGCTGATAAGTTATTATTATATGGACACTAACTGCATTTATAATCTATATGAGAAGGGGAAAATGACGTCGCAGATGCCTAAAAGAAGATTTGAACCTCAGTTTGGAGATTAAACGGTTTTTGTTTCTTTTTTAAATAGCGTTTCTGCTCATTTAGTAGGCTATCTATGACTTTAACGCACCTAAATGCAGCCGAAGGAGACCAGGAGGTGTTTGATCCGCATGATTTGAGGATTTTATCCTATAAGGGTTAAATGGTTCTGATAACGGACAGCAGAGATGGCGGAGGATCATCTCCAAGACAAGTTAAACCACTTAAACATGCTAAAAGCGTCCAGAACTGTCCCACTATCGAGGAGGAATTGCCGAATCGCGAGGGTGATGAGGATTATGATGAATATCTCGGCTCGTGCGAGTTGGATAGGAACTATGAGGACTTCGAGGAGTTGGATGACTTCTCAGAACTGCCAGATACCAGGAGTATCGTCTCAGATGACTCCTTTTATCCACCGGACGATGACTTGTCTGTCTCCGAGAGAACCCCTTCCCCGGAGAGTCCAGCACCGCTGTCCTTTTTTCAAGCGTGTTGCAAAAACAACGCGCTCATAGTGAAACTCATGATTAGACAAGGTGTTACTGAGGAGGACGTCCAGGAGACGGACAGAAACAAAAGAGTAAGTAGTTTATAAACATCAAACACAAACTGAATTAACATAATGAAATTAAGCGTTGTCACGCTTTACTTAGGCTACACATAAGCCACATTTCACATAAACGAATCGTTCAATTGAGTCGGGAGTTTTTAATGAATTGGTTGAACCCGTTGAACCGTTCATAAAACCGGTCCGAACAATTCATTTGCGCAATCAGGGGTGTGTGCGAGTCGGTCAGAAAAAGGCCCTGTCCCAAATGACACACTTCATAACAACTCGCCGTTCCGGGGTGCTGCCGTCTCCTTCGAACATGTCAGAATCGATTCCCAATGAGCCGAGAACCGATTACTGACTCGTGTAGAGTCAAACGAGGTTCTGAAAGAAAGGTAAATTACCAGACATGTTATAAATAAAACAGGCTACTGGAAATGTTACGAATTGTTTTATTATCACACATACAAACCAGAACTAGTTTACATATTTTATTATTATTTGTAGTTGTAAATAAATACCTTTTTAAATAGACAATTTTAAAGAACAACATTTTGTTTCTTAGTTGTATTGGGAGCTTACGTAATTATGTATAAATTTGTGGTAAAAATGTAGCAATGCAAAAGTTGACCACATTGTTTATTTGGAGTCTCGGGGCTCTATCTTCTTCCAAAACTTGAATTCGCATTTTTATAATGTAGATAGGCTACCATTTAAAGTAACCTACTTATTCTTTACTTTACTATATATTCTTATACCTATTCTCACCTATAGTGTTATTGTGATAGTCACAATTTTTCAATACCTCCCAATAAATACCTGGCATTAACACACTGATCCAAAATAACCCAACACTTCTTGTTGGGGGAATGTGATTGATATTGTGGTGTGAATGTGATAGTTTTTTAACGTTTCTCTAAAAAATATCTGCAAATATCAAGTCAGTTAGACAATACATTTTACATGGACATCAAACATAAAGTTTCAGGTTTGTTTCTGGCAGACTGCTGGGACCTTTAAGGCATGTGTTGTAGGATAATTACATTGTATAAAATCTAAACATGAAACACATGTAGTGCAAAGTGTATACGAGTATGCACTAATAATTTGCAGGCCGTGGGGGTTTAATAATGGAGTTGCACAGTCACACTTTCTTGGACAATACTGGCCATTCCTCGCTAAAATGAGTCCCAGAGTGACATCACCTCCCAGAGCTTGAGGCCTCGATAGTTCAGAATGTATCATGTTACAACTTAAAGCTAGGATTTTAGAGAATGTGTCTCAAAAACTTAAAATCAATACACCCCATAAAGAGGAGCTGATATGATGTCATGTCTAATGCATTCCTGATATCCTAAAAGAAAGAGCTCTAGGAGAATGATTGTAGAATGCTTCTGAGGAACCTCAAGAGCTCCCCTTCACACAGGCACTTCTCTTAGCTCGTCTCTCATCACTCTTCTGTACAGGACAGTTCAGAGCAACAGGCACAGGATTTCCCCCACTAATAGTTCCAGCATGTGCGCTGTTCATCTCTGCATGATGTAATGCTGTAAATTAGGTTATTAATCAGTCACTTCATGGAGAGTGTCTCTCATCAGTGTCTCCCGAATATATATATATATATATATATATATATATATATATATATATATATATATATATATATATAATGAAATTGAAAATGTAATGAAAACCAAGACACTAAACTTTGTGTGCTACAGGTTTTATTTTACTATGAAAAAAGGCAATACAAAAACAAAATCTCACAGGAAAAATAATACAGTGACAACAACATAATCAATTATTAATATTTTGTTGGTTCTCTCTTATTTTTGCATGTGTTCATAATTTCTTTGAATGCCAGCCTGGCCCAAAATGATGTCTGCACAATTCAGCATATATATAGTGAATTCAAGCATGATACCGTGATAGGTTGTCACCTGATCAATAAGTCCATACGTGAAATTTCTGTACTACTAAATATTCTACAGTCAACTGTTAGTGGTATATAACAAAGTGGAAGTACTTAGGAACAAAAGCAACTCAGCCACGAAGTGGTAGGCCACATAAAATCACAAAGCGGAGTCAGCTCATGCTGAGGCGCAAAGTGTGCAGAAGTTGCCAACTTTCTGCAGAGTCAATAGCTACAGACCTCCAAACTTTTGTGGCCTTCAGATTAGCTCAAGAACAGTGTGTCGAGAGCTCATGGAATGGGTTTCCATGGCTGAGCAGCTGCATCCAAGGCTTATATCACCAAGTGCAATGCAAAGTGTCAGATGGAGTGGTGTAAAGGACACAGCCACTGGACTCTAAAGCAGTGGAGACTTGCGCTCTGGAGTGTCGAATCACACTTTTCTGTCTGGCAATTGAATGGATGAGTCTGGGTTTGCCAGTTGCCAGGAGAACGGTACTTGCCTGACTGCATTGTGCCAAATGTAATGTTTGGTGGAGGGGGGATTATGGCATGGGGTTGTTTTTCTGGGATTGGGCTTGGCCCCTTAGTTCCAGTGAAAGGAACTCTTGATGCTTCAGCATACCAAGACATTTTCCCATAACTACACTCCTAAACCTTGTGGAAAGCCTTCCCAGAAGAGTTGAAGCTGTTATAGCTGCAAAGGGTGGGCCAACTCCATATTAAACCCTATGGATTAAGAAAGGGATGTCATTAAAATTCATGTGCATGTAAAGGCAGGTGTCCTAAAACTTTTGCAATATAGTATATATGTATACATACACACAGTATATATATATATATATATATATATATATATATATATATATATATATATATATATATATATATATATATATATATATATATATATATACACAGGGCTTGACATTAACTTTTTTGCTCACCAGCCACTATGGCTAGTGGTTTTCCAAAGTTACTGGCCACTTAGCATTTTCACTGGCCACAGTTACATCGATACCATGGGGAAAAACTGCCATATAGATATTTTTAATATAATCTCATAATTTTGCAGCAGGTACTTTAAGACCTGATGCACGGATCCTTTATACTGTTACACACGCGTATTAACGTTCACTTAAAACATAAACACTGCTGAAATCCACCCACATTTCGTGGGAGTTAATGTAAAAAAATAAAAAAATAAATTATATATATAAATATATATCCCCTTCTCCAGGCAATCACTTGGATCTTTCTCTCTGTCTAAAAGTATATACATTCTCAAAAAAGTGGCTGTTACTGGGGTGGTAACTGGGGACATTGTAGCTCTAAGTAGAGGAAAACAATGGTGTAATTGTACCCTAAGGACAAATTGTGTACCTTTAATAAATTCTCCAATTAATAAAATCTCTAACTCCACTTTTTCTGAGAGTATATATATATATATATATATATAAATATAGAGAGAGAGAGAGAGAGAGAGAGAGAGCAGATGATTTGTATTTGCAGAACAGAAGTTACCACTGTATGCCTTTTAATGTCATTATATCGCTAAGCTTACATTATGAAGCATCAGAAAAATATCTAAAAGCGGTGCTGCTGATTTAAGGGCCCCTTTTGAGTGAACGGTTAATATCATTACAGGATGTATAACATCTGCCTTTTCAAGCCCATCTGTATTCTCCATTACTTACATACATGCACATGACCCCTAAAATCCTGTTTACCATGCTACTAATATTGCTAGGAGTTCAGTGCACTTGTTCTTACAAATCTGTGGCTGGTCTGGATTGCATTTTGTTGGAAGAAAGATGGTATAAACTACAACACCAAATATAACAGGCCCAGCGGGGAAGTCAATTTAGTCAGCTTAACTGACAACTCTCTAGCAGATTTAAGGCATTTCATTTACACACTGCTGTGCAGGTAGTGCTTTCCAGTTGATGAATGCGTCAGAATCACTTTGAGTTCAGCACTGATGTAATATCAAGTCATTGATGGAACATAGATGTTACCCACTGACCTGTTTTCTAGGACTGCAATGATTCACAGCTGGACTGACATTATATTATTAAATCCAGGCCAGCTTGCCCACACTTTTTTAGGACAGCTTTCAATGTGGTTTATCCTACCATCCTGTCTGTTATACTATGTTCATCCTAAAAACTTTGTCACTTTTAGTGAAACTTCAAGTAATCTAATGTTCATAACAAAACACTTTAATACTTAGTATAGTTCATAGTTCAGTACAATATTGAGATTATGCATTTCACACCCACAAATACAATACCCACCAAAAAAACACAATTCTTTTATTAGAAGTATTATAGACGCCATATTTTGTCTTCATTGTCAAAGTTGAACTGGAGGACAAATCCTGTAATTCCTCTTTCATTCAAAGGCTCATATAAGACTAATCCTTTCTATTTTAAGAATCAACCAGGCCACAGATTACCCCAACACATGTCTACATTTGTATTAAAACCAATCTGAGTATTTGATATAAAGATGCAGACTAAGAGAAATGGGTTGTGTCCTAAATTTAACTTTTAACGTTTTGATAAATCTGCCTATGAATTTAGTTTACAGTAAAACTGTATTGCTTGGTGACAGTGATACAAAACATAACAAATGAAAATGCAATTATTACCTTACAGGAACATTAAAAATGGAAATTATTTACATACCCTGTTATTCTACATTTGTGTGTTTTTTTGTTTTTGGCATGAAACACTTCTCTTTTACCATTGAACAACAGTTTATCAAGTCTGTCAAGCTCCACAAAGCACAATACAAAAAGTTGATGCAAATCATTTGCATTATTACAAGTCTTCGAATAAAGGCTATTCACATGAGAATGTTTAAACTAAAGGATTTATATTTTCATTCATTTGATACGCTACTCCACATAGGAAGAACAGACAGTCCATCTAGTTATTGACCTGATGCAGGCTAATACACAGATGAAGCGGATTGATATCGTATTGATCTGGAGCGAGGTTTATGTAAGGTAATGTGTAAAAAAGGCGGGACAGTCTGAAATCTGCCCCAATGCCTCTCAGTTAGAGCACGCTGCAGTTCCATTTTTTCACCACATTGATTGGAAAATTGTGGGGTGCTGTGGAGCTGGGAAGGGCTCAGTGCTCAGTAGCATAATCCCTGCCGATGCCATGCATATATCCTGCTCACTTTATGACTGAAAATAGAATATTCAAAACGTATTTGTTGCAGAATTCTATACACTTTTATCATTTATTATTGATTTAGTTTATTTAAAGGTCTGTTTTGGATGAATATTTTGGTGGGGATACACTTGCAGAAGAGCTGCAGCTTCTTTTGTTTGATGATTGGACTGAAGTCGTTATTCACTGAAAGTCATTTCTTTCAGTGAGCTGTTAAAGGGACAGTTCACACAGACATGAAAATCATGTCATCATTTACTCACCCTTTGTGACCCTCATGTCGATCCAAATCTGTATGACTTTCTTCTGTGTAACACAAAATAAGATATTTTGAGAAACGCCCCAGTGTTTTTTTCCATACAATGAAAGTCAATGGTAACCAAAGTTGTTTGGTTACCATCATTCTTCAAAATATCTTCTTTTGAGTTACACAGAAGAAAATAAGTTATGGGAGTTGTTGTCTTCACCTCTACAGCCGGTGGAAAAGAATCCGACAGGACACAGAAATCATATTCATAGATGAGCTAATGTATTAAAGATTTATTAACATTACTGTAGTATGAAGCAGGGTGGGGCTGAAAGCGATCGCTAATGAGAGTCAAGTGGGACACACGGCTCGAGAGCAGTAGAGCTTTTATTATGGTGTCATTTTATTATGATGCGGGTATGATGTCATTGATAGCGGACACAGTCTGTGTCCTAAAATTGCTTATTTCTCTGGATTTAAACATTCTTGGAAATATATATAACATTGTTCTAGTGGTTTGTGGATATTTTAATCAAAAAATCTTGTCCTAATAAAAACAAATTGTGTGAATTAAGAGGACAGTTTTAGTGAGAAGTTTTCCTGTGCATATAAATATGAATAATCCATGCAATTATTAGTGAATGAGACCCATTACTATTTGACTATTTCTATATTCATGACTATTTCTAAACCGGCTTCTCCTGAACGGCACTGCACCAAATTCACATCCCTGGTTGTGTAACTGGGATTCTCAAACAGAGCAATGTTTTGATAAGCGGCACAGAACCACAGCATTTGCACTTTTCAAGGGAATCAACCTACTGATGGCTCACTCACAGTTGTCTCTGTATATTAAACTGGAAGCATAAAGAAAAATGACAGGCTTCACAGTAAACACTCAAACAAACACACTTTCACCAGAATCTGACAGTGCAACTGGAAGCGTCTTATTGTCATAGCCGTGTAAAATGAGCTTGTCCAGGGTTTATTTTTAGTCAGCAGCCTCCAGCTGTGTTTCAGTGTGATGAGAGGCTGCTGACACTTCCCTCCACACTGCTACTGTTCACACTTAAATAGGACAGACTGACTGTGAAGAGTGAAACAGACATGTCAGAAGTCGTCAGTAAAAACCCTAAACATTAGCCTCACTGTGAAATCACAATGCAATTCTGCACATTTTCAGGTTTTAAAATGCTATACTTCAGGCCAGATTAGAATTCTAAATGCACAAGGCCAGCCCAGTAATAAAGCCATAAACTACCATTAGCTTTTATTCATTGATGTGCAAACTGGATTTTTTCCCCCCAGTTATTGATAAGGCTGGGTCGACAGTATCAATGAATCATTTGATGATATTTGATGAACTGATGTCTATCTTTTAGTTCAAACAGCATGTAAACCCATCATCTCTTCCGCTTTACTACTAGTTATAGCATTAAATATACATGAATGAACATCAGAAGTTATGAAGAAGAAACAGTACAACTATGTCTCATGTAATTGGCCAATCAGTGTGGAAGCGTGGAAACATATGCAGTAAAATAGCTTGTAAACAATGTAACATAATGCCACATTTACCTCAGAAAAGCCATTCAATGTCCATATCGCAATAGTTAGCTAGAAATATTAGCTAGAGGAGTATTTTGGTAAATTATTTGCACTATATTAAATATTTATTATATTTTTAATTAACCTGTTATATTATAGTACTTTACCAACTGTCAGGATACCCTGTATAGCTTTAGTTGTATTTTTTTTTACCATGGGTATGATGTCATTGATAGGCGATGCAGATACGGTCCATTTCCTGATTAAAATAGCTTATTTCTCTGGATTTAAACATTCTTGGAAACATTTGTGAAATCAGTGTCAATACCCAGCCCTTTTATTGAGAGTGTTTTCCTCAAATGTATCAACTACTAGTAAATGTTCCTTGGCCAGGGTGGAAACTTCTTCACAGTATCGCCTTGTGTGTGTGTTGACTCTGCAGACTGGACTAATAGTGGCGTGCTACCAAGGATACGTGGATGTTGTGATTGCTCTTTCCCAGTGTCCTCACCTGGATGTGAACTGGCAGGACAACGAGGGCAATACAGCCCTCATCACAGCTGCCCAGGCGGGTAAGAACCATCTAATGGCCTTAATCCAATCCTGCACATATTTACATTTATATTGGCGTCATAAAGTTTAAATAACTAGTTTCTCAACATTCAAAGTGAATGTAAATGTGTGAAAACTTCAAAATACTACTAGAACTGAACTGTCGAGTGCCCTATAAAGGTTCTATATTCAACAGTTGACTGCATTTCCATAATTCACCCGAACAATTGCAGGTCACATCACAATCTCTAACTACCTACTCAACTACTTTCCCGGGCTTGACATTGAGAAGAGGAACTGCCACGGTTTCACCGCTCTGATGAAAGCTGCTATGCAGGGTCGAGTGGAATGTGTCAGATCCCTGATGCTGGCAGGTACTCGAGCTTCAGATCACTGTGCAACAGACTGCCAGGAAACTACAATATAAAGCAGCTGTTACATGATTAGCTACAAGAAAAGGATACAATACAGCCATGTCATGTACTCATTCTTTTGCCATTCTGAATTGATATGCTGCTTTTTTTTTTCTGTGAATAAAACCCAAATTGTTATGCAGCTCTTGCCATACTACAGTAGTTCACAAGGCACCACGCAAAATAAAAGCACCATTCGACTATATTACAAATCTTCTGAAGGCTAACAAGTCACAGAAGAGTGTGAGGAAAATATCTGTCAGTATGCATATATATATATTGCTCTTAATAATGTTTTAGTAATTGTTTAAATTTACATTAACTGAGATTAATAAATGCTGTAGAATTGTTCATTCTTGGTTAACTAAAGTTAACTAATGAAACCTTATTGTAAAGTGTTACCATGATTTGTTTCCTGTGAAGCTGCATTTTATGTTTATATATACACAAATAATATTCATTACAAAAAATATTATTATTATAGCATTATGTAGTGCAATAATGTAGTGCACAAGCCATATGCATGGATTTCATGGATTATTATTATTTTTATTTTTTTAACTGTCGATATATGGCAAGAGTTGCATAATTATTCTTAAAAAAAATCATACTTTTATTCATGGAAAATATAAAATAATGTCACGAATCCACTGAAGGCAAGTTTGCTGAACCCAAATGCAGTTTAATGATATCAAAATGAAAATCCAAAACAGAAACAAAAGACCTGACTAAACACTAACCAATAAACAAAAGACTTGACTATAAACTAACCAACAGAGGGTAACACATTCAATACCAGACAAAGACACATGGCAAACATGAGGGCTAAATACACAGACTGAGGACAAGACAAGACACACCTGTGAACAGTGATCAACCTATTAACCAATGACAACATGACACAACAGAACACAAGACCAGGGAGCACATGGCAGGATCACATGACAAACCAGGAAGTGCATGACAACACATGGCTGTGAACATGGTAAACTAAAAACATGAAACATGAACCAACACCTAAACACCCTGTGACAGATCCTCTCTATGGGCAGCCCCAGACGCCCAAACATAATTAATTAACACCACAAAGTCTTGGGGGCGGACTTGGGGAGGATGGTGGCCAGGCCCGTGCCAAGGCACCGGACATGGACCCTGGCGTGGCTGGGGCGGGCCTGGGAGCGTGGGCGGCCATGGCGGATCAGGAGCCGTGGGCGGCCATGGCGGATCAGGAGCCGTGGCGGCCATGGCGGATCAGGAGCCGTGGGCGGCCATGGCGGATCAGGAGCCGTGGCGGCCATGGCGGATCAGGAGCCGTGGCGGCCATGGCGGATCAGGAGCCGTGGCGGCCATGGCGGATCAGGAGCCGTGGCGGCCATGGCGGATCAGGAGCCGTGGCGGCCATGGCGGATCAGGAGCCGTGGGCGGCCATGGCGGATCAGGAGCCGTGGGCGGCCATGGCGGATCAGGAGCCGTGGCGGCCATGGCGGTAACTCTAGTTCAAGGGACCTGGCGGTAACTCTAGTTCAAGGGGACATGGCGGTAGCTCTAGTTCAGGGGCCATGGCGGTAACTCTAGTTCAAGGGGACATGGCGGTAACTCTAGTTCAAGGGGACATGGCGGTAGCTCTAGTTCAGGGGCCATGGCGGTAACTCTAGTTCAAGGGGACATGGCGGTAACTCTAGTTCAAGGGGACATGGCGGTAACTCTAGTTCAGGGGCCATGGCGGTAACTCTAGTTCAAGGGGACATGGCGGTAACTCTAGTTCAGGGGACATGGCGGTAACTCTAGTTCAGGGGACATGGCGGTAACTCTAGTTCAAGGGGACATGGCGGTAGCTCTAGTTCAGGGGGCCATGGCGGTAACTCTAGTTCAAGGGGACATGGCGGTAACTCTAGTTCAAGGGGACATGGCGGTAACTCTAGTTCAGGGGCCATGGCGGTAACTCTAGTTCAAGGGGACATGGCGGTAACTCTAGTTCAGGGGACATGGCGGTAACTCTAGTTCAAGGGGACATGGCGGTAACTCTAGTTCAGGGGACATGGCGGTAACTCTAGTTCAGGGGACATGGCGGTAACTCTAGTTCAAGGGGATATGGCGGTAACTCTAGTTCAGGGGCCATGGCGGTAACTCTAGTTCAGGGGACATGGCGGTAACTCTAGTTCAAGGGGCCACGGCGGCCTGGCCTTCGTGGCTAATGTACCCTTGCCCCCAAAAATTTTCTTGGGCAGGACTAAGGGTCTTGGGCTGGAGCATGGGCGTGGGCTGGAGCCGGGCGGCCTCGTGGGCTGGAGCCGGGCGGCCTCGTGGGCTGGAGCCTGGGCGGACTCGTGGGCTGGAGCCTGGGCGGCCTCGTGGGCTGGAGCCTGGGCGGCCTCGTGGGCTGGAGTCTGGGCGGCCTCGTGGACTGGAGCCTGGGCGGCCTCGTGGGCTGGAGCCTGGGCGGCCTGGGCGTGGGCTGGAGCCTGGGCGGCCTGGACGTGGGCTGGAGCCTGGGCGGCCTGGGCGTGGGCTGGAGCCTGGGCGGCCTGGGCGTGGGCTGGAGCCTGGGCGGCCTGGGCGTGGGCTGGAGCCTGGGCGGCCTGGGCGTGGGCTGGAGCCTGGGCGGCCTGGGCGTGGGCTGGAGCCTGGGCGGCCTCGTGGGCTGGAGCCTGGGCGGCCTCGTGGGCTGGAGCCTGGGCGGCCTCGTGGGCTGGAGTCTGGGCGGCCTCGTGGACTGGAGCCTGGGCGGCCTCGTGGGCTGGAGCCTGGGCGGCCTGGGCGTGGGCTGGAGCCTGGGCGGCCTGGGCGTGGGCTGGAGCCTGGGCGGCCTGGGCGTGGGCTGGAGCCTGGGCGGCCTGGGCGTGGGCTGGAGCCTGGGCGGCCTGGGCGTGGGCTGGAGCCTGGGCGGCCTGGGCGTGGGCTGGGCCGGGCGGCCTCGTGGGCTGGAGCCTGGAGCGGACTCGTGGGCTGGAGCCTGGGCGGACTCGTGGGCTGGAGCCTGGCCGGCCTCGTGGGCTGGAGCCTGGGCGGCCTCGTGGACTGGAGCCTGGGCGGCCTGGGACGTGGGCTGGAGCCTGGATGGCCTGGACTTGGGCTGGAGCCTGGATGGCCTGAACGTGGGCTGGAGCCTGGATGGCCTGGGCGTGGGCTGGAGCCTGGATGGCCTGGGCGTGGGCTGGAGCCTGGATGGCCTGGACGTGGGCTGGAGCCTGGATGGCCTGGGCGTGGGCTGGAGCCTGGGCGGCCTGGGCGTGGGCTGGAGCCTGGGCGGCCTGGGCGTGGGCTGGAGCCTGGGCGGCCTGGGCGTGGGCTGGAGCCTGGGCGGCCTGGGCGTGGGCTGGAGCCTGGGCGGCCTGGGCGTGGGCTGGAGCCTGGGCGGCCTGGGCGTGGGCTAGCCTGGATGGCCTGGGCGTGGGCTGGAGCCTGGATGGCCTGGGCGTGGGCTGGAGCCTGGATGGCCTGGGCGTGGGCTGGAGCCTGGCGGCCTGGGCGTGGGGCTGGAGCCTGGGCGGCCTGGGCGTGGGCTGGAGCCTGGGCGGCCTGGGCGTGGGCTGGAGCCTGGGCGGCCTGGGCGTGGGCTGGAGCCTGGGCGGCCTGGGCGTGGGCTGGAGCCTGGGCGGCCTGGGCGTGGGCTGGAGCCTGGGCGGCCTGGGCGTGGGCTGGAGCCTGGATGGCCTGGGCGTGGGCTGGAGCCTGGATGGCCTGGGCGTGGGCTGGAGCCTGGGCGGCCTGGGCGTGGGCTGGAGCCTGGGCGGCCTGGGCGTGGGCTGGAGCCTGGGCGGCCTGGACGTGGGCTGGAGCCTGGGCGGCCTGGGCGTGGGCTGGAGCCTGGGCGGCCTGGGCGTGGGCTGGAGCCTGGATGGCCTGGACGTGGGCTGGTGTGAGACGGTGGGGCTCCTCGTCCACCACTCCCACCGTGAACGAGGACCCACTCAGGACCAGGGCATGGTCGATGTATTCGGCCAGGGACCAGTGGATCTTCCCTCCTGGAAGCTGGGACAGGCTCATTAAGTCCAAATCTAAAAATGTCCTTAAACGCCACGTCATTAAAATCCAAAAAAGCACAAGGTTCCAAAAATTCCTCCACATACTCCTCTATGGAGCGGTGCCCTTGGCGCAGGTGAAGCAGGGTTACTGCTGGGTTCATGTTTGGCGGTCTGGTATTCTGTCACGAATCCACTGAAGGCAAGTTTGCTGAACCCAAATGCAGTTTAATGATATCCAAATCAAAATCCAAAACAGAAACAAAAGACCTGACTAAACAATAACCAAAAAACAAAAGACTTGACTTGACTATAAACTCACCAACAGAGGGTAACACATTCAATACCAGACAAAGACACATGGCAAACATGAGGGCTAAATACACAGACTGAGGACAAGACAAGACACACCTGTGAACAGTGATCAACCTATTAACCAATGACAACATGACACAACAGAACACAAGACCAGGAGCACATGGCAGGATCACATGACAAACCAGGAAGTGCATGACAACACATGGCTGTGAACATGGTAAACTAAAAACATGAAACATGAACCAACACCTAAACACCCTGTGACAAATAAACACATAGGTTTAGAACAACATGAGAGTGAGTAATTGGCTAAAAAATAAATAAATAATGTTATTCTGTAGAATATTGTAAATGGGCCTTTACTCCAATTGACTCTAAAACATTTTTAGGCAATCATAAAAGTTAAAAAAATGTCAAGTTTAATTAAGCAGAACTTGCAGATTTTTATTTTGTAATCATGCATTTTAATTGCTCTGAACTTTAAATAATTGAGTACGCTAAATCAAACATATAACTTTTTCACTAACTTAATTTAACTTAACTATTAAACAAATTTGTAGTGAAACTTACCTATAGCTTTCAATAGCTAATTCAAGCTCCACTCATCACCATGATGGTAACCCTACAAAAAACAACCTAACAGAAACTCTTCTAAACTAGCATAACAAAACCTGAAACACTATTAAATCTTCCACTTAATGTTAATCTTGCACAAAAAAACACAATATCACACTTAATTTTGGCATTTACTGTCCCTTTTTTAAGTGTCATGGCAAAACATGCTGGAAAATAGAAATCCCAACCCAGTTCATACAACTCAAAACAATTAAACAATTCAGAAAATGTGTCAGTTATAAGAACTCAAAAGAAAAATAAAGTTCTACACTCATAAAAGTTAATTTGTTTGAACTAATTTGTTTAATTTGAGTTGGCTCTACTCAAAACAATTAATTATTTTGAGCGTTATGGTTTACATTGTGCATTTCCTTTTTTCATCAGGGGCTGATCTGGATGCCAGAGACAACGGGAGGAAGTTCACTGCGCGAGAGTGGGCCATCTTCACAAGCCGCTACGAGACTGTCTTTGCCATGATGCGGCTGATGCAGCAGCCGTGTGCGGATCAGTTCTGTGACAGCTATCGGCCTGAGTGGCCCCTTCTGCCTGCATTGGTGACCAAAGCTCAGACGCCCAAAGGATGCATTCAGAAAATTTCAGAGACACTACGTGACTTCTTTGACATCAGTAACGTCACAGAGGCTTCAGAGGACGGGGTTCTGGATCACATGGTGCGCATGACAACAGGACTGGGGAGTCCGTTCATTGCAACAGCATGTCGAACGGTGTGTCCCGACAGCCCGCCCTGTTTGGGAAAGCGGCGTTATGCCGTTCAGGAGATTCTAAAGAAACAACGCATCGCACAGCTGAAAAGTCTGGGACCCGAGCGCATCGAGAACTACAAACGTCTTTTCCAGAACTCCCGCGTCCTGCTGGTGCCCAAACCTAAAGACCGCCGTGCGAGTCTGCAGCCCCAGGCCAAATCAGACGCCTCTTCCTCCTCTCTGGCCGTCCGCAGGACCAGTCTGCTCCCCTTACACATGATGAGGAGGAGCAGCGTTAGACCAGGTATGGTGGTGCCCAAGCTGAGGATTAGCAAGGCACCTACGCCAACCTACATGCCGGAGAAAGTGAGGCGGAAAAGCAGCTGTGTAGACGACCAGTTCCTTCAGATCCCCAAGTGGAGATATAAAGAACTTAAAGAGGAGCGAAAGAAAGCAGAGGAGGCGGAAAGGAAAAGACTGGAGGCCATAACGAAAAGACAGCTCTCTACAGGCAAAACGAAATAAGTGTCGGCAAACATACTACTCAACATTTGATACTTGAAATGCAATGTGTTGTACAATTTATTGTTTTTTTAAAGACTACTTTATTTTTGTAATGTTAAATGCTTCTAAACTCCCATTTACCCTGTTTAAAATGGGGGGAAGTGATTGATTTAAAGCGAAAAGCTCCTTTAATATTTTTGCAGGTTTGTCAGCAACAGGAAGCTAGCCAAACAGATCCGCTGATATGGGTACACTACTAAAACAAGATGCTACTGTATGTTTACATCCTTAAAATAGGACTATTTGACTTTTAGAGTTGTCCAAATGCTAGCATTGTTTCAGATTTAATAGTATTTAATCATGAATGTATTTAACAAACATACACTTTCAGTACCTCATTTTTCTAAACATTGTGGGCATTTTGGTAGTAGCTATACCTGTATTTGCACACATATTAGAGACAAATGCTACAAAAAAATCACCAGCTAGTAATGAAAACGAGTAGTATAGTATCATGGATCAGCATCTTGTTTGATATTTTCTATACATGTATTTTACTACTTACTATTTATACTACTAAAGAACTCTAAATTCATTACTTCAATGTTCTGAAACTATAACTATTCAACAAAAAGCATGTATTTGTATACTATATGGGGAGAGTGAGGCAAGATGTGTCGCCCCATAAAACTTTTTGCATATTTAGTAAGGACCAAACATACACCGCTGCCTGGGATGAAGAGATGCACTTTTAAAACAAAGGCTAAATTTTTTTTTGCATGTCAAAGTAAATAGTTCTACAGTCCCTGACAAAAGTCTTGTTGCTTGTGTACAAATTGGACTGAAGTGCCGCTGAAATTAATTTCTTATGAAGATTTTTTTTACAAGAAATGGCTCATTTTAATCCCAACAGCTTTTGTAATAATGTTTCAGTGCAAAATGAAACTGTCAAAAATATTCTAATATTCACAGCTTGGTAAAGCCCATTGAGTCAATTTTTGCAAAGACATAAGTGTTGTCGCCTTGTCATATGAGCTTCACCTGTGACTAATAATGGATCCATTAGGTCTCAGGTGTGTATAAAAAGAACCCCAGTGCACTAGACCTTCACATCAACTGCAACTAGACCTCTGCAAACATGCCTAAGATTCACCCTGAGACTAAAGTTTTGATTATCAAGAGGCTGAAGACCAGATCCACTGCTGATGTTGCAGACACCTTCAAGTGTCTCAGCGTCAAGTACAGAGGATAAAAAAAAGATTTGAAGACACTGGAGACGTTTATGACAAACCCAGGTCAGGCAGACCCGCAAGACAACTGCACGAGAGGACCGCGTTTGTTGGCTCGAAAATCCAAGGCCAGCCCATTTTCCACTGCAGCAGAGCTCCACGAGACCTGGTCACCTGAAATCCCTGTGTCAACCAGAACAGTTTGTCGGATTCTGTCTCGAAATGGCCTACATGGTCGAATCAGTGCCCAGAAGCTAGCACTAAACAAAAGACAATTGAAAAATCGTGTGGCATTTGCCAAAGCCCACAGCCTGCTAAAAGGATGGACGCTGGAAAAGTGGCAGAAGGATTTTTCAGATGAATCTTCTGTTGAATTACACCACAGTCACCACAAATATTGCAGGAGACCTTCTTGAGCCCGCATGGATCCGAGATTCACCCAGAAAACAGTGAAGTTTGGTGGGGGAAAATCATGGTCTGGGGTTACATCCAGTATGGGGGTGTCGAGAGATCTGCAGGGTGGAAGGCAACTTCAATAGTCTAAAATACCAAGAAATCTTATACCTCTTATATTCCCAACCATAAAAGAGGCCAAATTCTGCAGCAGGATGGTGCTCCATCGCATTCTTCCATCTCCACATCAAAGTTCCTCAAGGCGAAGAAGATCAAGATGCTCCAGGATTGGCCAGCCCAGTCACCAGACATGAACATCATTGAGCATATGTGGGGTAGGATGAAAGAGGAAGCATGGAAGACGAAACCAAAGAATATTGATGAACTCTGGGAGGCATGCAAGACTGCTTTCTTTGCTATTCCTGATGACTTCATCAATAAATTGTATGAGTTCTTGCCAAACCGCATGGATGCAGTCGTTCAAGCTCATGGAAGTCATACAAGATATTAAATTTGGATCTCACAGCACCACTACTTAATTTGCTGACATATTTTTTTATTTGCAGTAAATTTGTTCAATTTCTGTATAGGCGACAAAACTTTTGTCTTGCCAAAATTTGACCTTTCTGTCTTGATTAAATGATAAATCTTTTTTCAGTGAAACTAATGTATTTCAGTGCATTAAACGTCATTTGGGAGGGTTTTAGCTTTTCATATGAGCTATTTCTAACACCAATTGATGAATTAAAAGTCAGGTTAATAGCAGGTGTTTCTACGAAATAGATAAGCGACACGACTTTTGTCAGGGACTGTATATGGCAGGTAAAATTAATGGCAAAGAAAAGTGATGGTAAAGACATTTATAATGTTATAAGACTTATAAATTCTATTCTTTTTAACTTTCTATCCATCAAGGAATCCTGAAAAACTTTTTTTCAACATTGATAATAACAGGAAAACTGACAATGGAGACTTTGCCATCAGCTTTGCCATCACAGGAATAAATTACATTTTAAAATACATTGGAAAAAAGTATTTTATATTATTTAATATTTCCTTATTATATTTATAATATATCTTTTTTTTAACAGTAGTGTGTCTTGATGAACTAGTAGTTTAAAAAAATCATGTATATTGATCCATCCTTAAATATTTGAGTAAAAAGTGGCACAGCTTACCCCACTCCCTCTTATGGTTTCTTCTGAGCTGGGAACAATAAAAACAAATTTAAACACACACCAATCTCAGGTATGAATGGTTCTGTATGCAGAATAATAAAATTATGTGGAGTGATATCTGTTTGAAATGTCTTCTCACTGACCGTCGCGTCATCTCAACAGCACCACTGTGCCTCATACTACATAAAATACACAGACACACTCCTGGCATTTTATATGGAAGTCAAGTCACCCTGTTATCGTAAAACAATACTGTTTACACCATTTCAGGTTGTACTTAATAAACCAAACGTGATGACCAGCAATACTTGGAGTAAGAATCTCATTGTATCTTTTGAATAAAAACTGCTTTATAGTACTGAAGTGTCGTTTTGTTGAACTCTGAGCAGGAGTAAAGGTGAAGGGCGGACCTTATTAAGCTATTGAGGTCACTGGGATGAGCTGACAGACGCTGAGGTAGGCTACTTGCCTGATTGCAAGGTCAGCACTTAAAGAACAATGACGCGCCCTCTGCTGGAGAACCAAAGCACGGACGTTTAATCTGCAGCAGGACTGATAGCCTATCAAAGACAAATACATGCGAGGACCTGAATGTCAGATAGACCCCAGGGTTTGGGTCACTCTGAACTGGCTTCAAAGCCACTGCTCAGTTTTCAGATAACACCCTACGGAAAAGTACAACCTTGACCTGAAACGTGACATTTTGTAAGGGTTTACCTGCCACTCAAGCTTTTGAAGTTCACCTTGAGGTTTGGCCAGCTGGTGTGCTAATGGCATGTACCGCAGAAGCCTTGCTGTTTCGGGCTCAGAACATGCCGTGAGAACGAACCAAAGCCTGCGGCAGCTGCTGGCTCTTATCGACACCTGAGCGGAACACAAAGTGAACGGATAGGGATAGCAAGAGCTTGAGAAGACGAGATAATGAAAGAGGAAGAGAACGAGGCAAATCCTGAGTGGCATTGGGTTTGGCGGCCGCATAGGCTGGAGGTGTCGGGGAGAACAGGAAGCTGACGGCTTTGCCACCCTCTACTAGCACATAGACCATGAAAACTAGGCCATGGGATTACACATGAACTTTTCCTGCTGAGCTTAGTGATATACTGTCATCATTAATAATATTTAATAGAACAAAACAGACTTGTCATTTGTTTTATTTTTTTATTACAGTGCTTGCATTCAGAGTATTGAAATCCCTCTACTTCAAATTCAGCTCAAATCACTGTCATTAACATGATAAAACAGCTAAAATGGCAAAATAACACTGTTTGGTCTACTCTTCATTGTAATTAATACCTTCTACTGATTATTTTTCTTCTGGAAATGCAATTCTAGCATAGTTTAAGCAAAGAGTATTGAAATCCCTCTACTTTTTATTCTTCATAAATTTCTGCAAAATGTATAATATATGTATGTATACACATACACTCACTATCTGGAATCGATGATGTCACTGTAATATTTACATAGTGTACTGTTAATGATCTTTTTTTCTCCCATTTCTCTATCATTATTCATGCGCTGTCTTGCAAGCACTGACTTGTTTCTTAGGGACATGCAATTCAACCATAATGTTTTTAAAAGCAAAAAAAAAAAATAATTAAAGGGATAGTTCACCCTAAAATGAAAACTATCCCCTAATTTACTCACCCTCAAGCCATCCTAGGTGTATATGATATTCTTTTTTCAGGAGAATACAGCAAGTTATATTTTAAAAAAGGAAAAAAAAATCTAAGCATTATAATGGCAGCCCGAAATTGAAAGCCCCAAAAATGCATCCATCCATTATAACAGTAATCCACACGGCTTCAGGGGGTTAATAACGGCCTTCTGAAGCGAATCGATGCATGGGTGTAAGAAAACTATCCATTTTAGAACTTTATAAAGTAAAATATGTAGCTTCCCTTTTTTAATATAACTCTGATTGTTGTCCTGAGTGTAAAAATATAATTTACACTCAGGACGGCTTGAGGGAGAGGAAATCATGGGCTAATTTAAATTTTTGGGTGAACTATCCCTTTAACACTTTTTATTCTCTTCTTTAGTTTAGCAATTGATTCAAATTGAACCACTTAACATAAAACATGGTTTTGTAGATAATTTCTGCTTTACATGTCGCTACCTGATGGAAATATCAGTGCTTCAGCAAATAGGTAATGCAATTGTAGCTCATGAATGTGTTTTTAAGAGCAAAAAGGCGTGCATGGTTTTATATTAACTCTTTATTCAGATAACCACACCTAGTACCTAATGCCTAATATACAACATTCACCGAGTTCAAAAAAAAAGATATACAATTTACATCTCTCTGGAACCATTCATGTAAAACAAAATTAAAACAAAATAAAACAGCTCCACATATCCCACATGAAATGAATCCACAGAATTATCATGTTTCTGATTAGTGATTCGTAATGGAGCCTTCAATTTTAGTGTTGCAGTGATTTACAGGTTAGAGAAAATGGAACGTTTGTCATGATACTGGTCGAAACAGGACACTTGCAGGCACAGACGGAAGGGGGTGGGGAGCGTACGGAATGCTTTATGGCAAGAGATCCCTGGCAACCTGAGCAGGTGTTTGGGGTGGTGTGGTCCTGGCCCTGTGCGGGGGGCCCGTGGTGGTCTAGAGCTGGGTTAAGGACTCACTTCCGAGGCTGGTGGATGTGCTGGTTGATGTGGTGGGCCGCAGGCAGCTTCTGTACCGAGGGCACAGGTTTCTGATGGGCCACCTGGGCAGCAGCAGGGGTGAAGTCTTTATCTCCCTGAAAAGGACAACCAGTAACAACACAGACAATTATAATTTATGCATATGATAAGTGACATAACAAATGATCTCTGTGCAGTGAATCACACTGATTAATATACAAATCATATTTATTTGTTTAGCGTTTTTCACAATACATATAGTTTCAAAGCAGCTTTATAGAAAATGCAAGTGTCTGAATTACCGTTATCAGAAGTTATGCATTTCAGAAATGTACATATACAAATCACGCAGTTAGCTAACAATGTATTAATTTATACAATATATTAATTAAAGGCAGAAACAATAAGCTAATTGAAGTTATGAAAACATGTTAACAAATGATTAGGATATATAAAAAAATGTAGCATTGATGCATGTTGTTTCAGAGTTTGCGTCATCAGAAGTCAACTGGTCCTCTAATCTGATTGGCCGAAAGGTGTTCCAAGAGTTCTATATATTGTAACTGCACTGTAATGTTTATTTTGTGTTCCAGGGTTATTATTGTTAACTAAACCTATTTAAAAATAGTTTTTTTGTTGGTAAATAACAAGAAATATACATATTGGAAATGTTGTCTTTGCAACTAACTGAAATTACTTAAAGTTACAGAAAACTGGAAATAAATACAAATAAATAAAACCTAAATAGCAAAATCTATATCTATATCTATATATTTTTTTTTTACAAAATTACTAAAAAGCCAACAAAAGAGATTTTTTGTTTTGATAAAAACAAAATAAAAAAAATCTACATGAACTTCCAAAAAAATTCCTTCCAACTGTAACAGAGTAAAAAAAAAATTAAATGCTGGTAACCGCTTAACAACATTAATATTTTGCTTCAAATTGATTTATTCCACAGTAAAGGTGCACCCACAGTACTGAGCTAAAGAAAGCTGCAAGGTTTGAAAGTGACTTCTGTGAGAGCTGTGTTCATAACTAAACTACTGACAATAGACAATTGACCTTTTTTGCCCCCCATATGTCGTTAATGTACAGTACATTAAAACTGCAGTTACAACATTTCCTGTTGCTTTAATCCTTTCATTCCATATTAATTTTTTTGTCATTGTCATTTGAAAGTGTGTTAGTACTCTCATTCGAAAAAGAGGCATTATTAACATGTTCACCTCCCCTTTTTTCATTTAGACATGAAAATGCACTATCCAAACTTAAAAGGTTCAAGAATGCTTTGTAAATGTATTAATTTACAAATAAAGTATGTAAGCGAAATAAAAAAAAGTTGTAGAAGTTTAGTTTATGAAAATGTAAAAATATAATATTTTACGTAAAATATTTATTTTACAACACATGGTTTACGCTAAAACTGCAAGAAAATCAAAGCCAAACATACTGAACAAGTTGTGTTCCAAATTTTAGGTTGACATCTCAATAAATGAGCTTTCTGTAAGATTTGTTTGGGCACAGTACCAAACTTTTTCACTAGATGACAACCAAGCTCCATTACTGACCATATAAGGGCACCTCCAGGTTTGAGTGATCTGATCCATATATTTCCATAATTTTCATACAATTTATAAAGTAGACATCCTATTCAGATGTAGCATGGTGAGTTTGGCAGTATTTGATTTGAATTCATCCTCTAATAAATATAAAAAGAACACGTATGTACGTTATAGCTCACCGCCACATCACAAATGGAGAATCTATTATTTTTTTCTTTTGATTTATTCCAGATCTTTTTCCCTCAAAATGAAGAATGGTTGTTATCTTTTAAACTCTTGGCATGTCAAACAAACTTAGGTTTCTACCAATCTTTCATTTTTCCTGTTCACACCATTTTAAAATAAAGGTACACACCTTACGAGTATGAAATGATTCTTGTTGCAAATTGATAAATTATTGCTCCTCTGTAGTAAGTTGAAAAACAAATATGAAAACTAGAGATTGTAAGCTTTCAAATGATATATAGTTAGTCAAAGATTAGGTTAGGTTTAGTATAGGATTTTACGGTTTTAAAAATGTAATGGAATTACGGTGACACGTAACCAGTACCCTTTTTATTTTTGTTAACTGGTTACCTTTTGGAAAGGAACATAAAGTTCCCATTCAAGCTCAGAACGAACCAGAACTAAAAAAACTATTCTGAACTCTTGTGAGTGACACTGCTTAATTAATATCCAACTACAACAAAGTCATCTCTGTATGTGTTTTCTAGTTGCCATCTATTTAAAATCTAAACTCTTTTTATGAGACTGCGAGCTCTTTGCCTTCGTTTCATGTCTATTAACATGAAAAGGAAAGCATCTGACATCTGATGCCCAGTGAGGACAAAAATCCTATATTGGAAGAAAGCAGCAGCCGCAGACATTCTCTCATACAGATGAAAGTGATGTTGAAGAGAGTCTTTCAGAGCAAATATCTGCAGCTTTTGAAGTAGATTACGGGGTGGACAGTCCAAGATAGTGTAACGAGCTAAGACTGAACACAAGCGTGGCATTTTTCTATTTCCTGTCTGTTTACCAGCTTGCTGGATGACTAAAAGAGCCTCATATGAAAGTATTTAGAGAGGAAAATGTTGCATAAATTGTGTCACTAGAAGCGGTTTAGATCACTTCAAAAGTAAAAGGAGGCCAATGCCCCAGTAAAAGGGCTCCATGTGCATCGTGACATTCTCTAAGGTCACTTGTAATGGCCTGTGACGTGTTATCAAACACCACGTTTTCTTACACATCTTGAGCAGCTGACATATTTACACTGAGGACCGTATATAGTAAAACAGCAAACTCTCCCTCATAACCCAGCATTGCCATCCTGGTAAGCATGCACAGATGGATGCATTATATGTCAGCCTCCGTCAAAACATCATAAATCCTGAGAAGCGGCCAATCCCATGGCGGCAGAATGGATTAAGGTCAGTTTGGGCTGGAAACGAGCAGAGTGGACTCTGTGACGAGCCATTCAACAAACCCCATACAAAGTCTCCATCGCATCAGACTATTGATATTATCTCAAGTGATGCGAGACTAAAACGGCTTTTATCTCAGCAAACTATCCATCTCTGAGCCTCAGGCTAGGGTTTCATGAGGCCAAACTTTGGTAAATTTAGATATGAGCAGGTTTAAAATGAATGTGTGATTGTATAAAAGGCCCATTCACACCAGATGCAAATATTCGTTTGCAGGGAAATGTTTGAATATAAATAAGGTGTTCCTATGGTCCTATTCAAAATGAGTATAAACATTTACATGCTAACAATTTGACATAAGTTTATATGTACAGCAGTCCAATATGTCTTCGGACTACAAGGAAAATTGACTGAGAAAATGTGAGCATAAGATATTTAAATATGTACATAAACCCAGTCTCTGTTTGACTGTCTTCCTCTCTCTACTCTGTCAGCAGACCAGATGGTTTATTTAAACATCAGTGTAACCTATAGTACAGGTAAGAATTTAACCTCACGAACATTCAGGTATTTGTCTCACATTTGCTATAAACAGGCCTTTAGATAAACCATTGAAACTGTTGGACCAGGAATAATGTGGCCTTTGAATGAGATATTATGATGTAATCAATGGACATATGTACCAACCTTAGTGACAACTCCCGAGACCACAACAGGCATCTTTGGTGGGCTAGAGATCGAGAAAAAAAAAAGAAGAAAAAAAGAGAAGACCACAGTTACAAACAGAAAGCAATGCCTTTAAAAAAGATTTAAATATGTGTGCTATTTAATGAAGCATAAGCAAAACAGATTCTCTTTTCAAGTCAAACAGCAAATGATTGTAAATAAGCCTGTATATTAATCAGTCTGATTTTTTAGGATCATTAATTTTTCCACAGGGAATATGTGAAGGAGAACACAAACAACTCTGTAGTCTGGTAATGAATGAACCACTCATATTTCAGAGGGGGGGGGAAACTTTTTGTGGATTTCAGCCAGATTTGGCTCAATAGTGCTGCCTTGTGTCCAGGCCAAACACACCTTTAATTAGAATTTAGGCAGAAGGTGAAGGCCAAAATATGACCAGAGAACTTTGTGCTTGCTGGTAAGAGTATTAGTGAAATGAGATGATGTTTCCAAACACATAAACCAATTATTAACATTATGACCTAGTACAGTGTTGGTTCCCCTTTTGCTGCCAAAACAGCTCTGACCCGTCGAGGCATGGACTGCTGTGGTATCTGGCACCAAGATGTTAGCAGCAGATCTTTTAAGTCCTGTAAGTTGCGAGGTGGGGGCCTCCATGGATCAAACTTGTTTGCTCAGCACATCCCATAGATGCTCGATTGGATTGAGATCTGGGGAATTTGGAGGCCAAGTCAACACCTCAAACTTGTTGTGCTCCACAAACCATTGCTGAACCATTGTTGCTTTGTGGCAGGGAGCATTATCCTGCTGAAAGAGGCCACAGCCACCAGGGAATACTGTTTCCTTGAAAGAGTGTACATGGTCCGCAACAATGCTTAGGTAGGTGGTATGTGACATCCGCATGGATGGCAGGAACCAAGGTTTCCCAGCAGAACATTGCCCAATGCATCACACGGCCACCGCCGGCTTGCCTTCTTCCCATAGGTCATCTTGTGTTCCCCAGGTAAGTGACGCACAAACACACACATGGTCATCCACGTGGTGTAAAAGAAACGTGATTCATCAGACCAGGCTACCTTCTTCCATTGCTCAAGTGCCCACTGTTGGCATCCTCACTATGCAGCCCGATGACTATGCCCATCACAATATGACCCTTGTCAAACTCGCTCAAATCCTTATCCTCGCCCATTTTCCTGCTTCTAACACATCAACTTTGAGGTCAAAATGTTCACTTGCTGCCTAATATATCCTACCCACTAACAGGTGCCGTGATGAAGAGATAATCAGTGTTATTGATTTCACCTGTCAGTGGTCATAATGTTGTGCCTGATCTGTGTATATATCATATTAATATGTCAATATTTGAACAAAAATATTAATTAATATTTAGATTATTATTATTATATTATAATAAATATATAGAAAGGTTTTGTGACAGATCATCAGCGCTATCCATCACCGTGCAAAAATACGCAATTTATAATTTTATCAATGCTGAGCTGACAGCAGTTTGTCGGGCTATATGAAATCAAAGTGTGAGGCCTGCGCTGATTAGCTGAAGGTCAACAGGCAGCATCATTACCGGAGCAGGAGCTCGGAGTAAAATTGAGCTCAATCAGAGATCTGACGTGTCTGTCAGCAGATGCCCTCTACTCCACATAACTGCTAGAAGGAAGCGTCTTCTCTTTGTCCGGACATGTTTCTAATCAGATGCATGGATGGAATACTAATGTAACAAATTAGCTATAGTGCTGATGGAAACATCGTCATATAGATTTCACATTCAGTATGCGTGATCGACATTCACCAGGCCACCAATTACAGTGGGATTAGCATGATAATTATTCTTCTAATTGTAGATTAACATGGTATACAATATCACTGATGAGTGAAACAAGATAATAAACAGGATATTGCCTAAATAGCTACATGTATATTGGTTAACATTAAACAGTAGGTCGCACGGCATTGATGATGTTTAAACAGACAGGCGGACAGGACTCAATCTGGGGTCGCCCAAAGTGCAACCGCACAATATGTCGGAGCACTTACCCACACAGAAGGCAACAGGTTTATATAGGTTTTCTGTCTGTGTTTTTAATGTTAAACAACAGAAGACAAATAATAAATCACTCACTGCTCTCGACTGAATAACTTAAGATAGTTAAATGAGGATTAATCTTATTCAGAAAAAATATTTATGGCCAGTAAACTTTCTTAAGTCACTGGCCATTGGCAGGTGTGACAAAAGTTGGTTTTAGGCCCTGCATACAACGAAAGTCAATGGGGTCCAATGCTGTTTAAACTCCATTGACTTTCACTGTATAAACCCTCTGCAGAAGAAATAAAAGTCATACAGGTCTGGAGCTACATAACAGTAAGTAAATGATGACATCATTTTCATTTATTGGGTGAACTATACTTTTAAATCCTGGTCACTTCTCAAGGCCTGCGTAAACATGCACATGTGGAAAGTATGGGGAGTAAACCAGGGGTCTGATGTAAAACCAGGTGCTCCAGGCAGCGGGTATGGTACAAAATGGCCTATAAAAATTCCCGAGGGACAGGGAATTTACCGCCACCATCTGAGCACAGAGCAGGAACATCGCTTCAGGCTTGTGCAAGCCGTCAGCCTCAGAAATGACTCTCATTCATTTTCCAAAGCCAAGCGTTTCCCTTAAAGCACTAAGTCAAAAGAGAAGGTCAAGAGTGATAATTGACCTTGACAGGAAAAACAGCTCAATCAAAGTAGAATAATAATGTCAAAGAGAAAGTTTTGAAGAGTGGCCGTTTTCCAGTAGCCCTTCGCAAATGCTATTCCGTCTGTAGTACATTACACCAACGCTCACACGCTGCAGGAAACCGAGCTGTAAAAGGAGACAATTAAACTGTTATCACAGCATGAGAGACATCCTGATGTCTCAACATACTTAAGGCTGAACATAAATGAGGGCATTGAGAGAAGTGTGGGACTTCGTCTGTAATGCTGTGAAATCCAGAATATGTCAGAAGTTTGTGGCTTTCATCTTGCTGTGAGAAGGCAAGGAAACTCCAAAGATTCAAGACAGTGAACGAGAGAGAGAGAGAGAGAGAGAGAGAGAGAGAGAGAGAGACTTGCCAAAGGGATAATCTCCCTTTGAGGCATAACAGTGGTGCTCAACCTGTCTCATAGCTTCCTATCTTTTAAAAGAGACCGCTGTATAATCTCAGATTAAACAGACATTCCTTTTCAAGGGCAAAAATCGTATATAAATCTTATAAGGCCTGTCTCAAAAAAGAAAAGAAAAAGTGAGATTTTGGGATCAAAAGTCAAGACATTGAAATCACAGTGTGGATGAATGAATGAATGAATTCAAAAAAGCAAACAGGATTATTTTTCTAAACTGTTCTGGCTTGTTCAGAATTTGATGAACGGAAGAGGATTAGAACATTAAAAAAAAAAAAAAGATAAACATTATCTATGGACATAATTATTAACCCCCCATGCTTTGAACTTTGTGTATAGATAAATACGTATCATACATTAAATGTTAATCAGGAACACATTTTCCTTTCTTAGCAATGCAATTCCACACCTGAGGGGGCAGTGGTGTGCCTGTTTTCAAATAAAGAAATCAGGGCAGAGATGTTGCAAGTACATTAACTAGTGCCGAATTTAGAGTAAAATCATTGATGGAAAAACACATACTGAAATAGATTTCAGCTTAAATATGAAGGTCATTAACTCTTTGGAAGATTTAATTGTTCATCTTGAACAAAAATGTAATGTACTAGTTAAACCTCTCCTGGTATTAACGTGGGTGAAAACCAAGTCTGAATTTTCTTGTGCAGAAGAGATGCAATTTATACAGAAAGCAGCTTTCTTATAGAATACATGGATATGCCAAAATAAGAAAAATAAGAAAACAAACATTAAAATCAATCAAGAGCAATATATATACTACTGGTCAAAAATAATAAACTTTTTTTAAATAAGTCTCTTATGCTGCATTTATTTAATTAAAAATACCATAAAACAGTCATTTATTTTTTAATATATTTTTAAAAATAATTTATTCATGTGAGGCAAAGCTGAATTTTCAGCATTATTACTCCAGTCTTCAGTGTCACATGATCCTTTAGAAATCAATTATATATGCTGATTTGGTGCTCAGTTGTTATTATTTTTGATGCTAAAATTATTAATAATGGTTGTTATTATTAACATAATCAATGTTGAGACCATTTCCCTCCCAAGATTCTTTGATGAATGGAAAGTTCAAAAGAACAACATTATCACGTTTCTGAAGACTGGAGTTATGGCTACGACTTCTAAAACACATACAAAAAGAAAAGTTATCCAAACATTTGACTGAGTGAGTGACCGAATGAGTGAGTAGGTGACCGAGTGAGTGAGTAGGTGACCGAGTGAGTGACAGAGTGACCGAATGAGTGAGTGGGTGACCGAGCAAGTAAGTGGGTGACCGAGTGAGTGACAGAGTGACCGAGTGAGTAGGTGACAGAGTGACCGACCGAGTGAGTGAGTGGGTGACCGAGTGAGTGACAGAGTGACCGAATGAGTGAGTGGGTGACCGAGTGAGTGACAGAGTGACCGAGTGAGTGAGTGACAGAGTGACCGAATGAGTGACAGAGTGAGTGACAGAGTGACCGAGTGAGTGAGTGACCGAGTGAGTGAGTGACAGAGTGACCGAGTGAGTGACAGAGTGACCGAATGAGTGACAGAGTGACCTAATGAGTGAGTGGGTGACCGAGTGAGTGACAGAGTGACCGAGTGAGTGAGTGACAGAGTGACCGAGTGAGTGAGTAGGTGACAGAGTGACCGAGTGAGTGAGTGGGTGACCGAGTGAGTGACAGAGTGACCAAGTGAGTGACAGAGTGACCGAGTGAGTGACCGAGTGAGTGACAGAGTGACCGAGTGAGTGACAGAGAGACCAAGTGAGTGACAGAGAGACCAAGTGAGTGACAGAGTGACCGGGTGAGTGACCAAGTGAGTGACAGAGTGACCGAGTGAGTGACAGAGTGACCGAGTGAGTGACAGAGTGACCGAGTGAGTGACCGAGTGAGTGACAGAGTGACCGGTGAGTGACAGAGTGACCGAGTGAGTGACAGAGTGACCGAGTGAGTGACAGAGTGACCAAGTGAGTGACAGAGTGAGTGACAGAGTGACCGAGTGAGTGACAGAGTGACCGAGTGAGTGACAGAGTGACCAAGTGAGTGACAGAGTGACCGAGTGAGTGACAGAGTGACCGAGTGAGTGACAGAGTGACCGAGTGAGTGACAGAGTGACCAAGTGAGTGACAGAGTGACCGAGGAGTGACAGAGTGACCGAGTGAGTGACAGAGTGACCAAGTGAGTGACAGAGTGACCGAGTGAGTGACCGAGTGGTGACCGAGTGAGTGACCGAGTGAGTGACCGAGTGAGTGACCGAGTGAGTGACCGAGTGAGTGACCGAGTGAGTGACAGAGTGACCGAGTGAGTGACCGGTGAGTGACCGAGTGAGTGACCGAGTGAGTGACCGAGTGAGTGACAGAGTGACCGAGTGAGTGACAGAGTGACCGAGTGAGTGACAGAGTGACCGAGTGAGTGACAGAGTGACCAAGTGAGTGACAGAGTGACCGGTGAGTGACAGAGTGACCGAGTGAGTAACAGAGTGACCGAGTGAGTGACCGAGTGAGTGACAGAGTGACCGAGTGAGTGACAGAGTGACCGAGTGACCGACAGAGTGACCGAGTGAGTGAGTGGGTGACCGAGTGAGTGACAGAGTGACCAAGTGAGTGACAGAGTGACCGAGTGAGTGACAGTAGGAAGAGAGTGAACTGCTATGGTATATCCAATATCAGCTTCAGGAGCAAAGGCGATTGCTGCAATTAACAAGTCGGCACAGACGCTCACAACTTGCTGTTGTCATGGCAACCCCATAGCATAGCTTTTATTTACTGATGAGCTAAATCGGGAGAAAACAGCAAAAACCACTTGTCTGCTGATGGAATGAACCGTGCAAACGATGCAAAATTGAACCGCACCTGAAGCTCCATGCTTGGCCTCTGCAGCAATCACAGGACTGAGACTCAACATCAACAGAATACAAATACAGGGTGGACGGAGAAATGCATTCGCTCCTTATGTGCATATTCCACATCAATTTTGGTGTAAATAGCATAACAAAAAGGTGCAAAATAGAGCTCAAAGTTCAGCTAAAACCCATAATCGACTGAACAAAAATATTTAACAAATGAACACATAAAAGGTATGATATGAGCAGGAGTTTGTTAATGAGAGGTGTTTAAATTCTGCTGAGCGTTCTGCATGTGCAGATTCTGTGTGGCCTGATGATAGGTTAGAAAAACCACACAAGTGGGCATGATACGGACACAATAGCGCTATGATGAATGGCTTTCTAAAATAACTATCATCCAAATAAAAGGTCTTTCCCCTCTGAAATTAACTAATGTAGGGGATAAAACTGCATCGGTATCAGTTCCTTACAATCGTACACAAGTTTGCAGAAGTGAGACTAACCCTTAAAGGTGTTCCTAAATTATATTCACAATCCTACCAAAAACAATGAAAATGATAAATGTGCGTTGCTAAACTAAAATACTTACAATTATAACATATTTTAGTATCCAGTTATGCTAAAATCTATAGCTCTTTTCCTCAAAGACACTGGGTGGATGGGGAAGTCAGATTTGGACTTTAGTTATGCAGCTCCATGTGTGGTTTGACTGACAGGCGGAACATTTGAAAAGTAACTTCTGTGGTAATGAGATAACATATAGTTGTACAGAAATTCTTCCGACACAGCAGTGAGACAAATTTAAGCAGATTAACTGAAACAACACACCAAGAGCCCATTATTCCAATAGCGTCAGCACACTTCGCTAAACAGCACAGAGAGGGAAACTAGCATGGAAATAATTGTTATCAAACTGTCAATTTTTATTTTCTTTTTTTTCATTGCTTTATTAAAAGTCAGCATCCCATTCTAATTTTCGCACTCGCTTCATCCACTGCAGAACAGAGGCAGTGGGATGCGCTTTAGCAGTGGGTGAAATGCAATGTGGTTTCCCTGAGCGTAGTGGATGAAGTTACAGTAAAGTGTCCAGAAATTGACTGCAGTGTGTGTGTGAGAACTGTCGCAAGTCAGCCTATGAGCTTCTACAGAAACAGCTTCTGCTCCAGGGTTCAGCCAATGACCTGAATCTGCCTGCCAGTTACTAGCATTCACACTCCATGTGTCACACACTCTAATGGAAACAGTTTACAACATCTCAAGCGTCAACATATTGAGATGCTCTAATATTCTGACTAATTATTACAATGAAAAGAAACTAAAATTTTAAATAAATTTAATTAGCAATATTTATTATAAATGTATATTAGTATAAATATGTATTATATTATTTATACAAACAGTTTGAAAGCTTGGGGTCAACTGTTACTTTTATTAAAAGTATATAAAAGTATGACTATAGTACTATTATATAAAGAGATACACCGATTGGCCCAGACCATCTGGTTTGTCTTTTTTGGCGGCACAGGCAAAACCATCATCAGCACGTTCTCACTATCTTCTCTACTACAGCGAAACAGTCAAATGCATACAAAATTATGTCAAAATGCCCATCTTGGCAAGTATTCAGTTAAAAACAGTCAGTTTTGGAACATTAAATAGTTAAGAAAGATACTACATGTTGTGTAACAGTATAATGGATCCGTGCAAATATTCCTGCAGCTGTCTGTCATGTTAAAGAAAATCACTCACTGCTCTAGATTGAATACGTTTAATTGTAAGCATTAAACTGTATTTAATTTTTACAATGAAGACGATACCGTGTTATTTTACGTTTGATTAATTGATAGTATTTCCTACCTTAATAATAACCTAATAAGTAAATTTTTGTTTGTACATGCTGTCAATTATAGTTATAGAAAGAAAATTTGAATCAGCAAAAATATTGGCAGGTCACATTTATAAAAAAATATTGTATTATCTATTATAGACTTTTATTTATATCTAGTTCAGTCATGAAACTCTGGAGGGCAGGCTAACAGGTCCTTTACAAGCAATCTGCAAGCAATCACGTCATTACCACATGGTACAAGCTGATTGGCCTCTGCTGATCCTTCAGCTAATGAGATTTAAATAGTCTGGTTCATGCAGCGCGCAGAGTTCCTCTGAAACCCTCCACCTCCCCCAGCTCCACCTGCCTAGATTTGCTACAGGATTTATGTCTATGCAGCAACAGCAGCATATCTTACATGCCCACTGCAGAGGTGTCAAGTAACGAAGTACAAATACTTTGTTACCTTGCTTAAGTCGGAATTTTAGGTATCTATACTTTACTGGAGTCATTATGTTTTACTTCTACTCCTTACATGTTCACGCAATTATCTGTACTTTCTACTCCTTACATTTTAAAAATAGCCTTGTTACTCCCATTTCATTTTGACTTGTTTTCATTCTGGCACAGCTTTTCATCGTTCTCTCTCTCTCTCTCTCTCTCTCTCTCTCTCAAAAAAACAACAAATATATGCAGATAAATCTCGACATCCGGATAGAGTGAATTTGCTAGTGGTTGGATGAGAAGTCGCACAACAAATCACACACAGTGTTGCCAGATTGGACGTGACCCGCTGACGAGCATGCACTTTCAGCCAATCAGCGATCAGCAGGCAGACACGCTCATTTCAAGACTGACAGCCAGGTTTTCAGCGTAATAACTCGCAGCTGTATATTAAAGTGATCGCTATGCTAAAGTGGCATATATATACAGTAAGTTGTATCTACAGTAAAGAATAGGAGAGTGATCCAACTCTCAAACGTGGATTACACCAGTGACTTGAAGACTCTTTATAAATATAACCATAGTCTATCGTCATATACACACTGATCTGGACATCAGCAACTAGCAACCCCGACAGCTGCTGAAAGAGGTTTGAATCAACAATTCATCAGTTTTGACTGTGCTAAGAGTGTGCTCTTTGTACTTCACAAAAGATATACTGTAGTTTCGTCAGTACAAAGCGCAACACAAAGGTAAGCGCATTGCTGTTATTTTTTTGTTGGTGGATTAGTGTACAGTATCAATGAATGACACATTTTGGCAGTGGTGTGTGCATTAACGTGTGTAAAATGCCTGTTAATTATATAGCTTTTTTAGATCTCTTATATTGGGCACTTTTTGCACTTAAATTGGCTTATTCCTGTTGACATTGAAAATGATTCACGTGTTTTTCTGAGGGATTGCCGTTTTGACAGTTTCCACCTGGACATATATAGTCATATTTGATCCGTTTTCCTGGGAATTAAAAAAAAAAAATGTATCATGAACATTATGTTTTAAGGAGATCAAATGGTACTTATCAATCTTGATTGGTATGGCAATAAAATAATATCACATTATTAAGACATTATTTTTTCTTGGAGTGGGTGGGTTTTGGTGAGCTTTCGGGCTGGAAATCGTCGACCTAATCTGGCAACACTGATCACCTACATTTACACAATAAAGGTTACTGATAACATGCCTCTGAAGTTTGACTTTTTGCACCATTACAATACTTTTAGGCAACTAGTCATCATATCTTCCGCTCCATGAAACATTTTAATGCTCAGAAGTACACATAAATGGTTCTTTAATGTATTTGCATTGTACTAAAATGCTTACTTTTCAATGGGCATATATGCGGCTGAAACAGTTAGCCTATTTATTTTTTTTTTGAGGTAGGGTAGTGCACTATATAGCCCCTGTGGCGCGGCCTAAGCTAAGCTCCTTAAAGGCATTTTTTCCCTTCCCTTCCATTACTTTTATACTTTAAGTAGTTTTGAAACCAGTACTTTTATACTTTTACTTAAGTAAAAAGCATGAGTTGATACTTCAACTTCTACAGAAGTCTTTTTTAAACCCTAGTGTCTATACTTCTACCTGAGTAATGAATGTGAAATACTTTTGACACCTCTGCTGTGTATCTATTAGCAGCAGCATGAAATAAACAGCAGCAGCAGCATAGCAGATCTAGTCCACCACGACCAAATACATTAACATTGCCACATTCAATAACATGCTAAAACTATCTCAGAGAGTTGTCATGATTGAATTATACTTTTATTATAAAAGTGGTGCAACGGTTTAGTTAGTTTAGAAATCAGTCTGTCATCAGAGCAGCCACTTAAGAGTACTATAGTGAGAAAGTAAGTGGTACTGGGAGACAGCCAGGCAAGAAGGTGGAGGTCCCAGCATCATGAACAGGTGTACCCTTCAAAGAGTGAGCTCACCAGCATAGCACATCAGCAGCTCAGAGCCATTCCATTTGAGCCTCCGATCCATCTGAGAAGACCAAATTACATTTGACAGGTGGTCCCCAGACAGTGCCACTTGACTTGCTGCGACAAATGTGCAATTTTTTAATCAGAAGCCACCTGCTTACAGGCCATCTCTGCTAGCAAAGCGAAGAGGCAGGGAGAGAGAGACAGAGCAACACATGGGAGACTGTGCGCACGTCTGGCACATTCAGCTACTGGACACACTTAAACAAGTATTAATATCTATCTATAATAAAAAAAACAAATCCAGGGAAGAAACACTTCAATCATTCTGAAATTCAGTTCTGAGACGGAAGTTCTCACTCTAGAGTTGCCCATAAAGATTCAATGATCCGTGGCCATGGAAGGCATTAGACTTCATCCCGAGCTCACTGAAAACATTCGTAACTTTGCTTATAGGCGTCTGGGAGCTTTGGAAAGAAATAATGTTTGCAGTAGGAACCCCTTAGCTTTCAACAAACAAAGCCATCCCAGTTGAAGGAAATAGAGTGTAGGATTCAGGCACATTACTTCAGTCTATTGTTCAGGTCTTGTGCATTGGCCTTGTACAAAAACAACTGTACCGTTTCCCCTCATTCCAGCTTTCTGAAAGTAAACTCAGTTGAGACAGGGTCACAAAGGTCTTAATTCAATTCCACAGCACTTCCTGTTAATGTATTTTAAAGGATTTCATTTCAGTCGCTCCCTGTTGCTGAGCTGCTTTATGCAACTATCTTCTTGCATTTTGTCCATGTCTGGCAAATTATTTTGACAAATTATTCTTCTTTTGACTCACTAAATGCTTGTCAGACGTGTTTTATGGCAGACAGACTATTCAGCAGTCAGCATAATGATTAAGGTCAGCAGCAAAGACATTGATTGATAAAGTGAGATTAAAAACAAAGTATATTTGTGCTATAACATATTTAATTATCGCAGGTGTGCGTAATATGCCGAGGTTAAATTTCACTGTTATAATGAAATGCAAACTCATACAAGTTACAGAGCTTCGTACAAGTAGGAATCTTGTAATTACAGTAATTCCAACACGGTGTGAATTGCAGTTTCACAGCATGAGATTGGCTGTTCGCTACTGATGTCACATCTAAACTCAGAATCAAAGCCTAAGCTGACCACGAGAGTTGATGATCAGCATCATGGTACCAAACAAAGCCTAACTGGATTGATTTGGTTGCGTCAACTCGAACTTATCCTGCATCCCTGAGTTTGTTCACTCATGCTTGTATATACTCTTGTGTACTGTGTGTGCAGTTTTTGTTCTTCTTTATTGTTTGTTCGTCATCGTCAATTTATTTTTCACGAAGCATTATTTGCTTCACTTAAGCTATAATAAAGAGTCATCCACTCTTGCATTGCGTGTTCGTGCATTTTGATTGCGGGGCAATGAAGGTAGTGGTGTTTATTTGGGTTGATTTCAAATATCAACAGCGTTTCTCATAAACTGCTTACTGCACCTTTAAATGATACTAACTATCTATCCAAGGAATATCACTCGTGTCGACAACTAAAAAAAGCTTTGTAAAAACAAGGAAAATGACGAGTTTCCTCTTGGCTTGCCAGCGTTGCGAGAAAATGCCAAACCTAATAGCGTGGGTGCAGGGACTACATTCTAACATCACAGAGCATTTCTTTCAACCTCTTCTCTGAAATGTCCACTCGCAAACGGCTTCCATGTTTCTGAAGGAATGCCAAAGACATATTAAAAGCAGCTTCAGGAACGAAACACCTCGTAGGATTTCCTGCAGCAGGTTGAGTGAGCTGATAAGGGCTCGCTTGCAGACTTCTGTAACGGGGCGGCTGATCAGTCATCAGGTACCGGGGTGGAGGCGGGGACTGCTAACAATGCCATAAAGCCCATCCGAATCAGCAGCCAAACCCTGTGGACACACCTCAGTAGCGCTGAAAACAGGTCAGCTACAACACAACACAAGCACGAAAGAAATCTGAGGGCTGTAAATCTTTTGCACTGCACATATGCACTTACAAAACTAGGAGCTAGACAGCTACCCAGCAACAAGCATATCACTCAAAGCAAGCCATTTAACTTAAACACACTCCACCACAATGGAGAAAAAGCAGCATGTGATATCCGGATGTTGCCACATCTTCCTTACTGACACACCCAAGAAGATTGTTATGTTTAGTTTGCAACCAAAAATGATTTTTCACATGCTCGCCAATTCAGAATGTTGTGTAAAAGACGACAATGTGCTGCTATATTCGCCTTCACTCTTACTCACTGAGACAGATGGGCACGAACAGTGACTTCATCATCATATTAAATATTCTGGTTTAGTGTGGGCCGCTTAACCAACAGAGAACTGAGTGAGTTCAAGCTAAGAAAAACACTCTCGTTTCAGCAGAATCCTCTACATGTGCCAGCAGTCCAATGGGAATTGCACACCTGTGTCCCTGAACAAATGTTGTTCAACTTGAACTCAATGTTGAGCCAAGACTTTATGACCTTTTAAAAAGGCTACTAAGTTCTAGTAAGAATTGTGTCTTAAGTAAGGCTGCATTAATCACATTAAAAACAAAATCACAATATGGCTTAATGTGGTTATCAAATTGCAAATGCCATGATTTTAATAAAAAAAAAAACACTTTACTTTACACAATAATTTTTAGATGTGAGCTGTTCATAATATATTGTTTTTCATAGTCTCATAGCAGCTTGGCTCAGAGCTTATAAAAAATGCATTTGCAAATTGTGCAGCCCTGCTTAGAAGTAAAGAACTGTAGAGGGACACAGCTAAGTTTGAAAGCAGTCAACTACAGTTTCGTGTTGTTATGCTAAATATCCACCAGAATTCAGTGATCGACCAATCAGAATGAAGTATTCCAGAGAGTTGTGCAATAAAATAACACATTTAAAAAAGCTGTTTGTCTTGATAAGAGTGCTGGTTATGTCTGGAAATAAGTCAACAATTAGCCAACTGGTTACAAGTTAACAAAATGAAAAGTATTAAGGTGTCAATTAATGATACACGCAAGTGAAAGTGATTTTCTCTCTTGAGCTACACACAAGAGCATTATAAGACTTATAAGTCTAGAACCTCTTCATGTATACTTCAGCACTAAAATTTGCCAATACAAAAACAAAGCTGCAGCTGAAAATATAGCCATGTGTTTCACAAGAAGAAACAGCCTATAGGCGCAGAGAGATGGTGAGATGGAATTGGAATGCAGAATGCAGAAATGTAAAGGTCAGCATACTTACATCTCAGTCTCATATTCTTGACTGTCTTTGTCATCCTTCTTGTCTGGCACATCATTTGGAGACTGGTGCTTCTGAACTATCCTCATGCCTCCTCCTACTTTCACTGCAACACATTAACAAAAACAAGTTCAGAGTTTATTTCCTGACACTTGCGATTGCATTTATTATATAATGCTATGAAATGACATAAAAGCACAAGCAGCCATTTGGTGTGCAACCTTTCCCCCCTGGCCTACTTTTAAGGTCATTACACATTTTGTTATCTGATTTCTTGTGTACTTTACACCGCACTGATAGATATGCTGACGAAGTGAAAAACAATGTGAAATCACACATTTACACCATGTGAAAGAAAAAATATGTGGGTGATGATAATAAAACGTGGTTGATCTCTATCATACAGACAAGTGACTACTTGTGGCATGCAATGTTCAAGCACTTCCCATCAGCTCAAACCTGGACTAGGGACATTTCACGAAAAGTATACCTTTCACATCCCTAATAAACATATGTGTAGGCAATGAAAAGCTTACACCAACGTCTACTCTGTTATTATGGGCATTTTGCTTGACACATCAGCAAAACTCAGACATTTTATGCTATTTTTGTCAAATGCCTTTTTGGCCCTGTGTTTCTAACTTATCCTTCTATCATTGGAAGATTTAAATGCATGTTTATCCAAAATAAAAATTATATACATGTAAATGTATTTTCTCGCTATATCAATTCAAAAATGCATTATTTTATTTTTTTTACTTTCAAAATTCTATAATCACAACTTCCCGATTTTATCAGGTCTGTTACTGATTTTAGACAATAAACAAGTAACGTTACTGAACAGTGGGAATGATAGAAATATCAGCATTAAATTAAAAACGTCTTCATTAAACTAACACCTAGAAGTGTCGTGACCCCGAGTTAACGGTTAAATGAACTGACATCCCTCTCACTTTTTATTTTCCAGACAAAGCTATATCCCAACGAATTTACTGGTATATCAGTTTTAACTTGGTATGGGTCAATGTGATTTATTAACATTAAGATATCTGATGCAATGTCTAAAATCTACAGACATGCACAGAAAACCACATTGATTAGATAAAAAAGGCACACATTTGTTGGAATGATCCACTAAACTCACAGCAGAAAAACAACAAAAGCAGGAGCAATAGCACGGGACATTACCAGCAGGGAGATGTCCAGCTTTGGTCTCGATTTTCTCTTTGGGCGGCGATGACATGGTTGCTGTCAAGCGCTTCTTCCAAAGAGTCTCTTCGTTGTCTTCAAATTTAAAACAATCCTTCTGTTTCCTGGATGAAAAATAACGCAGACTACTGACTTCGTCAACGTGGCTTTTCCCTGCCCATTGTTTGGCAACGGTGCGTGATGACGTCAGTGGTCGCTCCAACCAATAAGAGCTTTTATTAAGAAAAGGACGTCCCTCCTCTTTACTATGGAAAGTCTAATGGAACATACTGGAAAAAAACCTGAAAAACAATTCTGCATGCGCTTTGTAACTTATTTTATACGCACACACAGGTCGCAGGTGAGAGAGAGAAAAGAAAATAGCAAGACAAATATTTCCGGTACTCACATTCAATTCAAATATATTTGTATAGCGCTTTTCACAATACACATTGTTTCAAAGCAGCTTTACAGAAAGTGCATTTTATAATTGTACATTGAAAAATGTTAGAAAAAGTTAATCAATCATGTATTATTTTAGGTGTCCCGTGATAATAACAGAAAAGCAGATGGGAAATAATTAGCATAGCTGCTGTTCAGAATATTAATGCTTTTGATCCGATTTAAATGTAGTATAAAAGGTAATTATAATGTGAATGCTTGGCTAAAGAGATGCGTCTTTAATCTAGTTTTAAACTGGGACAGCGAGTCTGAACCTCGAACAATATCAAGAAGACTATTCCAGAGTTTAGGAGCTAAATGTGAAAATGCCCTCCCTCCTTTAGTGGACTTAGATATCCTAGGAACGACCAGAAGTCTCGAGTTTAGTGATCTTAAAGAGCGCGATGGATTGTAGGGCGATAGAAGATCCGTTAAATACACTGGAGCTAAACCATTTAGGGCTTTATAGGTCAGTAGCAATACTTTGTAATTGATACGAAACTTAATAGGTAACCAGTGTAGAGATGATTAAAATTGGTGTTATATGATCATATTTTCTTGACCTAGTAGGAACTCTAGCAGCTGCGTTTTGGACTAACTGTAGCTTGTTTATTGAGGATGCAGGACAACCAGCTAATAAAGCATTACAGTAATCTAGTCTCGAGGTCATGAATGCATGAACTAACTTTTCTGCATCAGAAATAGATAGCATGTTACGTAGCTTAGCAATGTTTCTAAGGTGGAAAAATGCCGTTCTTGTAACATATGAAATATGATTTTCGAAAGACAAGTTGCGGTCTAATATAACACCCAGGTCTTTTACTGTAGTGGATAAAGTGACAAAACGTCCTTCCAAGTTAAAGTTGTATTGTGAGAGGTTTTGTGGGCAGTTTTTTGGACCAATAAGTAATACCTCTGTTTTGTCTGAATTTAATAGCAGAAAATTACACGTCATCCAGTATTTAATATCTTCAACACACGCTGTCAGTTTAGATAATATAGCGTTTTCATCTTGTCGTGATGAAATATATAATTGAGTGTCATCAGCATAACAGTGGAAATTAATTCCATGTTTTCTTATAATATTACCACACGAGTCTGGAGTCAATGTGCACTCATGGTTAAGGTTCATGAAGGCTAAAAATTTATGTCTGGAAAATGTTAGCAGACATCAACCTTTTCAAACATGGGTTATTTATGTCTGGAAACCTGTTTGCTTTACTCAAGAACACTGTTGACAATGTAGACTGCAAATCACGACTGCACCTTATGAAACAGGGTGCAAGTAGCAAAGAAAACATGCTGTTTTCATCAAAAATATGATGAACATAATTTTAATAGTAACATTTACACTATGGGGGTAAATTATCATACCAAAGTGCCAGAGTTTGGCCCAATTAAGGCTATCTGAATCAGAGGCTGTGATCCAAACAACATTTTTTTAGTATGGACTGTCAGTATCTGTAAATAAAGTGCACATAAAGCAGTTCTTCAATCAAAGATGGCGGTAAAAAACAAACCTGTATTGTTTATCCTTTTGATATTTTATTTGCAAAAATTAACTTTTCGTTGAAGTAAAATAATTGAAAGTGGGGGGTAAATCACATTCTGAAATGAATGCTTTTCTCCCAAACAAGATGGCCATAATTATTGGGAGACTTTTATTAAATACTTTTTGCAACATCCGTTTGCCTATAAGTCTTCTCCTATAATGCCTGATGAGTTTGGAGAACACCTAACAAGAGATCAGAGAACATTCCTTCATATAAAATCTCTCTAGATCCTTCAGATTCCCAACTCCATGTCGGTGCTTCTTCTCTTCAGTTCACCACACTCATTTTCTATAGGGGACTGGAACAGCTGGCAGAATCTTCATTTTGTGCTCTGTGACACATTTGTGTGTAGATTTTGATGTTTGTTTTGGAATATTGTGCTGATGGAAGATCCAACCACTGCCCATTATAAGATTTCTAGCAGAAGCGGTCAGGTCTTGATTTTTATCAGTTGGTATTTGCTAGAATCCATGATACCATGTATCTGAACAAGATGTCCAGAACCTCCAGCAAAAAAATAGGCCCACAAAAATAAAGATCCAGCGGTATATTTAACAATGGGCATGGGGTACTTTTATCCCTGTTTGCACCAAACCCATCTGGAGGGTTTCATGCCAAAAACCTTTTTTTCATCTGACCGCAGAACCAGGTCCCTTTTGAAGTTCCAATCATGACAACTGAATATGCTGGAATTTGTTTTTGGATGAACAAGGAGGATTTTTTAAATCCCTCCCAAACAGCATGTGGTGATGTAGGGGTTGTTTGATTTTTTTAGGCTTTCTGATCCCAAGACTCAACCAATCTCTGCAATTTTCCTGCTGTAATCCTTGGGGAGTCTTTCTCCTCCTCATCGCCCAGACAACATGTCCTCTTCCAGGCAGATTTGTAACATCTTTAGTTGATTGGACCTTCTTAAATTTTGCCCTGATGATGGAAATGGGGATTGTCAATGCTTTAGCTATTTTATGGCCTTTGTGTTTCCTCATATTTATACTCCTGTGAAAAAAGAAGTCATAGCTGGTCAATTTCATGTTCCTAGTCACCCCCCACCCCACTAGGGGTGCAGATAATTCTGACCACAACTGTAAATCTTACAACTGTAAAATTCACTGCATGTTCAACTGGCAGCTGTTGGATTTTGTGGATGAATTTACACTAAGGTGAATCATGACCACTAGAGGGGAGACTAATGCTTTAATAAATGACAGGAGTCTTCATTTTGAAACAAGTCATACAACTGCATGGATGGGCTCTTTTTACTGGTAAAATAAGTCCAAATTGCACCAACATATTGTAGAGTTTATTCTGATGGAGAAGAATTTGCATTTGCAGTATCAACTATTATAGCTGTTAGATTCTGACCATGGTTACTAAGTGAAGTATCCATCATTAAAGGAAATACATTCTCACTGACCATAAAAGGCCATGCGGGGAGTGTTCTGGCTTCATAAACAAACAGTTTGTGTATAGTGAAAGGCAATGAAACAGTTATGAACTATGGTTAAGGGGACATAAAATAGATTCTGATCTGAGCCTGATAGAGGCAGTATGTGATCATAATGTATCACTGACAGGTTGAGCTGTATTGTGCTGAAAAAAATTGTGCCAATGATTTTGTCAATAATTATTGATGTTCACCGAGTGGACATATGTGGACGTATCATGGGATATTGATGGGAGCTTTATGTAACCTATATTGCATGCCCTAATAACCGTATAATTCTGATTAATATCAAAGACCTTTAGAGATTGTGTTCCTCTAACAGTGACAACCTGAAATGTCTCATTTTACCACCTCCTTATTTTCATATTTTCACATATTTTCAGAACAATTAAGCACACACACACCTCCCCCCACTTCCCATCAATAGTGCATATGGTAATGTCTCTCAGTTTTTTATTTTTTAGAATAACAGGAATCTATTGTTTTGCCTTTATTTATGTAACCCCTCCATTACACTCTTAACCCCCGTAAACCTCACTCCCACCCAGGTCACGGCATCAATGTAACTGGTCCTGTTTGAATCACCTGCTCCAAGCGGGACTCATACCCAGGTCGGCCAGCATGAGAGTCGGACACTCTAACAAGGAGGCTAAATTTACAAAAATGTTTAAAAATGGAAAAAGTTCAAATAACACATTAAAAATAAAATGACTATCAAAAATAGTTTATATTAGTGCTGGGCTATCACATTCAAAATAAAAGTTTGTGTTTAGATAATATATGTTGGTGTACTGTGTAATTATTATGTAGCCTCTCTCTCTCTCTCTACACACACACACACACACACACATGCATGTATTTAAGCAAAATATGTTATTTATACATAGAATATTTATATTTATATACGATACATTATATAAATATATACACAGTATATACATGCAAATATTTCTTAAATATATACATGAAGGAGTGTGTATTTATATATACATAATAATTGTACACAGCACACACACATATATTATGTAAACACAAACTTTTATTTTGGATGCGATTGATCACGATTAATCGATTGCCCAGCACTTTATATATAGTACAGTATACATATAGAAGTGTATTTTTTAATTACTTATTCACTTATTTATTCACAATGCCTAATATACCATTTAGGCGCTAATATGCACACTTTAGGTACTATTGTGCAGTGTACTATTGTAACGTTACTTTTAAAAGTAATGTAATAATTGTTCTGAAAATAATGTTACAATGCATCAAATCTTCATGGTCCTAGAAGAATATTTTCTTTATGCAAATGTTTTTGGGGTGACAGACACTTCATATACCTCAAACTGAAAAGAAGCTATTGGTTATTTTGGAAGGAAATAACACTGATGTAATCAGGTCTGGTATAAAGGTGTAGTGTCTGACATTCACAGATGCCTATTACGCTAACAACCCTGTTCAGTCCGAAATGAATCCTGACGAACATTCATTTTCCCTTCATGAATAATTTCATCTGCAGTGGGATGATGATCCTTTTGTTTAACTTTTGTCTTCAAAGAAATTGATTTTGTGCCAAATCTGCATTTTGGGGATCTAATTCATGGATGTGTCAACAGCACGAAAGAGAGATGGGTTTCGAGTTTGTGCCGTATTTGCCCTGGCATAAAATGAATCACATTGTTAAATTGAAGACCTATTTTCATGCCACATTAGATTATAATCCCACAGTGTGAGGCGGCACACACTGAAAATGAAACTTTGGTACATATTGAACACTTAATCATTGCAAGGGTTCAGGGGAAATAGAGCTATTTTGCACACCCTCTGAATTTAATTTTACAACTTCACAGTGCCGAGGGGATGAGACAGCGAGTGTCTTGCATTGAAATATTTCAACCTGTGAGTCAGTAACATTTAAAGGCTATAACTGAGACAAGGGACTCAACAATTGCCAACATTCATACTATATATCCCAGAATTCAAGTCTCCAAACAATGTTAATCTAACTTTATATTATCGGCTCTAATGCTTGTAAGTTTAGACTCACAAATCCAATTATAGTATTGTGTAAATGGACTAGTATTCAAGATGAGGAGACTTTAGATTTTAGGATATGCAAGACTGAAACAAACAAACAAACAAAAAATCCATATTTTGTTTCAGTGTAGTACTTTGCTCGTCAGGAAGTGTCCTAAAAATAGGAACACACACTTAACATTTTTACTAACCAATATTGACAAAGGTTAATAAATAAATGGTGTAAAAATAGTTATTAACATTAACAAATGAGGCCTTATTATAGCTACCAATATTTCTTCTGCTATTACGCACTACTGTATCTTTCAAAAGTTCAGTAAATCAGTATAGGCTACATTTTTCCTTTTTTTCTATCAGCAAGGATGAAAAAGTGACATTAAAGACAAATACTGTTCATTTGCACTTTATTCATCCAAATATCCTGGGGAAAAAAATATCAGTTTCCCCCAAAATATTAAGCAGAACAACTGTTTTCAACATTGATAATAATAATAAATGCATACAGAGTGGGGCAGGTATGATGTCACTTTGTAGGCCAACCAGTTTAGCATTGCACTGATTCCTCGAGAAAAACCCAATGGGATTTTTCCATAGGCTTTTGGATTATTGCTTAAAACAAGCTCTGTGAGCAACAAAAGTTTGATACTTGCATGTTTTGTCCATCTAGATCATTTTCACAGATGAACACAACTTTTATGAACTTTGAAGCCACTTCGCCAGAAGTCAAAAGCTAAAGGTAAGCTATAAACGAACTACACCACGGCCCCATGACTTCAATATCACCGTCACTAAAACATTTCCCCTGAAAGTTTAAGTTAGAATAGTTTATAAGAGCACAATTATAAGCATAATGAGGCTGTAAAAGCAGACTGAGTTTACCTGTTCGGCGTGATGACGTTTAATCTCCCCGACTGCCTCTGTAGTCCCATTTAGCCACTAGTTAGCAACCGCCTTTTTCAAGACATGTAACAGCTTAAAAAAATCACGAGTCGGGTAATACTGATGTATTTTATGTTGAAGAATAAAACGTAAACGCGCCTTGAGCTTGTGTTTACCACAGACCTTATTTCAGCCATTTAATCAAAACCCATTGACAATGGAACCGGAAGTGCTAAATTGCTAACTCGCTATGTTTTGGCCTACAAAGTGATGTCATAACTGCACCACTCGATTAGAATGGTTTCTGACGGATCATCTGACACTTAATGATGCTGAAAATTCAGCTTTGCATCACAGGAATAAATTATATATTAAAATATATGGAAATAGAAAACAGCTATATTGTAAAATTTCACAATATTACTGTTTACTTTTTGAATAAAATAAAAGCAGCTCTCAAAACACAAACATCTTAATGACCCCACACTTTTGAACTGTAATGATATTTAATGATCAATGAATTTAAATGAGTTTTCCCTGACCTAGGGAATTCGTGATTACTTGCTCATATGGAATTTTATTAGAGATCGCTCAAGCAGATTTCAAGCTGTATGTCCAAAAAATAGATTTCAACAAGGACACTTACTAGTGTACAAAAGTCTCCAATAAGACCCTCAGCGGACAGGCTGATGCGATCACAATGGCTTGAGGGCAAGTTTTACTCCAGCCACTATATCTAGCTGACGCAATATTATAGAGCAGAGCAAACCTAGAAAAATATGTGGCTTTTCCATAACTTTCACTTAAGAATCAGTTTTACAATTCCCTTACATTTTCATGACCATCAGGACCCTTATTCGTGCGCCACGGATCAAAATTTCTGTATGTCCCTCCTGCTCTCTTGTGTGCTGGATGATGGAACTTGTCCCTGAAAGGAGAGAAGTAATGACAACACTCACACTGACAGGAAATGAGACATATAGAGCCCCTCTCAAAAGGCTAAATTTAAGGTTCCTGTTACTTAATCCCCATAATGCCTCACCAGGCATGAGCCGCCACATCCTCCTTGACTAAGAAGAGAATCCATCCAGTGTGCTCATTTATTTTGTTTCCTGCTACAGGTAATAACAGTGACAGGCCCTCTCTTCACGTCAGTGTGCCCATGTGCGATTGTTCGGCAGCCTAAATCGGCGCAAGAGACCCCTGTTGTACATCATGCAAAGCCTGCTGGGGATGTAATGCTCTGAAACTGTGCTCTCCACTGAGCTATGGATTATGGGAAGGATTCGAAGCCGGCATCTCTTGCTTCTGTTTTCCTGTTTCCTTGGGAACGCTCCATAGTCTCTTTCATCAGTGATAGAGCATTCGGATGGCTGCGGATCTGACAATACCACAGCCGCCTGGAAGTGGTGGAGGAGCGGATCAATAAAAGGAATTGTGTGTAATCCTACAGTCTCCAAATGTTTAAAAGACATTTGATATTATGAATCTATTAAATTACTTAACACAAAACCCCATTAACAAGGACCTTCCTAAATTTGTTTTTGGGGTCTACATGAATAGGCATTCATGCTTGAATGTTCAAAAACACATGATTTTTTAACACATCTTATATTGTCGCAGCACCTCTCTTCCCATTCTGTCAGTAAAACTTTTCTGACAGAAGTCTTGCTTCTGTCTCCTTCCAAAAAGCACAATGTACTCTGATTGGTCAGCTTTTGAAAATGTCACGTCCCTTACCATAACCTTGAGTTTCAACATACTACTAATGCAACTCAACCAGGCCTTGCCCTTTTTTTGCGTATGCCTTGGGGAGTGAATTAATTAAAAGAGGAATATTGTGACGTGTACGTTCCCCAAAGAAAACTCAAGCATACAATCGAGGCGTTTCAGGGGATGTGTCCAAAATTGCATACTCTCTTGAGTAGGTACTTATTTCGAACAAATACTTACTTCGCAACTGCTAAAAAGTATGTTCTATATAGGATGTGTGTTGTATGAATGCAATCCGGACCTCCGCAACCAGCATCTACACAAATCCTCCCCCATGGTCTCATGGGATAGTAAAGTGTCCATTGTATGCACACTTCTAAATCTTGCTAGAAATAGGCCCTGTCCCAAATGGACCCTAAACACTTGTAGTCTTTCAACAAGTCCAAACTTTGACTGTTGGGAAGAAGTCTGCTGCGGAGCTCGCTTCAGTGCGGGCTTGCTAAAAGGGGGTGCTCATGAAACATCTAAAATCAGCCATTGTAAGTCCACAAGACAGTAATGAAGTGTGCCATTTGGAATAGGGCCTTAGTAAGTCATCCACTTTTTGCCTATTCTTTTATGAGTACTTTAAATTTAAACATACTACTCTTGTCACATTGTTTCTAAAGCATAAAAACAGTAGGGAAGTGATGGGATGTGATTTCAGATGCATTTAGGGAGTTCAGAAACAGTGCTTCCTCAATATCCAAAAGAGAATATGCTTAAATTATGAATAACTTCTTAAAAAGCATCTTACATGACATGTGTTAAGCTTTACTTGCAATCTTGTTTACAGGTAGTCTACTTTTTATACACGAGAAACCCATAACCGCACACGTGGTAACAAACAATATGATACCTGCTAGTGAAATAGAGAAATAGAGAAGAAATATTGAGAAGAAAATGAAGAAAATTAGACCCAGTTGGTTGGGCAGCATTATCTTGCAGCAGTTGGTGAGACACGATTCAAATCAATTTATGATTCATAGGTTTTTGAATGAACTCAAAAGCAATTTTTGCCAATTCAGAATGATTCACTTTGAATCTCAATGAAATTATATTATGCGCTGTCCCCAATGGTACCCTAAACACTTGCGGTTCTCCTACAGGTCTGCATTTTTGTGACGTAACGGCACTTTGACTGATGGGAAGAAGTCTGCTGCGGAGCTCGCACCAGTGTGTAAAGATCGACCGCACCCTTCTGAAACCTAAAATGACTGAGGCCCTGTCCCAAATGGCACCCTAAACCCTCACGGTCTTCAACTGAGTCCGCACTTTCACGACGTTATGCCGCTTTGACCGCTGGGTAAAAGTCCTCTGCATAGCTTGCGAACCTGCAGGCTCAGTTGATATACGCATTAAAGGCGCATAGCAGCCGCAAAGAGGGCGCTCACGAGCACCCTTCTTTAAGCTTAAATGGCGAAAATGGGACACCCTACGGTCTTATGGACTTAACGGAAACACGTACGCGGCAGCCATTTTAAGTCCACAAGACCGAAAGTGCATATGAAGTGTGCCATTTGGGACAGGGCCTTAGATTTGAATAAAGGTTTTTTGGAAGTAGGCGGAGTCGCAGAGCACACCTACCTATTATGTAATCACAACTTTTCCAGAAAGTTTGCTTTGGCAAGCTCTTCCGAACTCCAGAAACGAACTCCAAACAAACTTTGTTTTGGTTTTATTTTGTTCAAAATCACATCACACCAGTTTGTTCTTCAGTTTTGCTTGAGGTATATTGAGGCGTCATGCTAGAGAAATACACAGAACAATGTCTCTTTTAATTTGTAATTTCAAAACTTTTTTTTGTACAAATCTTGAGAGGGAGGAGAGCACCCCCCACGTGTTGGTTAAATCCTAAATGTGCACGCAAAATAATGTAATGTCCTTTATTTCTAGATTCATTTCTAGAAATGAATCTAGAATCACACTGCCTTGCATTAAACTGTAGAGAAACTTACCCCATAGCACCATTAGCATTAACCAACTGGTGTAACCGCGTATGCACTACATTCGGTGGGAATATCATGGCAAGTCTAGTGGACATAAGAACACAGCTCCAAATCGCAAAGAGTAATTTATTGTCCTGACATCAGAACATAATCCAAATCCAGCGTGATTACTTATGTAGCTTGGTAACAACTGGGACCAGGTCAACATTTCAAGTTTCATTTTCTCTTTTCTCTGTTGGAATCAGAACATGAAGGTAAACAGAAGTGCTATTCTTTTTGTTGTTGTTGTACAAGTCTTTTCGGGTTTGCTGCTTTTAGTGACACTGACATCTGCACATAAAAATTATAGATCTATATTTATATTCATATTTATATATTTATCATTCTCTATTAACATCTCAGTGTAGCAGTTCATCATCTCTTGTCAAGTCAAACAGTAGAAGCAACCTGTCAGAAACAAAGCCTCTCATATCAAACACTGATCGACGTACAGCACACACTCAACTAACATTGAAAGACAGGTTTTTTTGTACATCTTTGGAGGGAATTAAGCTTGCAAAGTTAAGTTTTGCCCTCCTGGGAGTATTCCAGTGTTTTCTAGACGTCGCTTAATTCCAGTAAAACACACTTATGAACAAAAAAACGCATGTACAAATCGAAGAAATTATTAACCGAAAAACCTAAAAAAAATGTCTCCAGTGCTGATCGAAGAGATTTTAAAATTTGGCACAGTCATTTAGCACAGAAAACTGAGATCAAGGACAGTTTTCCTGCAAATGTGGATGATAAATAGCCGCATTTATTTTTCAGTCATCACGGAAGAAAAAAAAAGTGAAATAAAAAAGAATCTATGTCAAAAATCTACATCTATATTTTAGGCAGTGAGAAAGCACTTCATCGACGAGGAGAGGAGAGTGGAATGATGCTCCGGTCTTCATCTGCTTTTGTTTTTAGTTGCCACAGACATATTCACATTTTCAGAATGAACGATACTGGCATATACCTTCGAATGAAATTTTGGGAAGGGAACACTGAAGGTTAATACATCTCTCCGAGGACTTTTTTTTTTGTCTTTTTCTTTGTACTGTAAAACAAATACCTAAAGCCACAGGAAGAACCGAGTGGTCTGTGTAATTTACACAATGCACTTGTGTAATGCATCTCTTTAATTTACACTAAATACTTTACATCAAATAAAAAAAGATCAAATAAAAATAGAGGGGAAAATGTGGGGAAAAAAAGCTTTGAATCCACCGTGACGTGAAAAGAAAGTTTCGAAAAAGGTGAAAAGCTGTTCCCGTAGCTCGTTTTACAAACTTCATTTTCTTGTACTTACATACCTCGCCTTCCTCTACTATATTTCTTTTTTTCCTCTACACTTTTCAAATACCTTTTAATACAAATCCACTTTCTACACCAAAGGTTAAGCTTTCTCTTCTCTTTAAAGCACATGCTCCTCTCTCATCTCTCGTGCATTCTTTCTCTCTCTGTCAAGGCCTTCTTTTCTCTCTCGCTTTCATTTTTTTTTCCTGCTCATATTCACCATGGAACCAGCTTAGACGAAAAAAACTCTCTGAAAAATGTTTTGTGACATGCATGCACATGCAGTTTCCCGGCCTCTCTACGTGCCCCACCTTTGCGAGGCTCCAAGTACTAAACCCAAGAGTCGGGGGACGCGGGGTAGTGACTCGTTTCGTAGTTGAGTTCGCTATAGGGCCGGGCGGCGGAGTAGAAGTCCACGTAATTCCCGGTGGACTTGAGTCCCAGGTGCATATTCAGATCGGTGGCGGGAGGGGGGCGATGGACCTGATCCTCAAAAAATGGCTCCTCAAAGTTCCTGGTGGAGTTTTGATAGATAGGGTAGGCCTCGTAGTCCTTGTGTGGGGACTCTTGTGGGGCGACAGGCACTGGGACCTGAGAAGAAAGAAGTATATGTGAGTGAAGCACATTCATAAACATTCAAAAATATAATTAAAAACAAAATAATATATATATATATATATATATATATATATATATATATATATATATATATATATATATATATATATATATATATATATATATATATATATATATATATCTTTAAAAAACCACAGATAATTATAATAATCATGTAATACTATGTAAAATATAACCACATAACTCACAGTTTTACAATAACAATAATAACATCAATAACAATAATGACAGACACAATGATAGCAATTATAATCTCCACGTGTAAGGCCTCTCGCAGATCAAAATGCTTACGCTACGTCCAACACCATTGTTGCGCCAGTTACGCTTCTTTTGTAAGTTGAATACGGAAGGCGGTTCGCCATAAACTAGATATTTTACTTTATAACGTGTTAAATATAGATATTTGTCTTACAAAAACCCATCAAATTGCTTCAGAAGGCCTTTATTAACCCCCCGGAGCCGTGTGGAGTACTTTTATTATGGATGGATGCATTTATTTGGGCTTCAAATTTTGGATTAGCCAGGACATTTTGTAATATAGCTCCGATTGCATTTCTCTGAAATAAGAATGTCATATACACCTAGGATGACTTGAGGGTGAGTAAATCATGGGATAATTTTCATTTTTGGGTGAACTATCCCTTTATCTATAAGGATGGCTATATCACATTTTTAACAATGCACAGGCATTTTTAAACATTTAGAAATTAACATTAACAAAGATAAATAAATGCTTTAGAAGTATAGTTCATTATTAGTTCATTTTAACTGATGTAGTTAACTGATGTTAACTAATGAACCTTATTGTAAAGTGTTACCATATATTTATATCTTTAAACATGCAAGAGTTAGTTAAAATTGCAAGAATGACATGCAATATGTATTTATGAATTTAATGCTGTCTTGGAGTGTTTTTATATACTTATAACTTTAATACTTTTTAGGTATTATTGCACGTCCTTCTAAAAAACGTAATAATTTATGAATAAAAAAAGGAAGTGTGTTAAAAATGTATAATTAATAATAGTAATAATAACAAAAATAAATGTATAAAATAATGTAATAAATAATATACATTTGCAATTAGAAAATTAAAATTTGTGTTGTTAAACCGATTAATTGTGATTAATCACATCTAGCATAAGTTTTGTTATGTTAGATGCGATTTATAGCGATTAATCGATTTAACAGCACTACAAATTAAAACATTTAAACATAATAAAAAGTTCAGTTAAAATGTAGGCATAACAATTTCAAAGCTTAACTGCTGGCTCAACCTAGCAAGCAGAAGAATGATTCTTATTGTTGAGCCCGGTTGAATCTTTGATTCTGTGAAATACTCATTCTCACGTCATTCCAAACTCATACGACTTTCCTTATTCAGTGAATTTCACACTGATCTTTTTCATATGCAGACGTACACATGAGATCTAATATATCATAACATTCTGCATTCTTCATAACGTCTCTTTTTGGAAGTCAGCAAGTCGTGCTTACCATTGGAACCACGACGTTGAGTAAATGATCACAAAATGCTCTTTTTGAGTGAACTAACCCTATAAATTCCCTATAAATTAACCCTATAATCATTCTGTCCATTCAGAGCTGGTTTCGATAACAGGAAGATTCCAAGTAGAAAATGAGATGTTACTAATTGAAAAAGATGCAGAGCTGAATGCTCTCCAGCTACAGAAAGGAAAGATCCACGTGGAAGCCAGGCTTATAGGCACCCAGCCTCCTCGCAGCTGCTCGTCTGGGAAAGCTTTTCTGTCGACTAACTCAACATACGGTGTATTTCGGAAGTGTGCCAGAGACATCTGGCAAACCTTATCAATATGTAATCTGAAAATGTACCATTATGAACCTTTTCAAGTAGAAGTAATAGATATTCTATATGGCCAAAGTGCCAAAAATACTTCAGCACTTGGAAGCGTATAGTTGCTATTCATTAGCATAGCATGGCTCACAAAGTCAAATAAACAACATCTGACAGGTCTATGCAAGAATGAATACATCTTTATGCTGTTGTTTGCCAACACAGTTCTGGATTGATAGATAGACAGCTGCCTTGTGTTGAAAATATGCACTAACGACTTATCCTCACAAAGCCGCATAACAGTTGTAGTAAATGTAAACAGAGTCCGATTTTAGGAAGGATCTCCATCGTCGGAGACACGTTCCACATACACTGCTGGAGCTGCAGTCCCTGTTTGACCCTGCGAGTTGAGTCGTCTCAGGCTGATTCACCACTCACCTGGTTGTGTTTGATCTCGTCATTTGAAGTCTCGTACGAGTTCCGGAACAATGTGGATGTTCCACAGGAGGTTTGAACTGCGGGATGAAAGCGAGAGAGCGTGAATGTGCAGAGAATGTTTTCTTTTTAATAAATCAAGCATTAAACAACTATGAAAAATTCTGGAAATTGTACTCATTGACAGTGCAACAAATCCAACCGTTTATAACATGCTCTGGCAGGGATGTGGTTAGTAATTATGGGATTTTATTTTTATTTTTTTATGAGGGATATGACCTGATGGACCATACACACGTGCACACGGCCTAGGACGTGATCACAAATATATTAAGATATTAATAAAATATGTAAGATATATTATATTTTAATGCATAATACACTCAATTAATAATGGATCTTGCATCAGCCCTACTAGAACCCTCCTTAATATTTACAGTATAAATTAAAATGATTCATTTAATTATTCATATGGATGCAAATTAATACATATTAAATACATAAAATAAAAAATATTAAAATTATTATACATCAATATAATTTGCACCAACATAATACACAGACATAAATGGTGTATTTACCTAATATATATATATATATATTTTCATATATAACAAATGACTCACTTTTCTGGATATTTAGAGTTTTAAAACAGATTCATTTATGAATATAAAACCACTGTGATGTTAACCATTTTGCCTTAATACTTTTCTATGCTTGGTCATCAAAAGTTATTTCACATAAACAGCCCAGAAAACAAAGCGGACCTTACAGTTCTGTAAGTGCATGTATATCTAGTTTACATGCTGTTCAGTGCTTCAAACAAAACTCTGTGTATCTTCCTTCTCACCCTCCTCTTAAAGTTAGACCTACCTGCCATTGTGTCTTTTCTGGAAGTGTGCTCTCCTTTGTTTCCATGGTAACCGGCGTTGGTTCCAGTCGAGTCGTAGTCGCTCTTCCTGTCCTTGAGGCTGATCATCTCTCTGGGTGAGGCGGGGGCGCTGGCTGCAATTCAAATAATCACACAAACCCTTCTTACTGAGCATCTGGAGACACACTGGCCTGATTTCACACTTTGTGGCGCTCTCTCTCTCTCTCTCTCTCTCTCTCTCTCTCTCTCTCTCTCTCTCTCTCTCTCTCTCTCTCTCTCTCTCTCTCTCTCATCTATTGTTGCTCTGTTTGCCTATTCTCATTTTGGTGTAACTAACTTTTCTCTGCTCCCCTCCCTCAGTTTCTGCTTATTTTGTCCAAATGTCACTCTCTGTTTCTGACTTTGTTCATAGCTTCCTGCCTGTACGAGGCTGGACATGCAGAGATGTGCATCATTATTCATCATTAGTGCTGTTTAGCATGACAGCATGAAGGATGATTCCAACAGGTCTTGTAACAGCCTGCTCCAATCTAACCAGCTTCCCCAAGTCATGAGAAAATAAATCACACAAAACATACCATATTTGTCCTTGAAATGCCATTCTGAGAGAAAAAAATTGAGGCACAACAGAAAAGTTTGAAGGTACAATTTTGAGTGGTTATTAGAACGTTGCTATATGGTTGCCAGAGTGTTCTGAGTGCAATGTGGGTAGCCCCGCCCCTCTTAACTGTATAATTAAAGTCCCCCTGTAGTCAACAATTTGATCCCTTAAAACTAATCTTTGATCACCAAAATGACATTTAAAAACAAAAAAATCCTGTGAAAAAATGTCTCCGTGCCTTAAAATAGCTTGAATGTAACTCTACACCCTTGCTTCATTTAGTATATGCGGATCCATACATATGCTAATCATCCCCGCCTCCCCTCACTCACACAAGCTCAGAGATACACTCGCTCAACTTACTGAGGTAAACGCAGCACAATGGTATCGCTACAACGTCAGATGCATAACAGTAATTAATATGATTAGCCCTTTGCTTGACTACTTCCTCAAACAGCTAATAATGTGTTACACAAACCATGTTCCAATTCGCCATCTCACAACAATCAGCATCCTTACAAATGCTTTGAACGCTCAGTTCATCTGTGGAGAAAGGCTATAGTTCATCATAACATCGTAATATACATCATACACCCGTTACATTGCTAAATCTACCCGATTTTTCATATCAAACAACATTAAAAACTTGATTTTCACCACCTTTAAATATCAAATACATTCTGATTGGCTGTGTCACATCCCATTGTGTGAACAGACAAATCGCTTGTCTTTGGAAATGTCAAAGACTTTGGGAATGCTTGCAATGTGCAGTTAATTAAAATATAGCATAACTATACATCTCCTCTATTACTTCAGACAGAATTATTATAAAAGCAGTATTCTTGTTTTATCTAAACTATATCACAAAGTATAATCAGGCCGTTTGACCTGAATTCTGTCCTTTTGTGTGTTTTGTCCTAGCCACTTCAGAACAGCTGTATGAAGGTCACAGAGATCAGGAATGAGTCTTCCCTCTGTGCCTAAAAATCCCTTCCAGCCTCAATGCTCTAACCGGATCAGCGCCACTCCCCCTCCGGCCCTCCTACAGCCTGGTCTGATAGAGCCTGGATCCCTGGATAGTGGGCAGCGGCACTATCTACAAAGCACACAGCTACCCGAGGGCTCACGGGCACAGAAGACCTCTTTGGCCAGCACAGAAGGATTTATACACACCCACGTACACACACACACACACACACACACACACACACACACACACACACACACACACACACACGCACACGCACACGCGCACACGCACGCACACATGCACGCACACACACCTATCACTGATCAGCCCTGACCACAAAAACATAAACCGACTCATATAAACACACACTCCAGTTTTCACCAATAAAACACACAATAGCTTTAAGCACCACTCTACCCACAACGGCCAAGAGAAACATTAGCATGCTAATTATTTCAAACCCATAATCAGATTATAACTGCAAGTTATTTACCCTCCTCTAAACTGCCTTGATATGACTAATCTAATCATTGCTCCTTAACAATGCATAATTTTGTAAAAGTATGCACATAGCTGATTATCAGTCTTAAAGTCAACAAGCGCAGAGACTCTCAAAGGATCCGGTCATGTTTCCATAAGCCTCACAAATATACTGATTCTGTCCTCACAAATATACACAAATTCTGAGAAACATGCAAAACAGTTCTACAGAAAATCAGTACTGATGCATTTAACTCGGTGTGCAGTTCGTTCTGATTCGATTTTCTTCAGGTGACTTTACAGAACAGTTGATGACCAGAAAATGAAAACAATATGTTTCCAAAGACTGATATTGTGAAGAGATTATTAGTGACTTCTGCTGGCGAAAGGGCTTTTGTGTCTGAGCTCCACAGGCATCAAGAGTGGAACATTATTGCTATTGCTACACTTATATCACGTAGGGCTATATCTACTCGCCTACAGCACTTAAACACTAGATTCTGTGTGAAATATGTCTTGATATACCAGCTAATATGCACAAAAGTTTGCAAAATCAACCATTATTGTCAATAAAACCCACTCTAATGGAAGTTAATTCCTATTAAAACATGCAATTTTTTGTTGTTGCAGACATTAAACATTTGTTAAGGGGTTAAAGGGTTACTTCAGCGATTTAGCATTAAGCTTTGTATCAGTAGAAATGGAGTATATTCAAATGATCATGCTTTCCCCTCCTAATATCCAGCTGAGACGAGAGAATTATGTATGTATTTTATGGAAAAAATCCTCAAATGACGCAAAGATCGTCATTTTGCGTCATTGGAGGATTTTTTGGCCAGAGTCTTAAGACTACATCCAGTAGAAGGAGCTATTTCCACATGTTTTCAACCAGCACATGGGGGGTGGGATCGCAGCGCACTAAGCAAGTGTGAAGCAAGTGAATTCTGGGAGTTGTTGTCTTTCATCCACATGAGCCAAAAAATTATTTTAGAAGGCACTAAATTTAAAAATAATTTCACATTTCTACTACATAAATGACCCAGTTTAATTACACATTCATCTTCCCAGAGCTGAAGTACCCCTTTAACTTGACCAACCATATCACATAAGGTACAAAAGGAAAAAGGAAAGCAGCAATTTTTCCTGTATGTCTATGAAACTCAGATATGAAGCCAACCTTGCTCTGGTTTCAGAAATGTAACATTATGATGATCTTATCCACATTATATACTGCGTTTGAAGTGATCTGCAGATAGCTTGCTGACCACCAGGAACGGAGTACAAGAGGACTCTTTACTTGTACTCTAATAATATTTACAAATAACTCTTGAGTTGCTGCCCTCAATGTGTCTCTGTAATACAGTAATAGCTGGCAACGCTACATCATGGCTGTTGTGTTCTTAGGGTCTGGCATCCCATAAAAGTATTTTAGAAGGCCTTGTCTGGTGGTATTGGAAGCATCACCTCCATGCTTCATGATTCAATTATAAAAGTGAGCAAAAACCTGTCAACTCTGCATTGAAGTTCATGCCAAAATCCTTGATGTGGATGCAGTGATCCGGCAGAGCTCCACATTTAAGCAACAGCCTCAGTAACACATTGATCTGTGTTTAATTTTAATGTAAGGTCAGTTGATATTAGTATCTCTCCATTAACTTCATGAATACACTATAAGGCATAAAGTAAAAATGGCAAAAATTGGCCTTTTTAAGTTTAATTTATCTACTTCAATAGTCTACATAAATATATTCACAAATGCACCAAGCACAAAACCATAATCTACTCTGCAAACTGTGTGATGAATGCTTTCATGATGCAAATTCAAAGATGAGCGCTTTCAGTGTATTTGCTGATTATAATGGGAGTGATTCACTTTTTGATGTGTCACGACGCTCTGCATGTGTGTATGGTGTAACTATGTTTACGGTTGCCAAGCAACATTGCACTCGCAACTGGCTGCATTAATACAGAATTAGACTGTGTGCCGGTTTCACAGCTAATTTTACAACAGCGTCAAACACGGCTCATCCAATTATATTTATAACCTATTACCGTGTTTTTTTAATTAGTTTTTTTTACATACATATTTTTTTTACATTACCATGAAGCCAAATCTTTATTTGAGACAGACTTATTAAGTTGTTATGAATACATTTATCTGTTGGTTTGTATCCAAGTTCTAATAAAAAAAAACAATAATAAAAGACACAACCTTTCATATGTAATGTTTTTAATTAACTCAGTTATTAATAGTACAAACAACTACCCGGTAATGTAAAATAACAGACATTTTTTGGTTGAAGCTTGAGCATGCCATTTTAACAATAAGCAAACAATTTATTAAAATATTTTTTATTTGCACACACACACACACACACACACACACACACACACACACACACACACACACACACACACACACACACACACACACACACACACACACACACACACACACACACACACACACACACACACACACACACACACAGGTTGTGTTTCCATGTTTTATGGGGACATTCCATAGGCGTAATGCATTTTATACTGTACAAACCGTATTTTCTATCCCCTACACTGCCCCCGCCTAAACCTAACTATCACAGGAGACATGCTGCATTTTCAAAAACATCACTTAGTGTGATTTATAAGATGTTTTCCTCATGGGGACCAAAAATGTCCCCACAAGGACAAGGATTTTGGATATTGCCATCCCCATACCGTAGGGATTACCAGTCCCCACACACACACACACACACACACACACACACACACACACACACACACACACACACACACACACACACACACACACACACACACACACACACACACACACACACACACCTAAAGGATTATCAATGCATTTATGGTTATGGTCCTGGTCAAGACAATCTCCTGACCTCCAAACTGAATGTCAGAATGGGAAAGAAAGGTGATTTAAGCAATTTTGAGCATGGCATGGTTGTTGGTGCCAGACGGGCCGGTCTGAGTATTTCACAATCTGCTCAGTTACTGGGATTTTCACCCACAACCATTTCTAGGGTTTACAAAGAATGGTGTGAAAAGGGAAAAACATCCAGTATGTGGCAGTCCTGTGGGCGAAAATGCCTTGTTGATGCTAGAGGTCAGAGGAGAATGGAGGATTCAAGCTGATAGAAGAGCAACTTTGACTGAAATAACCACTCGTTACAACCGAGGTATGCAGCAAAGCATTTGTGAAGCCAGAACATGCACAACCTTGAGGCGGATGGGCTACAACAGCAGAAGACCCCACCGGGTACCACTCATCTCCACTACAAATAGGAAAAAGAGGCTACAAGACTGGAAAAATGTTGCCTGGTCTGATGAGTCTCGATTTCTGTTGAGACATTCAGATGGTAGAGTCAGAATTTGGCATAAACAGAATGAGAACATGGATCCATCATGCCTTGTTACCACTGTGCAGGCTGGTGGTGGTGGTGTAATGGTGTGGGGGATGTTTTCTTGGCACACTTTAGACCCCTTAGTGCCAATTGGGCATCATTTAAATGCCACAGCCTACCTAAGCATTGTTTCTGACCATGTCCATCCCTTTATGACCACCATGTACCCATCCTCTGATGGCTTCTTCCAGCAGGATAATTAAGGCAGTTCTGAAGGCAAACACAGTATAAGTATGACGTTCCTAATAATCCTTTAGGTGAGTGTATATATATATAATAACTGCACAAAATCACATTCAATTATATACACTTAATACACACAAAATATCTAAAAATATTGTTTAAAATATTTAGATTACTCTAAATATTGCACCTTTTTATTATATTGAGATGGAGTGTAAACAAGACTGAACCATTTACGATGAATGCCCTTTTTTATGAAGTCTTGAATTAGTTTTTTACATTTTACATTATTACAGCTCCTCTCTCCCCAGTCTGGCTTGAATGTGCCATTTATTTCCTGTTTTGATGAGGATTATAACTGTGATAAGATGATTGACAGGGCAGTTTAAACGGTGACCGGATGCATGTAACTAAGCGACAGAGCTGTCCATTAAAGATGATGAAATACTATGTCCCAAAGCTTGCATACTCTTCTGCTACACACTCAAAAGTAAGAACTTTTTCTTCACAAAAGAGTACATACTTTTAAGTCATAGTATAAGTAGGAGAATTGGGACACAGCATATACCAACACTGATATGTTAGCTAGCAGGCTAGCGGAGGCTAAACTTTGCCCTTTGTTTACATCATAGAAACTAGATGAAAACTTATAATTGGAACTGTCAATAGAAAATGCAACTACAAATAATAAGACATACTTACAAGTTGTGATCCACAAATAACAGATTGGAACAGTGGAACTGCTCCATTTCAGGAGAAGCTTTTACATGTAGCCTGCATTGTGGTTCTGGAAGCTGTTCTCCATATTGGGGTTTTAATGTTCAGGAAATGTGTTTAAAATAAAACCTAACCACTTTAAGTTCGTCAGCTTTAGGAAGGTAAAACAAATGAGTTTTGGAAAAGGGGTGGAAGAAACGGTGCCTACACAGAGACAACAATGTCACAGCTCAGCCAGGCCTCGTCCCCTTTTTTGCGTATTCCATGGGCGGATATTATTTAAATAAATAACATTGTGACTTCAAAAAGCCCGGAAAAAATGTGTTGTAGTACAAACAAGTCGTTCATTGTCGTTCTTGGAAAGTGGATTCTGTTTAATAAAATATCTCCCTTTGGAGTGGAGCTTCGTCACGTTGCATATCTTTTTTATGCTCAAACAGCAACATTACAGAAAAAAGCTTAATAGAAATAACTCCTTTAATTTGAACTCAAACAGGCATTAAACTCGCCTACTATGCTTGTTTGTTCTTTTTTTGTTTTAAAATCAGAGCTTAGCACAATAGAAAGGCTGCCTAAAAGGCTCTTTCAGAAAAGTTGCCAGAGCTGGTAATACTGAATTTTTCACATAAATATTGTTATCTCCACAGTGAATGCATGTCTCTAATGCTGCAACAAATTGGCAAGGTCATGATACTGGAAATAATTGCAGTGTCGTGAAGTAAATGAATTACTAGTATTGCCCATTTTGCGGCATTGTTTTGGCTCTGGGTTCACATGTACTGTATCTTAGGAAATGTTAATTGAGTAGCACAAGCGAGGACCCTGATGTCACATTCTGATTGCTGAGCCGAAAACCACAGCGACTATGCAGTACGCCTACAAGACCTAAGACCTTTCACACTCACTCTCTCCCCTACCTTCCTTCTCTCTGTCTAATTCTGTGTGCTATGATCTTTTGCAAAAATCTACCGTTCACTATTTATGACACGCTGGAGCTCAAACCATAGAGGAAAAGTCTGCAGACAACAAAACAGCATGAAACCAGCTGCAAGTCAGCGGATGACTGAACTGAGAAAAACAAGCAGACAATAAATCCATTTATTTAAAAATGCTGCAGAGTGCACACGTTGTAATCATGTGAGCACTGCCCTACGTCGAATTTCATATAGCGCTAGCTAGTCGACTGAATCTACAATGTCAAGGCAAAATAAATCACATTTTACATGAAAAGTGAGCTTGCAGTCTGAACTGAATGCAAAGACAACACACTTTCGTCTGCATGTAAATACATACAAATAAAGTGTTTTGATGAATCCTATTAATGAAAGAATAACAATTATGAACTGGATCTTGTAATAAATCACTCAAAATCACATCTGTTTCCCTGTATTAACATCAGATTTAATGAACTCCAAATTTTTACTTTGACATGTTAAAATCACATCAATAACTGTTTTGTGCAGTTAAGGTTTGTCAAACTCAATCAATATCATTACTGTCTGGCTCTGCTTTTTGGGATATTTCTCTCTCTCTCTCTCTCTCTCTTTCTCTCTCTCTCTCTCTCTCTATATATATATATATATATATATATTTTAGGGCTGTTGATTTAACATGTTAGTTTAATGTTATTATTTTCTTATATTGTAGGCTTCACTTTTTAACTTAATTGATTTAACATTAAAGCCACAATATGTAATTTTTCGCACCCTAGAGGTCGCTTATTTGAAACAAAGGCGAAGCTTGATGACGCCTTGATTTCTCTGAGCTTTTATTATGCCGCAGATGGCGCTTCCACTTCATCCGTTCAAGAGAGGTTATGCAGCGCTGTTTTATAATATTAAATACATTTGAGTGTGTTGAAATTTGTTGTAATGCTACTCTGTGCGTTTGCTCAGCAGCTACTATGAGACACCTGTTGCACACTGCAGTAAGCTAGATCGATATTAGGCATGGTAAAACATGGTAGTCGCGGTAAATCAAGAAAAGCAGATTTAAACAATAAGGCTAACTGTGTTGAGCTATATAACAATGATTCGTTTTCTGTTGATGAATGTACATTTCATACAGTTGATTGGTGACAAACATGATGCAGGGCAAAAAAATGCAGTTGAATGCCCCAAAAATTCAAGATATCAGGGCAAAAATGCCTGTGAGTTTTCGTCTCATTTTTCTATCATACGATTATAGTTAAGCAATATCACACGAGTAAAAAGCACGATATCACACAGGTGATGTTTTTGTCTCAAACATTGACTTCTTGAGCAATTTGAGCTAGAGTATCTCATCTGTTTGATCGGGCCACACAGACCAGCCATGTGCATCTGTGATATTGCTCAATTTTGCCTACGAAAATATTACCTTAAGCCAGAGCAGAACTGTTGTACGTCTATGAGCAACACAGTGTTCAGTTTCTGAATGAATTTGCGTTTTGAGCGAATCAATTGGGTGAACCAATGATTCAATGGTCCATAAAGAGAGCCATACTTCATTCCTGATCCTGAATGAATCTGAGCCTTTTGAACGACTCTAATGAATGAATAACTTGCTCATTTAGACATCTACCATTACCTACTGGCAGTTTTAGTTTCTTAGAGTACCATTTCATTAAATAATAAAAAATAATAAAAAAATTCTGTTTATTTACATTTACTCACCCTTGTGTCGTTCCAAACCTGTATGACTTTCTTTCTTTTGTGGAACATAAAATAAGATATTTTGAAGAATCTTATTAACCAAACTGTTTTGGTCTACAAATATATATATAAATATTAATTCAGCTTCTGAAAAAAAAAAACAATATTTTTTTAAATCATGGCCATTGTAGCTTAAAGGTTTATGTGTAATAAATTCTATGTTGAATCAAGTCAAATATTTATTTCTAAAGTTTTTTAAAGAAAATATTAAAACTGCATTATAACATTGACTATATATTCATTACAGATAAGCCACAGAATGACCTGGGAAGGAATTCAATACAACATTTAACGTACCACTTCAATTTTTCATTGAAAAAGAAAGAACTTCATTTCATCATTCTGTTCACCTTCCAGACATTTAAAGACCCATTAGTCCTAAAATTCCATAAATACCACTCTGCCTCCTCTGCCAATGGCCCTCTCAGAAGCTGAATCCAGGAAAAGTACTTTTCTGCTTCAGCGAGATGCTAAGTCCACCGGAAAAGGTATTAGAGCCACAGCCAACCGGCCATGAATACACTTACCCCACTAGTAGAGTGGATCATTAACCTCGAGTCCCAGGATGCACTGAAAAATCCCCATCAGTTTAATAGGATTCAGGGTTAAAGAGAGAATCATGCTACTATTTGTAATTGTTTTAAATCCAGACTAGAGATCTGGAGTTGTTAAATCAGACTTCAGGACCACCAACAGCGCGTTAGCACTTCCGATCAAAGTGTATACGTTGTCTTTGTTAAGAAAGATCACGTGGAAGGAGGAGAAACGTACACTCACCTGATCGATTGTTAGGTGAGGTCCGGACCGGAGATACTGACGGAGTGCGTGAGGATGAGTACGGTCTCTGTCTATCTCTCTCTATTGTCGAGGCAGAGCCGACAAAGTGATACTGTGAGTAGCCATCCTAGAAAATAAAGAGACAGAGAAAAATGTACTATAATGCATGTTTTCATTTATGTGAGAGTGCACAACAAAACTTTCTTCAGGATCTATGTACGCTACATTAGCCCACTGTTATTCTGTTAGTTTAGTTTAAGCCCTCCTAGTGTGGAGTCATTACAAAAATCAATGACCGGATGGAGGTACAGAAATCAATGGACGGATGATCTGGAGTCAGTGTCTGTGGAGAAAGCCTGTTTGAGGTGTGACTGAAGCAACCTGAGAGGCTGATGGAGGAGATAAAATAAAGCCATTGGCCACTGGCTCTATGACACGTCACTGCGAACATGAATCAGTGGGTCTTGCTGAATGTGCATTGTTTCAATGTATGAAGCAAAAAGAGACAAAAAGTTTTAGGAAAATGTTGTGCAATTTATTGTTAATATGATGAACTAGATTAAAAATAATTGAAAATATTGGCTGAGAAATCTGAAGCATCATAAATTACATTTCATTATCATGCAGCATGAAAAATCATAAATGTGCATAATTAAATATCTAATATCAATCAAATAATAAATAATTATATATTTTTTTAGGATAAATATAATAAATGATATGATAAAAAATATGTCTAATGTCCCAAAACAATGTTGCAGATGCCACTTTTTGCAGTGTCATTTTCTAAAGCAATTATATATATATATATATATATATATATACACACCGTTCAGGCATAACATTATGACCACCTTCCTAATATTGTGTTGGTCCCCGTTTGAGGCATGGACTCCACTAGACCCCAGAAGGTGTGCTGTGGTATCTGGCACCAAGATGTTAGCAGCAGATCCTTTAAGTCCTGTAACTTGCAAGGTGGGGCCTCCATGGATCAGACTTGTTTGTTCAGCACATTCTCGATTGGATTGAGATCTGGGGAATTTGGAGGCCAAGTCAACACCTCAAACTTGTTGTTGTGCTCCTCAAACTATTCCTGAACCATTTTTGCTTTGTGGCAGGGAGCATTATTCTGTTAAAAGAGGCCACAGCCACCAGGGAATACTGTTTCCATAAAAGGTTGTACATGGTCTGCAGCAATGCTTAGGTAGGTGGTACATGTCAAAATAACATCCACATTGATGGCTGGACCCATGGTTTCCCAGCTGAACATTGCCTAAAGCATCACACTGCCTCTGCCGGCTTGCCTTCTTCCCATAGTGCATCCTGGTGCCATGTGTTCCCCAGGTAAGTGACGCACACGTGATTCATCAGAAACGTGAAAACGTGATTCATCAGACCAGGCCACCTTCTTCCATTGCTCTGTGGTCCAGTTCTGATGCTCACATGCCCACTGTTGGTGCTTTTGGCGGTGGACAGGGGTCAGCATGGGCATCCTGACTGGTCTGCGGCTATGCAGCCCCATACTCTACAAACTGTGATGCACTGTGTATTCTGACATTTTTCAATCAGAACCAGCATTAACTTCTTGAGCAATTTGAGCTAGAGTATCTCATCTGTTTGATCGGGCCACACAGACCAGCCATGTGCATCAAAGCCGCCCATGACCCTGTCATCGGTTCACCACTGTTCCTATCTTGGACCAGTTTTGATAGATACTGACCACTGCAGACCGGGAACACCCCACAAGAGCTGCAGATTCGGAGATGCTCTGACCCAGTCGTCTAGCCATCACAATTTGGCCCTTGTCAAACTCGATCAAATCCTTACCCTCGCCAAATTTTCCTGCTTCTAACACATCAACTTTGAGCACAAAATGTTCACTTGCTGCCTAATATATCCCCACAACTAACAAGTGCCATGATAAAGAGATAATCTGTAAATTCATAAATTCAAAAACGAAATTCATAGTTATAAAATATAACTGTACTCTTTAATTAAAATTGGATCAAGGTGGCTGTATAAGATATTATGAGCTTGTATGAGATTATAAGTTTGCTCTCACTGAATAAAAGGTCAAATGATTCATACAGCGGATTCATGGACATTTACCAATGCAGAGTAGACAGCAAGAATAAAACCACCAAATAAGTAAAGCTAAGCAATGAGGAAACAATTTCTCAAAAGTCTCACAAGGTTTCAGAATGGGTCAACAAACAAGTTTTGCTAGTGAAATATAATATAGCTGTGTTATCAGGCTATGACAAAACATGGAGAATATCTGAAAACCCAGGCTACAGAACAAGTTTTTTTTTAACAGGGACACAGAACACTACCCTTGACATCCCATTTGGCTCTCCGTGACATTCCTTTTGTTGGAAAGGTGAGGTATAGATCAAAGAGTCTGTCCCTCCGACTCTGTGCAGTTCAAAGCTGCCCCACTTTCCCAACACGGCAGAAACTCTAGCAGAAGGAGCCACCGCTCTCCAACTAATGTGCCTGTTGCAAATAATGTCATTGGACAGGTATTTGAAGGCTCCAAGGGGCGTGAAGAGAGGCACGGAACGGAGAAAAACAGCACTTGTTACCGGTCGACTTAAGACCTCTTCAGTAGGGGACTTTGTCATTTCCTTTTATTCACGCTTATGTAAGTATTACTTGAAATTTCAGGTTCCCACGAGAGGAAGAAATGAGAACTTCTACCTTTATTCTTTAAGATGATGGGTGGTTGGGGTGGCTGTGCAATAAAAAATACATGAAGAATGGATACTTCCTTTGAAGACGTTCCCACCACTTGAAAACAATACATTTAAGGAAGACTGAGTTTCAATGTGATTAAAGAATCCTACTGCATTCATTATGTCTCATAACTTCTTTCTTTCTTCTTTATCAGGGCTGAGAGAATAATGTGCATTGGATTGATGGATTTTCATGCTAAGGTAACTGCTTTCAAAGTGTAAAAAGGTTGAGCGGTAAATTCACATGGATAAACGCACGTCTTATAGGTCCGAAAACCTCAGTTAATTCTGTTAATTCCAGTTGAATGCATGAAGCATCATTACAGGACTGATTCTGACTTAGACCAAGGCTGAAAAGACCAAGTAGACCATACAAAGATGAGCCATTTATTGCAACCTGCCTTACTGTGATTACTCAATAACGCTGCTTAAGAGTCAGACAGAAAAAAAAAACTTCTGGTGTGGAAATGTGCACTGAAGCAAGCCAATGGCAAGCGCTCATTATTATACTCCCAGAGGCGGCTAGAGCCAGGAGCGTTGCTCTTGCTGCGTTGGCTCCCTTGGGTCGCTGAGGCAATTGACTACCCTGATACTTCCTCGTGGAGAGCGTTGGGTAAGGATGACTGTGGAATTGCATCTCAGGAGGCTGCCAGGCTGAATGTAACACCTCTCAGCACAACATGAGTGAGGCTTCAGGCTCAAGATCAATGGCATAAGCAACTTCTCTCTTCTCTCAGGCTAGAACTTCACTTCATCTTAGTCCAGCTCTACGTCATACTGAGTAAATCAAGCCAAGGGCTTCTGGGCTTTCTCGCAAACACACACACCTTATTAGTAGATGGAGCTGAAACCGTCCGCACTTCTTCAAAGATCTCTAAGTGGATCAATTTCTATAACTTGATATGAATTAAATGCATTTTATTATGCAAATTATGAATATTTATGCATTAATGGCCAAATTGGGACTGCAATATTTAAAAGTTTCTAAAAATCCATTTACATATGTCTAATCTTTCCCAATGCAATGAACAAACTCCAAATATATATATTTTTAAACATATAAATCGTTATATGCCAACAGTCACAATACCAATAGAATTGATTTTTTTACATTAAATTTAAACAAAATAATTTGGTCACACTATAGATTACTAGATCACTATTTACTAACTATTAACTATGACTTTTGACTCAATAAACTCCTAATTACTGCTTATTAATATTTAGTAAGGTAGTTGTTAAGTTTAGGTATTTAGTAGGATTAAGGGATTTTGAATATGGCATTAATATGTGCTTTATAAGTATTAATAGCCAATATCCTAGTAATATGCATACTAATAAGCAACTAGTTAATAGTGAGAATTGGACCCTAAACTAAGGTGTTACCAATAATTTTAGTGCTAAGAAAGTACAAAAATGTGTATATAACAAATAAAACAAAATTATAAATAAAAAAACAATGTATATAATTAAATTAATAAATTCATAAGTAAATTATAAAACAAGAAACCAAAAGGAAAATAAAACATACTTGACACACAACTCAATATATTATTAAATGTGGAGTTTATTTAAGACTGTTAAACTACATAATACAATTTCCTCCCATTCTGGCTAGAAGTTTCCTGGGCACAAGGCCATTGTTCACAGCCTTGGGAGGTGTCTGGCTTCCCAAACCTCTTGTTCCCGCTTTCCTCCCCTTTTGTGTTCCCTCTTCCCTCTCAGCTTCATCCGTCACACCACCTCAAAACACTAAGAATCGCGCCTCAGGTGGCCCGACTCATCCAAATTGACACCTTTCATTTCAACGGAGGGAGAGAAAGACACATCCACATGGAACAACTGTCATTATGCACTCATGAGATGAGAGACGGGGCTCTGCAAATGTTAATAATAGCAATCCCTTTCTTGCTGCCCTTTGCTTAATACCATCCCCGGTGACATTTCCAGGGCTCAGCTGGGTTGGAGGGAACAGGTTAGGTTGTGGGAGGTTTTAAAAATCTTTGCAAACCCAGCCTGGAGGGGGCTGAAAAGAGTGCGAGAGGGCTCTATCCCTCCAAAATCAATGCGAGAACTTTATATAATAAGCAATACTGTAGATTTAATGACTGATGATGCATCTATAGCTCTGGCTGTCCTCCACGCCCTTGACCTCATCACTTTATCTGCGTCAGCTAAAGCAGCTGCTCGATAACCTGCCTCAAGGCGGCATGCGAACACAACGCTGCTGAACCTGCGAGTGCTGTGGTCCTTTGTTCGATATTATTTATAGATATTTAGTCAGCTAGCATAATGGGAATCAGCGTTCTAATTACTCTCTTTCATTATAATCTACGCATGCTACCTTTTCGTCAAACCCTCTAAATATTTTTAAAAACACAGAGAGGGTAATTAATAGTATGTGCACAGAATTAGAGCTCGTAATTCGACATTGGTTTCGATGGCGGTGAGCTCAGCGGGGTAAACTCGCAAACATCCATAATTACATATCATTACAGAGATTTTCAAACAGCCATTGTGAATTAGCCCTGCGCTGCGCTCCCTCTTCGACACAGTTTGGGGAAGGGACGCCTCCATTCCTGAGGACACACTTCTAAACTCATCTCGGTGGTGCAGGCAGTCAGCTCGTGGCCTTTTCTCATCTTCAAAGGTCAGCGAGGCATCCGACGCCGTCTCCGTGGGCTGTAATTCTTCAGCACCTACTCTTCAGAGCCGAGTAGGCAAAACGACACATTACAGAGCTCAGTCTGGGACGTTCCTCACCACCCAGCATCGTATCTGTCAGGACGGAGATTGCTCAGCGAAGGGGAACGGTGTGTTCTTGCAGCCTAGAGGATTCTAGTGCTTGTTGGGGGATGGTGGTCTGTCACAACCCAAAATGTGCATTTTGATGCTCTTGCTACTTAGCCTGAAGTTGTCATACTCAGATTCTAGTCAGAATATGAGTCTGATACTGCTCCATTGGGCTGTGATTATGGGGCGTGTTTCAACTGAACCAGGAAAGAAAATGCCTCTGTAATCAATTGGACAGGTCTACAACCAATCAGAGCAATGGAGTAAGTGATGTATGTTGAGCAACGCATACTTGTCAACAGAACTCAACTGAAGAAGTAGAAGAAGAAGATGAGTGTAAACGATCTTTGCCGGTGTTGTGAAAAGAATTTAAGTATACATAGAGAACTTACCAACACGATCATCATTTTTGAGAGAAATATTAAAGGTGAATGTATAAATGAACAAGCTCTCCGTTTAGGATTAGAACAAATTCAACCCAATCGCTCTTTGGTAACGTGAAAGCTTACATTACTGTTGATCATCTGTACATCATTGTATAAAGCCCGCCCTGACAATTTGATTAGTCCGAACAGATCTGGTTTGAGCATAGTTGCTCCACAACGGATCAAGTCCAGACCGAATTTCCCAACCTCAAATTTTGCAGGCGGGGCTAAGTTCGGCTGGCATCCAGACTACTTCCTACTAGTTAATTTGGGAGAACTGTAGTTTGGTTTGACCGTGTTAATGTGAAACACTACTTTGTATGCTATTTTTTGTCTGTGTTTGAACAGAGGGTATGCATTGACATCACTTTCCCGCCGGAACAGGCTGCATGACTGGGTTTAATAGGGGAAACTGCAAAAAGGCGAGTAAAAGGAACGATTATCAGTTTAAACTAAAGGTTGGACTCGATATAAGTGTTCCTTACAACTTACCAAAGATCCAGTGATCCATGGATATTGACATGCAGCCAGGAATCGTGTTTCCTGACATTTATATGTGCCTGATTTTGACGCCGGGGACATAACGTTACATGAAGCAAATTTGCCTGTGAACGCTTTATAGGTATATATAGGTAAGTCTAAATCCGTGTGATCATTAATATCAATGTTAAAGTTTTCCATACACTATATAACAATATAATATATATGGTATGATTTTACCCCAAAATTCAACATATTGACACAAAATGATAACTGCAAATCCACGTTTTGCTGAACGGAGTCCATTTGTTCCTGTGAATTGCAGCGACCAATTTGCTTCTCCTTTCTGTAGCTTTCAGCAGTCTGTAAAAATATACCTCAGATTTCTTGTCAAATCTGTTTGTACAGTCAATCTCAAAGCTCTTTCCCGTTTTAGATGTGTTTTGTGTGTTGTTGTTTTTTCACGCTGAAAAACAATGCTGCCACCTGTGGGCGTAACCGCAGTCGCTCCGCCGACGGTGATGTCACGTGCACGAGCAATCTAGCTACACGGTCATAGGTTGTCCTTGATTTAATTTTCATGAGCACATTGTCTATTTACTGTCCCCCAAAGGTGCAGATTCTACAGTGTAAATAGTAGTTATATGCTATTTATACTATTGATACTATTTTCCCCTCAGTGTTGTTGTACATTAAATGGTATGCAATAATAACAGTGTAAATGATTATACTTATTAAAATTATTAAATGGATGCAATAATTGGGACAATAAAGCCCTCCCTTCACATACCCCTAACCCTAACCGATAAACAATTTATTATTAAACACACGTTAGACACTTTATTTCCACTTTTCGAATGTTTAATATTTTCTTCATTTTTATCGAAAAATAACTGCTTTTTCGATCTGATATGTGATGGGAAAAAGGAGTAGAGCACGTTTGGCAAAAAGGCAGACTCGGTCAATTTGCATCCAAAATCTCTGCCCTCGCCTTACCCCTATACACTATTGCTACTATTGACAACCCAGTGTCTTCTGTAATTTTGTCTGGCCCAACCAGACATCAGTGGGCGGAGTTATTGTACATAGCCTCTACTAACATGGCGGCTATTTGCACTTAGTATAAATAGACACTCCGATATATTATACAACATACCTACAGTACAAGTTCAGATTTTTGTTTTTATAAATAAATCCCCAAAGCTTAGCTAAAGAAAGATATGGTTTGATATTTAAAAAATAATACAGTTTAATTAGTTTGCTGTTAATTGCTGTTGCACAGAAATATGGGAACATTCATTCAAGGTCTCTTCACGTCAATCTATTTGCGATTCTATTCAGACCATACAATACGTTCTAAATGCAGTCAGTGCTAGGCAAGGCCAAAGTTTGCCTCAATAATCTGTGAGAGACACGTCTGAATGGATACACACAATAGTAAGTGCAACAAGCACTTATTGAATGGAAATATCTCGTCAGCCTGGCCGTTACTGCTCAATAGAGCATTCTTTGCTAGTCACTGCGGATTAATGTTTGCAGTCGGCTACAAGGTGTTGTGTGCAGAATAAACAGAGGCTTGCACATCTTTGTCTGGGAGGAGGGGCACAAAAAATGCTTCTCCAGTTTTTCTTTCCTTTCCAAACTAAAAGTTCAAACACAATTGTGGGGGAGTGTGAGATCAGTTAGCATGCTAAATGAATTCCTCAGGTTGGGATGGATGAAGTGGGACACAGCTGTCGTGAGTGGAAGCCGGTCTCTTACCTTCTTATAAAGGCTCCGGAGATCTCTGTACTGCCACATGCTACTGAGAACCTGAGATGCTGCCTTTACCACTTTAGGTGAATGTCTGAGAAAGAGAGAGAAAGAGAGAAAGAAGAAAACAGGCAAGTAGAGTCAAGTAGAGATTTAACATTAATAAATGAACATATGGTTTCAAGCTATTTGATAGAACTTTGAGAGCATGTCATTGGAAGATTTATTCAATTGGTTATTTCATTATTTATTGGCCTCAATTAATAAATAATACATTTATTTAAAAAATATTTAAAAAAGACATTCAATTAAAAAGGTTTTGGATTTAGAAACTCTTTCTATTTATCAAATACACCACTGTTCAATAATTTCGGTTTAGTAAGATTTTTAAGGATATTTATTTACTTCTATACATCAAAGAATCTGAAAAAAAGACATCTGGAAAAAAAATCACTTTCTACAACATTGACAATAAAAAGAAATGTTTCTTGAGTAGCAAATCATCAATATTAGAATGATTTCTGAAGGATCATGTGACACTTAAGACTGGAGTAATGATGCTGAAAATGCAGCTTTGCATCACATAATAAATTACATTTTAAAATATATTTAAAATATAACAGAAAACAGTTATTTTAAATTGTAATAATATTTCAGAATATAGAATCTAGATCAAATAAATGCAGCCTTGATGAGCACAAGAGACTTTACTCTAAAAAATGCTGGGTAAAAAACAACCCAAGTTGGGTTCAAAATGGACTAACCCAGCAATTGGGTTGTTTTGACCCTGCGGTTGGGTTAAATGTTTGCTTAAGACAACCCAACCGCAGGGTTAAAACAACCCAATTGAAAAAATCTTAACAACCCCAACTTTTGAACTGTAGTGTACTGTTGATGTTTCGAAGGATGACATAGAAAAATTGTTCTTTGGATAAATTCAAAAGATCAAAACATAACAGAAGAAAATGAAAATCCAATCCTGGCACATTGTTGCTTAGATGATTTCTCAGCTTTCTGTGCAAACATCTCACACGGACAGCAGCTTTTGTTATGATTAACAATGTACCACAAACAAAAGAAACAATTTCTTGGTTCTCAAAAATGACACAAATTTGATAGAACAGCTGTGTCTTTTGTCTTTCGCCAAGCCGAATCAATCCATTTCAGCTCAAAGGACACAATGGAACAATTTACAATTGCCACTTGAAATGAAGTTAGAATAAAATCTTTGCCGTCCTTGAGTGAACATGGCTTTAATAGAGGAAACGAATGCCGCTCATCCTTCATAATTTCCTCTCATAAATGACAAAATGCATTCTTAGAGGTGGATCTGTACGTTTGATTTGTCCCTCCCCTCATCTGGATTTTAACATGCTCAAATCTTCAGTTGAGTCTGAAATTAAACCCCTCACTTCAATGATGTAATGCAGTGAAGACTGTTGTGTTCACACAGCGGTGCATGTTTCAAAGAGGGAAACTACATAGTTACATAATAAGAGAAAAGTAATTTGTCAAATGAGTAGTATGTCTGAATATATACACTAACGAGCCAAAACATTATGACTAGTCATAGGGTGAAACGAATATCATTGATCATCTCATAATAAGGCCACATATAAAGGTCTGGGTAGATTAGACCAGGTATCGTAATCAGCGTTTTGGATGAAGGAGAAATGGGCAGAAATAAAGATCTGAGCAACTTTGCCAAGGGACAAATTGTTAGGGCAAGCCAACTGGGTCGCTTAGTGTCGCTCAGCAGTGGTGAGAATTTACCAACAGTGGTCAAAGAAGGGACAAACCATAAACAGGCGACAGAGTGTTGGGCACCAGAGACTCATAGATGCCCAAGGGCAAAGAAGGCTATTCTGTCTGGCCCAAGCCAACAGAAGGTCTAATGTGGCACAAGTCACAAAATGTTAATGATGGTTACAAGGGGAACGTCTCCACGCACAGCTTCATTGCACCCAAGCGGCAACCTCCCACAGTCTCTCTTGAAGCTAACACGGTGACTTAAACTGCAATTCAACGACTGGCCGCTAGAGACTGGCTCCAAAAGGGAGTCAAATCTACAGTATTGTTCAAAATAATAGCAGTAGAATGTGACTAACCAGAATAATCAAGGTTTTTAGTATATTTTTTATTGCTACGTGGCAAACAAGTTACCAGTAGGTTCAGTAGATTCTCAGAAAACAAACAAGACCCAGCATTCATGATATGCACGCTCTTAAGGCTGTGCAATTGGGCAATTAGTTGAATTAGTTGAAAGGGGTGTGTTCAAAAAAATAGCAGTGTGGCATTCAATCACTGAGGTCATCAATTTTGTGAAGAAACAGGTGTGAATCAGGTGGCCCCTATTTAAGGATGAAGCAAACACTTGTTGAACATGCATTTGAAAGCTGAGGAAAATGGGTCGTTCAAGACATTGTTCAGAAGAACAGCGTACTTTGATTAAAAAGTTGATTGGAGAGGGAAAACCTATAAAGAGGTGCAACAAATGATAGGCTGTTCAGCTAAAATGATCTCCAATGCCTTAAAATGGAGAGCAAAACCAGAGAGACGTGGAAGAAAACGGAAGACAACCATCAAAATGGATAGAAGAATAACCAGAATGGCAAAGGCTCAGCCAATGATCACCTCCAGGATGATCAAAGACAGTCTAGAGTTACCTGTAAGTACTGTGACAGTTAGAAGACGCCTGTGTGAAGCTAATCTATTTTCAAGAATCCCCGCAAAGTCCCTCTGTTAAAAAAAGGCATGTGCAGAAGAGGTTACAATTTGCCAAAGAACACATCAACTGGCCTAAAGAGAAATGGAGGAACATTTTGTGACTGATGAGAGTAAAATTGTTCTTTTTGGGTCCAAGGGCCACAGGCAGTTTGTGAGACGACCCCAAACTCTGAATTCAAGCCACAGTACACAGTGAAGACAGTGAAGTATAGAGGTGCAAGCATCATGATATGGGCATGTTTCTCCTACTATGGTGTTGGGCCTATTTATCGCATACCAGGGATCATGGATCAGTTTGCATATGTTAAAATACTTGAAGAGGTCATGTTGCCCTATGCTGAAGAGGACATGCCCTTGAAATGGTTGTTTCAACAAGACAATGACCCAAAACACACTAGTAAACGGGCAAAGTCTTGGTTCCAAACTAACAAAATTAATGTTATGGAGTGGCCAGCCCAATCTCCAGACCTTAATCCAATTGAGAACTTGTGGGGTGATATCAAAAATGCTGTTTCTGAAGCAAAACCAAGAAATGTGAATGAATTGTGGAATGTTGTTAAAGAATCATGGAGTGGAATAACAGCTGAGAGGTGCCAAAGTTGGTTGACTCCATGCCACACAGATCTCAAGCAGTTTTAAAAACTGTGGTCATACAACTAAATATTAGTTTAGTGATTCACAGGATTGCCCAGAAAAAATGTTTGTACAAAATAGTTTTGAGTTTGTACAGTCAAAGGTAGACACTGCTATTTTTTTGAACACACCCCTTTCAACTAATACCCCAATTGCACAGCCTTAAGAGTGTGCATATCATGAATGCTGGGTCTTGTTTGTTTTCTGAGAATCTACTGAACCTACTGGTAACTTGTTTGCTACGTAGCAATAAAAAATATACTAAAAACCTTGATTATTCTGGTTAGTCACATTGTACTGCTATTATTTTGAACAATACTGTATCTCCCCATGTTAAAATGCCCAACTTTACAGCAGGAAAGAAATATGTTTACAACCTGGTACAAAATGTGTTTTTGGTCTATACAGCTTATTTTGCCCTTCATGACAATATATAACAATTTATAACTCATCTGTTTAAATTATATTAAGCTTTAAAGTTCTGCATAATTAAAGGCACTTCAATGACATGTTGATTGCCACTATGGTGGAGCTAGGCGGGCGTGGTTTCAGCAACTAGGCACCTCAGCTCCACCCACGTCCTGCCTCCATTTTCAGTTATCCGGGAGTTATCCATGAGTGAAGCACGGTGACGCGCTGCCAAGCATCAAGTTTCCTTGCATTAGCAAAAATAAAACAACTGACTCCAAGCACAGCTAGAGTATGCTACCAAATCTTTAATACGTTTTAATAATATTTGATTAATTTTCTTAGGGCGGACATCACTTTTGGCCACTAACTGTATAAAGTCTGGGCTGTATTCATACTACACATGAAAACCGGAAGGCAGTTTCTTTTTTGGCCTAATGTTTTGCTAAATGTTCAACTTAAAATGGCTTATTTTTATCCAGACAAGAGCAGTGAGTGTATTACTTTGCACTGCCATGCATATTGCGTTGAGAACATATCCCAATCTGCACCAAATCAATCCGCTCCAAATCAAAAGTCATCAAACCTGATGCATATCAGAACAAACACAATGGTTGCTGCCACTTGCTGGTACTAAATCAACCGGTTGCATTCGTGCTATATCCAGACAAACAAGCACCCGAGTGGCTTGTCCCTTTGATAACCTCTCAGCAGGAAACTGGAAGCAGCTGTCATCACCATATTGGCTTGAACGGGGTGGGCACAGGGTATGAATAGCTGATGGGGGATATAAAGCAGTCGCATGAAGTGTCAGCGTGATGAGGGTCAGATTAATGTCTTTGACAGTGTGCATCCTGACTCGAGCATTAAATGTCATCACTCACTCAGTGTCAGTCTGGCTACACTTGCGGTTTCTAAGAGACTAAAGCAAGCAGTATAAAGAAAGATTAATGAATGACCATTATAAAATATATGGTTTAGATTCTGAGTGGATGTTGACTTAAAATCTGACTGGATGACTCACATTTGAAGCAAACACCTGTCGCCTGCTAATCATGCATATCAAATAAACACGTCTATATAAATACATCTATCTATATACAGGGGGCTTACAATAAAATAAAATAAAAATCCTACATGCACGAACACACACACGCATGCATACATTATATATATATATATATATATATATATATATATATATATATATACATGTAAGAAAACATAAAAAATGTAATTAAAGGGGTCATGAACTGGCTTTTAAAATGTTTTTATACTGTTGTCTGAAGTCAACTAATGTTGTTCGCGTGGCTTTTACATTCAAAAACATCATAATGAATAAGTAATAGGCTATTTTCTACCCTGGTTTTGAGCCTCTCTCATGGAACGCTCTGTTTTTATGGGCGTGCCACACTGAAGACTATGATTGGATAAAACTGGCGTATTATAATGAGCTCCTTCTTCCCGTGAGTACACGAGGAATTGTTTTGAAAGGAATGATGATTCTCTCACAGGGCTCGCAAAATGTCTTTATCAAACGAACACAATGATTTATCGCTCATTCTCCTGCACTTATTTGGAATGTAATTTTTTATGACTTGGCCCGCCCGATCGGTGGATATAATCGCAGCACATTGAACCAAACAACACCTCAAATAAAGGATTCTCCAGCCTATGACAGCGTGCTAAGTTATGTTCAGTTAGACATGTACACATAATCAATAGATATCAAACAATCTGTAACAATGCAATACTATCATATATTAAAAATGTTTTTACTCACATAAGTGTGTTGCTTCATTCATTCATGTAATAAATTCCTGTCTGTAAATTTTGTCTCGTTTACAAACGAATCCGTGGTGAAATGAAGGAACAAACGTGCAATGTCTTCCCCACGTGAGCTAGATCTTCATAAAAAAAAAGTTCAACCATGCATTCATAATATTAGATTCCGAAGGATGCTTTCGCAGCGACTGTTTTCTTCCACAACCAGGCACAGCGCAATATCTTGCTATTTTCTTCATGTTTATTGCTCTGTAGCGCTATATGTTTAGCTCTACGAAGGTCCAAGTTATTTATGTTACATTTCTAAGCATGAGTCAATGGGCGGGGCTACACAATCAGACGTACTTCTTCTGTTGAGGCGGTGTTTCACCACACTCTGACGTCACAGGTTGGCACATTCTATAATTCTGAGCATTTTTGGGTCTGGTGTCAATAAAAGCTTTTCTTTGACTAACAAGGACATTTCCAGCTCTGAAACTTACAGGATATTCTTATATCACGATTAACTTTTATATATCAAAGGCAGAATGAAAAGTAGTTTTTTATTATATTATATATTTTGGGGCATTTTTGCCTCTATTTTTTGCCTTTATTGGATAGGACAGAGAGCAATAGGGGAGGAAACATGGGGACAGGATCAGGAACGAACCACAAACTATGTTTCTGAGTGTTGAGCCTTTGGCTCAGGCTAAAATACAATCAATTTAAATCCCAGATTTTCAATGTGGTCTCATTTGGACTCATCTGTATATCTCCTGGTGTTTCACAAAAGTGATAAGCCAGTTCCAAGGCTGTGTTACAGTTGTTTTTATCTAAGTTAAGGGACTCCATGCACTTCACTTCATGGCAGATAACACCCCTTAACCATGTTAAAATCACTGCTACATACAGCCTCTTATTCTGAAGGATGCCGCAAATAAAAAATCAGCTCTTTCTGTATTGGAAAAAGTGGATGTGTTCCTAGTCCAAGTTTTCTTTTCTTCAATACAGTTCAGCAAGCACTGAGTAAGCGACTCGTGTTGCGAATGTATGATATATCTGAACATCTGTAGAAAATGTGGCCTTGAAGCTCATAAAATCCTTATTGCGGTTTGACTCATGCTGTTCATCTCTTTATAAAGGTGCTGGCATAAAAGTGGAACAATGTATCTGGAAAATAAAATGTCTCCAAGAGCAATGCGCAGTTTATGGAGAACAAAATAACTGACAGACCTCAGGGTCCACGGAAACACAAAAACAAAGCCATGGCCTAGTGGTTAGCGAACACTTCAGGGTATTTTACGCGGGTTAGACCGGACTGAAAGTGGTTATTGACAAGATGCAGGCCTTTAATCTAAAATAAAAAGACTACTTACTTGTCTCCTTTACTCCTAGCAATACCGATGAGCTTCTCAATGCCACCAGCGTCTCGTAAGGCCTTGGCGTTCTCCATGTTCTTGGTGATGACCTCGTGTAGGCGCAGCATATAGCCGTAACGGTGTCATCGCACATGGTTTTACCTGCTGTGCTGTTTGCCGTACCCCCGCTGCTCCCGCTAGCATTGCTCCCGCCCGGGAGCCGGTGCACGAGGTCCCGCATGGCGTACTTTCCTAGACAAAGTGTGTGAGAGAAAAAAATAGACAGAAAGAGCATATGAGGAGGTGCTGATTAGTGCTGGAGTAATTATGATAGGCAGGAAGACATTTTTCACAGTCAGTACGACTATTGTGCTACAATTTATTCTTAATCTAGAGAATAATAATGCAGAAACGACAATTCAAGAGTGTCAGATGTGTCAGTTTAAGCATCACTGGATTTCTATGGAGGGGGTGTTATCCTGACTGCAGCGTGGATATATGACTCACACTATTTGAACAAAGGAAAGAAAATGAGAAAGTGAGAAATCTCTGACATTAGAAAAACAGCAGGGGATGTGTAATTGAAATTGACTTGGCAACACTCACACAGCACTGAAAAAATAACTTGACCAGTGGGAGAAACAATATGATTCTTGAGTTTATGTGTTTGTGTCGGTGAAGCATGAGACAAATTTGTGCTGTAACACACTAAGTGATATTAACAGGCAATCACAAGAGCAATGATCGCTACAGGATGTTGAGTGCTCCTTTCTCATCCAGTGGTGTACGGGACACCCCCTCACAGCATTATGAGACTATTATATTATGGTTAAATTTGCCTAGAGCTAATATACTCCAAATAAAAGCCATATCAAAGCAGCAAATACATTGTTTGTCTAAACACACTTTTAATGCCACACAAAAGGAAAACTACTGTAATTTACCCTGGAATTGGCACTGATTCACATGCACAGTGGACAGTAAACAAGACTTATTGTGAGATTAACAAAATAAACATTTATATTAAATAAAAAATAAATCATTATGCTGCACAGTGAAATGTCGCATTGCGAGATATAAATTCACACTTTGAGATATAAAGCCACACTGTGAAATATAAAGCCACATTATTAGATATTAAACCACACTGTGTGAGATATAAGATCCAAAGCCATATTATGACAAATTAACCCATACTGTGAGATACAAAGCCACATTATAAGATCCAAAGCCATATTATGAAATATTAACCATACTGTGAGATATAAAGCCACATTATAAGATACAAAGCCATGTTATGACATATTAAACAATACTGAGACATAAACTTATTTAAGATAATGTCACATTGACAGATATAAAGTAACATTTTGAGATATAGACAATCGTTATGGGATATTAAGCTAAACTTCCAAAGTCACATTATAAGATAATAAGTCACATTGTGAGATATAAAGTTATCTGCATATGTGGATATGTGAGATATAAAGGTACATTTTGAGATATATTTTTTTACTATAGGCAGAAATAGACTTCCATAGTAGCCCAGCAGATATACACTTAATATATATGACAGACAGTGGCAGCTTGTTAGGGGAGGCACAGCCTACACTAAATTTTGAGGTGGAAAATGGGAGATGGATGTTTAAAATTAAGTTTAAAATGTCCAGTTATTTATTTAATATCATGTCTCGAATGTGATTTTTTTGTTGTAATTTCACTATCGTAACATTATGAAGTATTACTGAAGTTGGAACCACTGCTGCTCTTCCCCGAACGTGCCAAATCTGCTGTTCGGAAAACTGTACTAAGCCGAGTTTGAGGGGATTTGGCAAATCCATAACAGAGACTTTTGCCCCCTTGGTAAAAAAAAATAAAAATAGCCTATCACTTTTGAGTATCTCACAATCAGCAGCTATTATGCAAAATTCACCTTTATAAGGTGTTTGAACATAAATGTGTGTTGGCAGTGTGTGTAAACAACAACCCTATAATGGTAAAAATCCTACTCCTTTTTTAAAAAATCCCCATAAATCATAAACAGTGTCTCAGAACAAGCTGTTTCCAGTGTGACGTCACACTGCAGAGGCCCCGCCCACACATGTTGATGGACACTGACATACTAGCACAGACCCCTCCCTCAGAGAGCTGAGCTGTTCACACAGTCCGCCATGTTTATCTCCTCGCCAGAGCATTAACAGCAGCATTCAAGAAAGAGATGTGTTCTTATTAAAGCTACTAAAGTTCAGTCAGTCAAGAGCAGTGAGTGAATTTCTCAGTGAGTGAGTTTATCTTCTGTTGTTTGATAGAGAACTAGTCTAGTTTAATACACAACTCACGGATGTGCTGACATCCAGCTCTGTGCGCATGCGACAGGAGCATGTGTGTGTGTTTAAGTTGAGAGCGATAAAGCTTTAAAACGCATGCAGATGATAATATTTCATGATGATGAAGAACTGCAATGTCACATAAACGTGTCTGCGATAGAGATGATCATTAAAACAAACAGATATCATGTTTCAGTTTTCATTTTATGTTCACTGCTGTGAATGAGCTGTGAACGAGATGTGTAGGCTCCGCCCTCTCGGGTGGGGAGCAGCAGCTCATTTGCATTAAAGGAGCCATGTACAGAACAGCTAATTTTTCTTCAACCCCAAAATTGCCATTTTTAAAATGGTATATTAAATGATCTGTTAGGGATTTTGATCTGAAACTTCACAGGCACACTCGTGGGACACCTGAGACTTATATTACACCTTGTAAAAAGGGGCATAATAGGTGCCCTTTAAAGTGTTGAGAAAAAAATACATTGCAGAGGAGGCTAGCCTCCCTTGGTATATCAACCAATCATTGCAGAGACGTAAATTGAGTGATATTAGTTTGAAATGCACCCACTGATAATCTAGCAATTACATTAATTTTCGAGAGTAGAGATATTAAATATTAGATCGCCAACAAATTTACCAAGATAGCATTCGAGCAGTAGCCTAGCTACAAATGAAAAATGAAGAAAGACCCCATGCTGAAGTTGGACATATAGACTACAGCAATCATCATTTAAGGGATAGTTCACCCAAAAATGAAAATTACCCCATGATTTACTCTCTCTCCCTCAAGTCATCATAGGTATATGTGACATTCTTCTTTCAGCGAATACAATCAGAGCTGTACTAAAAAATGTCCTGTAAAGTTTTAAATATGGACCTTTTTCTCACACGAACCCATCAATTCGCTTCAGAAGGCCTTTATTAACCCCCCAGAGCCGTGTGGAGCACTTTTATAATGGATGGATGGACTTTAATGAACTTCCACTCACTGACATTATAAAGCTTGTAAGAGCCAGGACATTTTTTAATATAACTCTGACTGTACTCGTCTGAAGAATATCATATACACCTAGGATGGCTTGAGGGTAAGTAAATCATGGGGTAATCTTCATTTTTGGGTGAGTTATCCCTTTAAATGTCTGAACATGCTTTTAAAACTGACATTTAGGATGGATTCGTTCTTCAATGATAGTCTAGGCATGTGAAATTAAATTAATATTTTCTTGCTGTATACATGTATTTTTTTCTTTATGTCTAAAAGTGACCAAATAAATCAATTTAAAGCAGTTAATAGTAATAATAATAAAAATCATTTAGGAGGATTAGGACCCCTTAGACTGCTACAATAAGTGTGCCTCCTCTACTTTAAAATCCACAATAGGAATATTAGTACTGCCATGTCAAAATATGGCATTGTATAATTTTTGCTTTCACTTGAGGATATCTAGAATTGCCTGCACGTCACACATTTAGTTCCGCATTGGAGAAATGCAAACAGCTTGAGGGAAGCCCACTAGGCAGAGATCGCAAGTGTCTGCATTTTGTCATTTTATTGTTGTTGTTTTGCTGCTCCAGAGGATTTCTAATTTTAACTAAGAACAAAACACGAAAAGCTTTTGTGTAGACATCTGTATTATTGCTGTATTATTGTGTACAAGCACAAGCCTACAAGATATTTTTGTTAAGTAGCCATCCAATTTCAAGAAGAACAAGAAAATAGTTTGCAACAGAGTATTTCCAGATTCCTTGCCTCTTTAATCATCCAAACGTTCCAATAAATTGACCTTTGAAACACAGAAGAGTCCTTCTCCTTCTGGCACCCTATTATTCTATCACAGAAGCACACAGCTAATGAAATTAATCTAAGGCTGTTCAATTCTTTCCGCTAATTCCAAATGGTCTCCTAAGAAGAAACACAGACATCATTTTCTACATGAAGCATACTGCAGAAGGGCTCCGTTTTATCACCAATAAGCTTCCAGTTAATTGGTGTCTCCTTATCTTGTAGCCGCAGGCAAAATCGTCTGTCTTGCTTGAGCTGAAAATATGGAGGCGGTCCAATGAGACGCAAGATTTCTCTGAACAGCGAACTGTGGGAAAAATATGATATTTACTGAATACAAACATCGATCAGATATCATCTCTTCGTTCATCCAATCTCCAACAAGCGCTTTCATTAATCTGCCTTCATTTGAAGTGCATATGTTTAGATCGCTGTCGAATAAAAATGATCAGTTTAATGTGAAAGGTCACAATAAATGTAATCCCTCCCTCTTTGAGTGACTAAAAGACAGAACGGGAAAAGTATTTATATGAAAGGTTATAGCACATGATTTGATGTATCAAATCTGAAAAAAAGAAAAGAAAAGTTTATCAGGAAGATGCGCCTCATGATCAGGATCCCACAGAGGAACTAAGAGGTGAAACAGGTGAAGTGTGGGACATTTTTAGTCCAGTTTTAGGCTTTATGATCACAATTAAACAAGATTGCATGGTTATGAGTAATCACGAGCTTAGGACTCTTTATGCCTCTGATTTTCAAGTACTGCAATTTGGACAGGTTTAAATCTGAACACCGATGTGGAGATCTCAAAGTCAGCCTGAGCATGAAAAACAACACTGGCAAAGTAAAAAGGGCTTTAAGTAACATGTTCACACTCCTCGTGATAAATGAAGAGTCACTTTATGGACTCAGCCGGATGGTTCTGCTACATGACGATGAGATCCAGCGACTGTATATGACTCAAGGCTAACCTTGACTCAGAGTACCTCATCCACGAGCTCTCGGGAATACGAAGGCTTAGTGGTAATCAGAGGTAAGTGCAGACCCTCCAGCCTATAACAGCCCATTCTCCCACAAAACAGGCAATCAGCTACACGGCCCTGGGCCATCATGAGCTCCACAAATGCACACGCACCCACAGACATTTACAAAAAGAGAGAGAGTGCCCATCAGTTATTGCTGATTTTATGTACACTGAACTCTCTGTGACCAAGTTAATAGACCTACGCTGTAAAGGACATTAAAGGAAAAGTTCAGTGTTATTATTTACTCACCTTCATGTCATTCCAAACCTGTATGCTCTTTCTGTATAACACAAAAGTAGATGTTTAATGCAGTACAATGCTCCAGAAAAGGACAAAAAACAAAACAAAAAGCATATACAAGTTTTGACCTATACAGTATGATGCAAAAATTGATTATTTCAAAATATATCTGTTTGAATTCCACGGCAAGGACCCCTTGGTGGATAAGGGTTATATACTGTAGGAATCTTAGGCCCGGTTTCACAAACAGGGCTTAGGCCGTCTGCGTTTTTTACTGGTAGCCGAGAGTTGGTCGCTCATCACTGTCACTTTTCACCCAGTCGTCCAATCACAGTGGAGGAGGGGCGGGACAAATACCACGCCGACCAACTGCCACATTCTGCTTGTACAACGTCAACAGACGAAAACAACAAGCATAATAATGGAAAAAAAAAACATTTAAAACAAGAGCCAGAGCAAATACTTTACAATGTATCTGCATTTTTATATAGAATCAATACAGAAACAAACTGTGAAATGAGACACTAGTAACACTTTCGCAGATATTCCGTATCATAACAAGAAAAGAGTATCAATTGAAAAAAAAAAAAAAAAAACTGTTGCGCTGCCAAAACGCTCTCAAGCGCCCACAGCTAGACGTTTTCAGCAGAGCGCGTAATGTTTTCAGATAAAAACACTTTGGTGGACACGCTGCCAGGCTAAGCTAGGATTAGGCATTAGTTCAATTAGGACATTTTAGTAACTTTCATAAATGAGCCATAGAAAAAAACATTAGTGGTGTGCATCTAAAGACAAAACAATGGCTAGGACATATTTTAAGATATATCAGTGCAAGTTTCTTTCAGTTAAAACAGCTCAAACATGCATTTTAGTCTAAGACTTAAGCCTTGCATGTGAAACCGGTTTAAGTGTTACATTTTAAGCTTGGCCTTAAATAACATGCATTTAGTATCATATTAATGTACTTATACTGCCGTTCAAAAGTTACGTTTTTTAAAATGTTTTTAAAAGAAGTTTCTTATGTTCACCAAGGCTGCATTTACCTAACTAAAATACAATTAAAACAGTAATATTTTAAAATATATATAGATTAAAATAAAAATTTTGTATTTTAAAATATTTTTTTTCCTGTGATGTAAAGCTGAATTTTCAGCATTACTATACTATATATTATGATCCTTCAGAAATCATTTTAATATGCTGATTTGCTCAAGAAACATTTCTTATTTTTATCATTATCATAATGTTGAAAACAGTTATGCTACTAACTATTTTTTGTGGAAACTGTGATACATTATTTCTGGATTGTTTGATATAGAAACTTCAAAAGAACAACTTAAAAAAAAATATATATATATATTTTTTATATTTTTAAAAATAAAAATAATCATTATTGATGTACAGATATATTTTTAAATTTTAATTTCACTAAATATATTGTAATAAAAATAACATCTAATAAGACAATTTGGCTGAAATTTTTCAGCTAAATTTTTTATTATTTCATATTTTATTATTTTTACTTCAATTTTTTTATTTTGTACTTTTTACTTTAGTTTTAGCTTTTAGTTTCATATATCAGTTTTATATTGACTTTGCTTAATAAGTATATCCAATTTTTCACAAAAAATAAATAAAATAATTAGCAATCAATAACTGGCCTATACAGTATCATTGCGGACCCGTTAAAAGAAGTTAAAAACAACATGAGGATGAGTAAATAATGATAGCATTCATTACACTATCCCTTTCAGCGGAAAGCATCATCACTCTGTTCCTCTGGGAAGAACACGCACAGGTGGTTGGCAACTGTATATAATGACTGGAATGACATTATATACTTTCATATTAAAATGAATCTGAATAAAATGAAGAGCATTAATATTCTCTGTCTGAGTTCAAAGAGTGTTGGTAAAATGTTCCATGAAGGCCTCAGGGTTCTCGGCTGGGTTTGAAATGTCACACAGTGGTGAAAGGCTTTGGGCAGCAACTCTGTGAGCCTTTATCCTGCAATAACATTTAAATGGATCCAAAGAGGGCGTTTTTTCTTCTTCTTTTTTTTTTACGAAGCTAACAGCAGGTTCAAACCCCACTAGCAGAAAATGGCCGACTTGGACATAAAAGAGAAGACAAGACATTCAAAGACAGACCTTAAAACTACATTTTTCTTAAAGGTTAGGGAGCAAATTAAATTGGAAATCAGCCACCGTGGAGACTATTTGAAAGGAGAACGTCCGGCAGTGTGGCTTTCAAGCGTGGTTACGGGCTTCTATGTCTGTCATATTGGATTAAAAGCAAAAGCATCTTCTGAAGAACTATGGATGCAATTTTAAACAGGGCCACCTTGTGGCGGGGCAGCCGGGACAGATAGAAAAATAGAGTGAATGGCTGGATTTAGCCACAGAAAAGATAAAGTGGTGATTTTCTTGTGTCATTATTATGAAGCAGCTCTTTTGCTGCGCGGCACCTCTGGCAATATCCTAATGAAAGAGAGAGAAAACAGATAAAGGAAGGGAAGATGGAAAAATGACCAAACGGATGCATGAGGGAGCGTGATAGATGGGAAGATTGGCTGCAAACTGAAGCGAGAGAGGACGTCGATTGGTCACAGCTGCACACACACACACACACACACACTTGGTTATTTCTCTAAAGGCCAGTCTGTTGAGCACATGCCCTCTTTTCTCATCCTGTGTGCAGGTGGGCGGCAAATATGAGTCTTTTAGTCATCAAATCCGTGATGAAACTTTCAATGATGGATCAAAACTTTTCAAATCCCTCTCCATCAACTGAAATGTCGGACCTTCGAAACAAGCCGAGTAAAGCTGGTTTTCAAACATACAGCACAACTTCAAACATTCCCAACAAATCCACCGAGCTTTGTCTGCTAGTCTTCTGAAGAACGTGTCTCATCATGGCCCGTATGCCCACACCAATACCCTCCTATTTCAAAGTTTTGCCACCTGAAAGTTTGGAGAGTCATTCCGATTTCAAATCAAACTACTCTGCTGCAGATCCAATGCTATGCTTAACTTGTGTCTGTATTCATGTATGCCGCTACGCCTGATGTTGTGCATGTCAAAGCCTCAAACAGCATCTTGGGGATTATATACATTAACTCAGCCACTGAAACTCACACACAGCCCACTGACATGTTCTCCTTCTTAACGCAGAGGTTGGTAAACCAAGTTTTTTTCACCTGCCGATACAAAAAAAAATTCTTAAGAGCCCATAAAAGTAAAATATATTCAAACCAAAAATTATTCAGACACCAGATATAATGTTTTACTACTGGGTGCAGGACACTATAGTTCATTTATGCAAGTAAGGATAGCAAAATAAAGTCAACTGTGACATATTATACCCAAAAATTCTTCATACAGTGGACTACCAGTAGAACTGGAAAAAATTTGGGACCAAAATGATTCAGACACTTTGACCTGACCAAGTTTTGCTTCAGTGTTTTTACTTTAAATGCTAATGCGACCTTTTACACCACAGACTGAACAAAATTAACCATTGCTTGGTCATTGGTTGAACTAAATTGGTATTATCTATTTGTGTACTTAAATCTACCAGCTGATTGGTTGATTGACATCCATTACCTTTCAAAAGTTATCTGACATTATCAAGATGAATTTGTTCTGACACAGTTTAACTCGAAGTTCATGTCATATTTTATTACCATTTTCTAAACTATAGCAAATAAACTGTGATAATGTAAGAAAATGTTGAAGGTGTCTGAATATACGTATATATTTGACTGTGTGTACATATATTATACATTATTCAATGTAAATTGTAATGCTTACAAATGTCATTAAACTTTCAATTCATATATGATCATGCACTTTTTAAAGGGGTGATGAATTGAGAAATCAATTTTCCCTTCAGCCTTTGATATATTAAAGGTCATGGTCACATAAGAATATCCTGTAAGTTTCAGAGCTGAAAACTTCCTTGTTAGTCAAAGAAAAGCTTTTATTGACACCAGGCCCAGCAAACAACAGCTCTCAAATATATACTGATCAATGACATAATAGAACGGGGAAATGCCGTTCGTTGCGATTCGGAATCAGACACGGACATGTATGGGCCAGGGCTCACAAAGCCCAACATACCGTGCCTATGTGTTTCCCAGAAGGGCTACCCCCGTTGGCCCGTAAGCCCGTCGGCAGGCCGGTGAATTTTTAATAGTGAAATAACATTCCTTTCTTGATCTGCGTTGTTCCCTCTCTTGTCTTGATATTTGAACAGCGCACATCCGCGCGTGTGTGTGCGGTTCGCGCTTAAATCCACCGATTGGGTGGACAAAGTAATAAAAAAATTTATAATCGCAGGTGGATGAGAGATACATCATTGTGTTTGTTTGATAAATACGTTTTGAGAGCACTGTCAGAGAATCTTTCCGGTTGCTGCTTTCAAAACAATCTCTCACGTGAACTGACAGGGGAGCTGAAGCTCATTAAATATGCAAATCTTATCCAATCCTAGCCGTGGGCGTTTACTTCCAAGTCTTCAGTGCGGCACGCCCATCAAAACACGAGCATGTCTTGAGAGAGCTTCAAAACCAGTGAAGAAAATAGCCTATTACTTATTCATTATGATGTTTTTGAATGTAAAAACCACATGAACGTCATAAGTTGACCTCAGACAACATTAATAAAAATTAAAAAACCTAGTTCATGACAGCTTTAAAAAATCTACAAATGTTTACAATAATTTAAAGTTTCATTAATAAATCATTAACAAACATTATATAATGCTTAACAGACCGTTAGTTAATATATTCAAATAGCTAATAGATAATATGCTTGTTAATGTTTAATAAACGTTTTACATAATGATTAACAGATCATTATTTAATATAAATAAAATGCTTACAAATGTCATTAAACTTCAACTCATATACTTTATTACCTAATGCACTTTTTTTACATTTACAAATGTTGTAACAAATGTGTTCAATTAGTCATTTTAAGCACTTCACACATTATCACTACACTATGTTAAATATTATTCATAACTCATAACCATAGTCTGTAAAGGTCATCATTTGGTCTTTGTTTGTCGTGGTGTATTTTTTAAACTTTTTAAAAAATATATAATTATTTGTTCATGTTTTTGCAGTACCCAATCGAAAGTTGAAACTATTCATTATTTGTAAATAATCGTTTACTAATCATTTATGGGTATTGGACTTTTAGCTACTGTGACAACATTTGTGTAAAGGGTTAAATTTAGCTAAATGTTTCCTAAAGACATAACAAAACACATCATTGTAATTTGTTGTTTGAAATGAGTTTTTATTGCCCCAACACTTCTATACTAGATCCTAAAACAGGATATTCCTTATTGAATCATACATCAACAGAAGGAAAATCTATTTTTCCAAGAAATTATAAATGATAAAAAAGAAAAGGTCAAAGCAGAAACAGATTTCATTTGTGCTGTACCTGAGGGTCTATAAATGTCAATGCTTCAAAAGTGAACATAAAACTAAAATGCAGTGAAATTCATTCTCTTTTAACCTCGTGTAAGAAAAAGAAGATCATTTTCTGATCTTGCAAAGTGCTGTTTATCAGCATACAGTATCAAAGATCCAGGATAAAGCTTAATGCTTTGAAACTGGCTGGTTAAATTCATTTACACAATCAATCTTCAATCTAATACGTATTTAAACCGCAGAACTGAATTGGCTATTTACATTAAATTCATGTGCCCAGTTTCTATCCTTGAATTTTGTAAAAAAGTTCAAATATAGATTCAGTGATCAAAGACGTAAAATAAATCACAGATGAAAGGAAAAGAAAAAGGGAGAAAATACAAAAAAAGGGACCTTGCTTGATTTTATTGCTCACAGCTCTCAAAAGCTTTTGATGGATGGCCATGTTGAGCTGTCTATAAAAGCAAAGTGTGATAATAGCCGCTAGTCACAGACTGTGTTTACATGCACACACTTCTGTCAATACGAATCAATTTAGAGTATGAATGTACTATTTATATGGACTCTAAACTCTGCAATCTGATAAAAATAGCAATGGGCTACTTGCACAACTACTTCTGCGTTCTACTTATTACAGCTCAGGAGTTTCCGGTAACATGAGAAAGCAGATTATTACTATGTTTTATAGCTGTCGATTCATTAAAGGTACACTATTGTAGGATTTTTGCAGTCAAATATCCAAAAACCACCAGGCCAGTATTATATATTTTGTTTGAGTACTTACAATGTCCCAAATGTTTCCAACTATTTGTAAATTGTGAGAAAATCGCTATTTACCAATGAACCGGGACGTGTGAGCATAGCGTGTGAGGGAGTCGCCTGTCCATCTGCATTACCCTCATTTCCGGTTTAATTTTGCAGAAAAGCTTTACACACTCTCACTGGAGTGTGAACAAGTGTCACAGCAGCCGCCGAGCGAACGCACAGAGTAATGTCATGACATCATTTTAAACACACTTAAATGTATCTAATATAATAAACAGAGCTGCGTTATGGTTACTTCATACTCATGACCGGAAGAGCGGAGATTGCGCCGGCGACTGAGTCCCGTCATAATAAAAGTCCCGTTGCTTGCGAGAAGTGTGTCTTGCTTAACAAATCGCTCCTGCGGCCTTGCTCAACTCCACAGCACTCGCCCCCGCTCTGCTTCATATGCAGTAACGTTAATAATCGCATCCATGAACATGATTTCAGCCCGAATCCTGTCCCAATTCTTTTCCACCGGCTGTGAGGTGAAGACCACATGTCCCAAGATTCTGCGCTCAAACTTGACGTCATTAAACTACGCCTTTGTTTTGAACAGGCGCTCTCTAGCGGATGGAAAAGTTGCACAGTGCACCTTTAAAACAACGAATCATGTTCTCTGAGTTAACATGAATTGTCTCGAATCTGCTGAAATGTTAAAAGAAAACAGAAAAACGGTTATTTTACATTTTAATATTTCACAATATTACTAAATAAAATAAATGCAGCCTTGGTGAGCATAAGAGACTTCTTCTAAAAACATTAAAAATCTTACCGATCAAAAACTTTTGAACAGCAGTGTATTTCCCTACTAACCTGTAGCAGTACAGTAAATCTTCCTGCTGACACTAAGTGGCGTTTAATCAACTTGATGACTAAAGCACATTGAACATATACATAACTGGAAATAAACGAGTTGCGCTATTTCAAAATGAAAGCGATCACGAAGCTCAGTGCAAGTAGTTCATTTATATGTGCATAACATGTACTGATTTAAGACAGGAAGCACATTTCAATGGCAATATAATGAAGACAATGCGATCTGCATAATCTGAAATGATATTGAATGGTGTGCAAATCGAGGCGGACTCCAGGTGGCAAATGCAAACCGGTTGTTTTGGGAGCTGACAGGGGCAGCAGAACGAGACTAGCCGTTTCCATGGAGACGGCGAGACACGCCAGGGAAACCACGTTTATTAGCAGGTGAGATCAATATTCTGCTGGTGATGTCACTGGGAGAATTTCAAATGGTGTGAATGAGTGTGAGATGCGATGAAGGAGGAAAGGAAACAAGCTCTAATTAAGCACCTGATGCGACGGGTCAGCATGTGACGACGGGAACCCGCAGCGGACCGCTTCCTGTCATTCAGACTGAGCCTGGTGATGCGGTGTCTGATCCTGTCATGTACTTGTTAATACGTTTAATTCTGAGGCAGTGCAATGCTAAACACCTGCAGCTCTGTATAAAGGTAAGGTCATGTCCCAGTTGCAGGAACCTCAAAACTAATGACACATGATTGGAGGAAATAATATTAATTATGGACAGGTCATATACAAGACATGTATAAACAAGCAGATATGGTTATGGAGGAGAAGCACAATTATACTATCCCGGTAGACCTTTCACCTCTTCATTGAGAGTAAACAATGAAAGAACTACTAGCACCTTATTCTTACAGAAACAGAAAAGGTTCATTCTTAGTCAGCAATGACCATGAATGTGACAAAGACCGTGAAAATATTGTCCTCCCTATTCAGAGGCATGAGCTCTCCTTATGCGGTGCAGAGCGCCAAGCGATTAAACACATCTCTTCCATGTTAATCTTGTTCTCAACAGTGGAAACGTGATGAAGTACCACTCAAAAAGATATTGGGCGAATTCCATCGAAAGTGAGCATCACTTTCATCAGTAGCTCTACTCACTCTGAAGGACAGAGCACTTGAAGTGAGCACTCTAAAGGGTGCATGGCTTAACTGCCTTGTGCATGTATGCGTTTGGAATACCTCACACTTGTATATTGTATCTGATTGTTGCCTTAATAACACAGTAAAAATCTATTCATAAGATTATTGTAGCAACTAAAACATTTGCGTCACATTTAGCATTCTTTCACATTTATTTCAACTTGCACATGGCTGCTTTTAGTGGCACTTGTGGTAAACAAACATAAAAATATGTTAATTTATAATACATTTATATTTTCTGTTGGGTAAAATTTGCCTAATTGAGGACATGCCACCCATGATTACATGATCAGAAATGGCCAAATCACTTTTTCAAACTATATGTACGCTTTGCTAATAATGCTGAGGAAGGATTTAGACAGTTGCTCACTTTTATTTGGAGTGACCCTTTGAATAGCCTCCAAAACATTTGAGTTGCATGTCACTTTCAGTAAAGTCAGTTGAACGACACAAACAAATAACAAACAAACAAAAAGCCAAACCAAAAATCAAAACAGTTCAATTGGAATGATCCTTTGAGTCGCCTCCAAGGAAAACTGTCAAGACTTGAGTCGCATGTCACTTTCAGTAATCAGTCGAACAAAAATAAATAAATAAACAAAGCACCCTAACCAAAATAAATATAAAACAATCCATGTCACTTTCAGTAAAGCCAGATGATAAAAACAAAACAAAAGCCGTTAAATAGGAACTTTAGTAGCCTCCATGCAAAACTTCAAAATATTTGAGTTGCAAATCAGCCACATAAAACCCCCCCAAGACGATCTAAAAAACCAGACCAAAATACAAATCAAAAGTTACTCTTAAACAAACATCTGAGTAGCCTCCATGTGAAAATTTTGAGCATTCCACATCCAGTAAAGTCAGCAATGAATAAATAAATATATATATATACACACACCAATCAGGCATGACATAATGACCACCTTCCTAATATTGTGTTATACCCCCTTTTGCTGCCAAAACAGCCCTGGCCCGTGGAGGAATGGATCCATAGACCCCTGAAGGTGTGCTGTGGTAACTGGCTCCAAGATGTTAGCAGCAGATCCTTTAAGTCCTGTAAATTGCGAGGTGGGGCCTCCATGGATCGGACTTGTTGATTCGATTGGATTGAGATCTGGGGAATTTGGATTGCCAAGTCAACACCTCAAACTCATTGTTGTGCTCCCCACGTGCATCAATGAGCCTTGGGGAAAAAAACACCAGACCAAAACAATCTAAAAGGACCCTGTCGCCGGTTCACCACTGTTCCTTCCTTGAACCACTTTTGATAGATACTGTAAGGATCGGTTTTAGTGCTAAGACAAAAGCTGAGATCAAACCCCTTGCAATTGTTTTTTCCCTTTCATGTTTGGTATATTTTTATGTCTCAGTACGATTGGGTAAAATGGTCTCAACTTCACTGCAGTCACTGGTAGGATGAGAAAGATGGAAACTTATGAGAATCCTTTTTGAGTGGTCTCTGCAAGATATCTAAACCTCTGCCCCAAAACCAGGTGTTTGTGTTGCAAATATTTACAACCCTTTCGTTCTGGTCTGGGTATTTAAGGAAAGGGTAGCAGAGCTGCCATTTGGGAAAAATTCTGTAGCCAGAAACCCCCATGCAGTGAGTGTCAGTGTCCTAGAGGCACTCACACACACTGTGTGCACTGTGCCAGATATGACTCTTTGAAACTATTTTCATTTTACTTTGTAATTGTGTTTTATATTTTTAAGCTGATCAGTTGTGTACCATGGATTCTTGTTTAATTATTTTTTATTTAAGTTCTGTCTGGCCAAAATAAATGGTAATCTTGATTTATTCTGTATCTTTCTGAAATCAGTAAGTAGGAGTTTCCACAAATCATCCTGTTGGGGCAGATCAAACCGAGGACCCAATGACTGGAGAAATGTTTTGGAAAAAATCTGATTTCTGACGGTCACTGTTATTAGCAAGTTGCAGCTTTTGGGACTATTACTAAAATTACACTCTTTGTTATGAGTAAGAATGTGCGACCACTTAAAGGTAAAATAGTGCACTCTGCAATCTTCTGTAATATCAGAGCTAGCGAATTGCGACGCTTAGTCTCTGTGCGACTCCGTGCGGTCCCATGGTGGAACCATTAAAATCACAACTAATCTTATGATCAGCTGTTAAGTTACAAACGTGACAAATTTAACGAAGTCACATAAAATTGGAGTCCGATCAAATTATTCATGGAGTCAGAGCTAAAATTAGATATCAATAAATTAAGTAAACTTCACAGAAATGCTGAAAAGGCCTACACCTTCAACCAAGCCGTTAGATTCCGTTTTTGGGCTGACGGATGGACCTTATAATACTGACCACTGCAGACCGGGAACTCCCCACAAAAGCTGCAGATTTGGAGATACTCTGACCCAGTCATCTAGCCATCACAATTTGGCCCTTGTCAAACTCGCTCAAATCCTTACGCTTGCCCAATTTTCCTGCTTCTAAAACTTCAACTTTGAGGACAAAATGTTCACTTGCTGCCTAATATATCCCCACCCACTAACAGGTGCCGTGATGAAGAGATCATCGGTGTTATTCACTTCAACTGTCAGTGGTCATAATGTTATGCCTGACCGGTGTATATATTCCACCAAAGCCGTCCACCAAGCCTAGATTGTGCAGCCTGGTGCTTCCTAACCCATTTAAAATGAGTGGCCAGAAAATGTGTAATAATAAAATGACAGTTATCTTCCTTTGAGCTGAGAGCTATGAACGGCCCTCTTTACCACACTGGCTAAAACACAAGAGACTGGACTTCATTACAGAGAACCCAAAGAGACCACAGCTGTTAACCCTGAGCTCTACAAATCCGATGGCCCTGAACCATTTGAAACAAAGTGAATCACAGTGACTGAAAAAATAAAAGAAGACAGTCAAGAGAGGGGAAAAAGAACCGTACCGATTAACTCTTTATTCCTGACGTCCAAGGCCATGTTTCTGAGCGCGGTAGCGACGGCACACACCACACGGTCGTTGTCTATCCTCAGCAGCTCCACGAGGATGGGCAGACCCTTCTCTTTCCTCACCGCCGCACGGATGTACACTGACCACTAGGGGAGACACACACAAATAAACAGGTATAAGTTGCTAAATACGACAATGACACCATGACTGGATATTATTAGTTTTCTACAATATATAGTTCTACATATCAACAGTGTTTAGGAGATCATGAAGTGCATCTTCATTGTTGGATATGCCATGTGGGCCCATGTCAATAAAGTGTCTCATTTTGGTTCAGCTCCCCGTCAACAGTGTAATCACACTCCCCAGGTTACAGTGAAAGACTAATACTAGCTAAGAGCTTTGGCTCTCTCAGGTTTTCTATGTATGACCCCAGCTGTGGGATCAGCCTTTATCAGTGACGGAGTGTCAGCTCAGATTAGACTCTCTGCTACCCGGCACTTCTGCTGCAACAGGGGAGACTGCAGCACACGGCCCAGAGGGCATCCCCTCACATTCATCATTTCTGATGACCTCTGTATGTGTGCATAAGTAAAAGAGACACAAAAACACAATGACAGAGAGGCTCTGTCCAAAGCCTTGTAAACCACCAAGATAGACAGCATTTACACAAATACAGTAGGAGCATTCCAGACTTGAAAGTTGTTCCAAACACTAGTCTAATAAGACATCTCACTTTGCACAAATTCAAAAGCATCACCTATGTCCGTCACACATGTAAGTCATTCCTAAGTGCATTGAAAACAATCACATAAAGCAAAATAGTGATCATAAATAAGTTCCATAATTAAAAAGTTTGGAGTTTTTTAAGTTTCTTAACTTATGATCACCAAGGCTGCATTGATTTGATATTTTAAAAGTAATAATGTGTATATATATATATATACACACATACACACAGGTCCTTCTCAAAAAATTAGCATATTGTGATAAAAGTTCATTATTTTCCACAATGTAATGATAAAAATTAAACTTTCATATATTTTAGATTCATTGCACACCAACTGAAATATTTCAGGTCTTTTATTGTTTTAATACTGATGATTTTGGCAATGACACAGATCTCAAAAAATTTGCATATTTCATCCGACCAATAAAAGAAAAGTGTTTTTAATACAAAAAAAGTCAACCTTCAAATAATTATGTTCAGTTATGCACTCAATACTTGGTCGGGAATCCTTTTGCAGAAATGACTGCTTCAGTGCGGCGTGGCATGAAGGCAATCAGCCTGTGGCACTGCTGAGGTGTTATGGAGGCCCAGGATGCTTCGATAGCGGCCTTAAGCTCATCCAGAGTGTTGGGTCTTGCGTCTCTCAACTTTCTCTTCACAATATCCCACAGATTCTCTATGGGGTTCAGGTCAGGAGAGTTGGCAGGCCAATTGAGCACAGCAATACCATGGTTAGTAAACATTTACCAGTGGTTTTGGCACTGTGAGCAGGTGCCAGGTCGTATCTCCATAAAGCTTTTCAGCAGATGGAAGCATGAAGTGCTCCAAAATCTCCTGATAGCTAGCTACATTGACCCTGCCCTTGATAAAACACAGTGGACCAACACCAGCAGCTGACATGGCACCCCAGACCGTCACTGACTGTGGGTACTTGACACTGGACTTCAGGCATTTTGGCATTTCCTTCTCCCCAGTCTTCCTCCAGACTCTGGCACCTTGATTTCAGAATGACATGCAAAATTTGAGCGCCAGTACAGTGCTGCTTCTCTGTAGCCCAGGTCAGGCGCTTCTGCCGCTGTTTCTGGTTCAAAAGTGTCTTGACCTGGGGAATGCGGCACCTGTAGCCCATTTCCTGCACACGCCGGTGCACGGTGGCTCTGGATGTTTCTACTCCAGACTCAGTCCACTGCTTCCGCAGGTCCCCCAAGGTCTGGAATCGGTCCTTCTCCACAATCTTCCTCAGGGTCCGGTCACCTCTTCTCGTTGTGCAGCGTTTTTTGCCACACTTTTTCCTTCCACAGACTTCTCACTGAGGTGCCTTGAAACAGCACTCTGGGAACAGCTTATTCGTTCAGAAATCTTTTTCTGTGTCTTACCCTCTCGCTTGAGGGTGTCAATGATGGCCTTCTGGACAGCAGTCAGGTCGGCAGTCTTACCCATGATTGCGGTTTTGAGTAATGAACCAGGCTGGGAGTTTTTAAAAGCCTCAGGAATCTTTTGCAGGTGTTTAGAGTTCATTAGTTGATTCAGATGATTAGGTTAATAGCTCGTTTAGAGAACCTTTTCATGATATGCTAATTTTTTGAGATAGGAATTTTGGGTTTTCATGAGCTGTATGCCAAAATCATCAGTATTAAAACAATAAAAGACCTGAAGTATTTCAGTTGGTTTGCAATGAATCTAAAATATATGTAAGTTTGATTTTTATCATTACATTATGGAAACTAATGAACTTTTATCACAATATGCTATTTTTTTAGAAGGACCTGTATGTATATATATATATATATATATATATATATATATATATATATATATATATATATATATATATATATATATATATATATATATATATTAGTAGTGGTCATTATCGGCGTTAACCTGCTGCGTTAACGTGAGACTATTATCGGGCGATAAAAAGTCCGGATGAGCGTGACTGACATACTGCAAGCAGAGAGCTGTACATATCATTTCTGCTCGTCGTCAGCATTCTTTAGAGCATTTGCAGTACATCCGCAGCAGATATAGACGCAAGTGCAATTACGTACTGAAGCTTTGGTAACAAAACTAACGGTTCAAAAATATAAAAGTTAGGTGAACAATGCTATTCGTTCTGCCACCTTCTCGCTCGACGTCGTTACCAAGTAACGGGTAAACAGCTGCTGCTTTGATGACGCAAACGCACCCCGGTTTCGGACTCAAAAATATAGGGCAATCGAACCAGGTGTGAAAGCACCAGTCATTATTTGGTTAGCACACATATTCTGAATGCCTTTGGCAGAATTCAAATAAGCCATTTTAATCTAGATTAATTTCAAAATCACAGTGAGATTAATCTAGATTAAAAAAATGTATCTATGCCCACCCCTAATATGTATATATATATATATATATATATATATATATATATATATATATATATATATATAAAAATATTATACTGTATATCAACAGTAATATTATGAAATATTTTATAATTTAAATATATATTGCACATCCCAAAATAAATAAATAAATAAATAAATAAATCGCTGTTTGGATTTAAATAGGCAAATGATTATGAGTCTATGACTGGATCATAATTGCAGCGATTATTATATTTCTAGCATGTTATATGTTTGGCAACTGTTCTTCTTACCCTAATTGATGGAGACCCTGAGAGACCCATTCTTGATGGAAATAACATCACAACATTTATTTCCATCAAGAGTGCATCATCTTTTGGTCAAGCTCTTATAATGGCAATGCAAGAGTCAACACATTTCATGTGTTGCGTGATATCTCTGCGCCCAAGTAACAGTGCTTCGCCTGTGCTTCACCCTAATATAGTCCCAAATTAATATCTGCCTAGGAAATCTTATCACTATTTGTATTCGTTGTGAATACGCAGGCCACAAGAAGTAATTAGGTGTTGTTGGGTTATTTTGGATCACTTTTACTCAGGACATGCTAGCTGGCAACATAGGATTCCATTCATAATGCTAAGCTAAGCTAGCGGCGACCCTGACAAACTAAAACAATGCATTTGCCCACATATCTAAATGTAGGAAAGATGTTGAACAAGCCCTATTTCTAAAAACGGTGGGGTTCCTTTAAGGTTTGGACTCAGAGGTGCCAATTCATGTGTGAAAATGATCCTTAATGCTCCCTCCCAACCATTCTTTCACAATTTCAGCCTGATGAATCTTGACATTGTCATCCTGGAATATGGCCATGATGTGTCTTCATACATGGTTGTTTAAGAAATGAGAAGAAACACACTTCATCAATTAGGGTTAGAAGAACTGATAACAAACATATAACATGCCAGAAACATAATAATCACTCCAATAATGATCCATTCATAGACTCTTAAGCATTTAAATACAAACAGCAAAAAAAATTTTTTTTTGGCTGGGCAGTGTATTTTAAAATGTGGTTTATATCTGTGATGGCAAAGCTCAATTTTCAAGAAACGTTCTTATTAATATCAATGTTGAAAACAGCTGTGCTTCTACCTACAAAATGTTAGACTAGCAGCAAGCTAATGCAAAACTCCAAAACTATTCAAATCAACATGATAGTCGAGACTCTTGAACGCTGCACGTGTAGAGTTTCAAATCAATCACTTGTGAGATTCCTTTGCCGTTAGGATGCTGCCTAACATGTGTCTAACAAGCAATCTGTTTCATTTCTGTTCCAACCAGTCGTGACCACGGCAAGTGTCTGACGCTTAGTTTCTCTTGTCTTTCTGTGGAGTTTGTGCTGGAAGCTAGATTGGCTGAGATTGTATTGAATCAGTAAAATATATCACAAATGGAATAGAAAGTTCATTGGCACTTGTATTGGTGCTAAAAGTAATGCGATAAAAGAAATATCCTTGAAAATGTAATTGAAAAGGAGTTCTTGATGACAAAGTGTTTTTTTGATTCGTTTTAAGTTAAGGGCTTTGTTTCCATTTTCTACAACTCACTGTGTGGGATTTGTTAATCCCACTGTCCAAGATGGACTTTGAAAACATAAACAGAGCTTAGTTCACACATATTAGACCAGGGCTCAATGTCAGCTCTTCTCTAGATGAACAAAGAGAGCGGCTGTTTTTTGTGAACCGGACTCTTCCTCTCTCCTTTGCTTTCCTGTTTGTCTCTCCTACAAACTCCACCCAACCACAAACACGTATACAACCTGATACCCTGTAGGTGCAAAAAGGGGTCGTAAGGACGCCGCTTTCATTTAACTTCTTGAAGGGGGTCTAAACCTGTTATGAGACTTCAAAACCAATCCAATCCAATTGCATCTGTCTCCATCTGAGAGTATTGATCCTGCAGAGCACATCGGGTGGATTAGAGCTCTCCAGCAACAGAGGTAAAACAAGCTTTTGTCGCTGAGAGACGGTAAAAAGGATGTGAGAACAAAGAGAGAAGCAGAAGCCAAGCGGGAGATTGGTACTGGTTTAAACATCTGATGAAAGCAACTAGTTTCAGATCAGGAAAAATGCAATATTACACCATTTCTACTCACTCCATTCAATAAATTTAGCGAATATACCCAATTGCTATGCTTTTTTTGAATATTCTCTAAAGGCCCCTAATGCTAAGTATACATGGGAATCCACTACCATTAAATACCAATACTTAAAAAAATTATGAAATAAATAAACAAATAAATCAATAAACTAATATTTAGGTAACACTTTCTTTTACAGTGTCCTTGTTACATATGTTACATGTACTTACCATAGGAATAACAGTAAATTATGCATACTTAAATGCAACTAACCCTCAATCAAACCCTAATCCTACCTTAAATAGTAAGCACATGTAGGTAAAAATTACACGGTAACAATGACAACTTAAAATAAAGTGTAACCAACATTTAAATTTTTTCTTTAATTCTTTAAATAATTGTAATGCTTTTTAAATCTTAAATAATTTTAAAAGAACCCCAACCCTAAGTAAATTCGATTAAAAATAATAATAAAAAAATTGGCAGATGTGCTCATAGACATATACCAACAAACGAACAAATGGACTGATAATGAGGCCTTGTTCACAATAATACGTTTTTGTTTGAAAATGCAGCTTTTTCTCTGTTTTGGCCTTCCGTCCACATTGAGACAGAGCTTTTTGAAAATGCTCTCTCAAGAGGATACATTTGAAAATGCAGTTAATCGCGTTGTAGTGTGGAGTGTGAAAACAGAGCTATTTGAAATTGACGCTTATTGTACCCATGGATATCTATGGTTATACCGGCATTTTTGTGCCTGCTACATACTTTCATAATGTTGCTTAAGAGAAATGTTCGTTTGTTCTGTCTTCATATTGCTAAAAATTAATCGGCTATACTGTGTTTTAGTGTTTTGAGTGCAACATGGACGCAACAATGAGTGGTGGGATATTTTGCTAGTAAAATGATCGTGTCAGAAGAATAGTTGAGAAATGTATTATGTCTGCTCTCTCGGTATCATCTTGTGAAATTTTTGTAAGTTTTACGTTTGCACAGTAAGGTGATTTAAGCATTTTCAGATGTTTCAATGTGGATAAGCAACTTTTGGAAAATGCTAGTGTGAACAGGGAGCTTTTTGAAATGAAATTGCTGTTTTCAAATGTATCCGGATGCTATTAATGTAGATGTAGCCTGAAATGGTCATATTCACACAGGTCATTAGAATTAAATCCACAAAGCAAAACCAATGATGAATGCTGACACATAAATATCAGTTAATCTATTTGTATTTTAAACAACAATATGTGTTTGCATAGGGAGTTGCAAGGGCTTACCTTCCAACTCCCAGCAGCCAGGTTCTGCAGTGCCCCGGCGGCCCCCTCCAGCGTGTCTGGGTTGGAACACTCAGACAGGAGGGTGAGGTAGGGCTTTACTATCGAAGGATGCCACAGCATCTGAATCCCCTTGGGGGGCTCAGCAGTATCTGGCAGCGGTCCCACACCATCCCACTACAGAGACAAAGAGTGTGACATGAAAAACAACCAGTCAGAGAGAAAGACACACACAAAATCCATCACCATTAACATTTAAAAGGCCTGTTCACATTGAACATGCAGCTATTTGACTACTAATAAGAAGTCATAGAAGAACATGTGATCTGATTGAGAAATGAATGTTATTGTGAGGACTTATTCTGTATGAATTGTATATACACTAAATGTTTTAAAGTTTGGGGTCAGTAAGTTTTTGAAAAGTTTTTGAAAGAAGTCCTCTATGCTCACCAAGGCTGCATTTATTTGTATAGTAAAAACAAAATAGTATATATTTAATTTTTCAGAATTTAATAACTTTTCTATTTGAATGTATTTTAAAATGTAGTTTATTCCTGTGATAAGAATGCAGAATTTTCAGCTGATTGCTTCTTAATATTAATATTAAACATTTTGTTCAAATTAATTTTTTTAGGAAACCATTTTTTAAGGATTCTTTAAAATAGAAAGTTAAAACAATAGCATTTATTTTAAATAAAAATCTTTTGTATGATTAAAAACATCTTTAATTCAAATCAAATATATTTGTATAGCACTTTTCACAATACACATTGTTTCAAAGCATCTTTAGTCACATTCATTTAATGCCTCTTGCTGAATTTAATTTCTTAAACAAATCATAATGAGCCCAAACTTTTGAACAATAGTGTATATCTATATATATATAAAAATAATATAAATAAATAAATAAATAAATATATATATAAATACACACACACACACACACACACACACACACACACACACACACACACACACACACACACACACACACACACACACACACACACACACACACACACACACACACACACACACACACACACACACACACACACACACACACACATATATAAGGATAACCACATCAGTAATTGTTTGCATTCTGAGTGAGACTGATTCACAAATCAATAATTGTTTCTCTTCATCATATGATATGATGCAGTTTATATACTGTACAAACAATTGCCCATCCAGAGTGTTAATTTTTAGCGGTAAAAAACACTTTTTTGTTATAGTTATTTATCTTTTGTTATCAGATTTGCCACCAATAACATTAAGGCATCCGACCTACAGTACAGCGACCTGGCAAACTCCTGGGATAAAATCCCTGTCATTCTGTACAGGACAAAAGTCGACTGCCCGCACACACAAACACAGCACAAGGAGATCTCCTGACAAATCTGGTCATGAATAAACCCAGAACCGGGCAGGAATGACGAGCTGTAAGCCTGTGTTCGGCTGACTCTGAGGCGTGTGGGTGAGTCAGTTTGAAAAGTGCTGGTCTCACAGGCTGACCTACTTTCTGGCAGAGCAACTTGTGAAATACCTCAGCATCTTCAACTAGCTCTGGCACTCAGCCTCACTCTCCATTCATTATTAATGAGTCTGTTTTCATCTCCCCCAGATCCAGCTCTGAGGAGAAGCTCTGTTGTTCAATCAACTGCTGGAGGGTGGAGAAGCCCCCGTGAGGCTTCAGCTCTTTCCATACGATGAACGCAAAAGAAATGGAGAGAGTTTGAGAGGAGACTTGGTTTAATCTGCGGTTTCACTATATGCAAACAGTGAGTGCAAGATTTTACTCTCATTTAGCCTTACACAGTGTCTACACCGGAAGTGAGTGGTACGAGATTGCTATTGATTGCTATTTTCAGAACTTAATAAAAAAGGACAGCATCAGGGTCAATGACACAACTCATTTTTATCCAGATCTATTAAATCTAAACCTATTAAACACATTCATGATGAAAGTGACATTTCTGAATAAAAATATAGGTGATGCAATCTGTGGTGTAACAATTGAAATAACCCTAAGAAAATGATAATGATTAAAACAAATCATAATATATATTAAACATATGTGCACAAAATATTAGTTACACTTTATTTTAAGGTGTCCTTGTTACAGTGTAATAATAAATGTATATATTTAAATACAGAGTAATATTAATTAACCCCTTAGCAGTCAAAGATAGTCGACGGCCCCAGATTTCAGTTTCTGTCAACATTCAATGCACTTTAAAACATCACACTCTAACTTCATCTGGAAAAACTTGGTATAATTATAAAGATTAAAGCCTCCAGCTTCGTTATTTGACCACTGTTTCTGATAAAATGAGGTTGCAGTGACATTAATATCTTAATTTATGTCAGGAGTGCAAAATAATCGATCTGTAATGAAAGATATTTTGAATGGAATATCAACACGAATCAAAAGCCAGTCACGTCTTCTCCGTTTTATTTGTGAGCACATACATGCACTAAACCGCATCCGTTCGGGCTCTTAGTCTTAGTCTACATGCACTTAAAGGGTTAGGACTAGTGTTTGGTTTAGGGTTAGTTGCATGTAATTATGCATAAAGTATAGTAATTACTATAGTTACTAAATGCACATATGTACTATGTGTAACAAGAACACTAAAATAAAGTGTTACCAATATTTTATTACTAAATGGCTACACATATGAACACTTGTCATGGAAAATAATGTAATAATGAGAATACAAAAATGCATGAAAGAACTGGGATCTTTGTGTGAACTAGACTTAGATTTGCAACATCTCTCACATCAATATTTGTCATTTTGACCCATACCTTTCGTACATTTTAAGCTACTAAACTCTGGTGTGAACCACTAATATTTTCTTCAGTAAATGTAAAAATCGAGCTTTGTGTCTTTAGATGACTTCTAAAATGTGCCATCTACAAAGAGTCAAATCTGCTCAAATGCTTGTCTTTAGCACAAAATGATAGTGAAGATAAATCTAAAAATGACAATGTGATCCTAATGCTTCTTCTGAACTATCAGAGCGTAAATAAGCATCTCAAATTATCAAAAACTTTATTTTGCCCTATCCTTGTCAGCAAGCATTGAGAGTAATGAGCGCTCCATGCCCCATTTCTCAAAGTAAACTCAAAGAAGGGTATCAGTGCTCGGTGGGTTGAAATAGCTCTGGTTTACACACTCTCTCCTCTCAGTCAATTAGCTACGCTAAACGCCATTGCCCTGCCTCGACAGAGCCGTGGCGGCACGCTCTGGTTTCCTGGGCTACCTCACTGCCATTTAGTGATAAATGATTTAACAGAGTACATTAGCCTTCTGTTGCCCGAAGGCCCAGGTGTCCTCTTTCAAAACGTCTCGGCTGAGAAGAAGGTCCGGCACATGATACGAGAGGGCACCTTAGGTAATGGGGAGAAATGGCCGTCAACAGAGATAGGCGAATGTCCTTGCATCTCCTTTCTTTCTGTTATCTGATTGGAAGAGACACATCTGACTGAATCCTAAAACAGATCTGCAAACGTATGTACGGGTTTTGAGGCAATGAATGATGAAAAAATATTTTAGAATGTTCAACTGCAAAAGAAAATGCAAAATATCCCCAAATTATGTATAATACAATAGTCTATGCTGTCATAATCTCAACAGGGCAATAGCTTTGATGTATTCTTCAAATCTGACTGCTTTAAAATTTTGACTGCTTCTTGTTAGGGACGTAGCAACCGGAGCGTGTTGTGATGGACATCTCTTTCTTGCAGCAAACGCAGGTTTTATTTCAGCTAGTTTCAAAGTTATAAAGGATTATATTCAGCTATCAGTGCCTACAGTATATATCACTGGCTATTAGCTTTATAGCTTCTCTGGATTGGGACATCTCCAGAGGGAGTTGTGTTACACAACTGCTCACCCACCTCCACGCTCCCCTCCGTGGATCCCGGCTGACTTTCCCTGCGTGAGATTAATGAAGAGTTTCCTCAGCTATGGAGGAGCTGCCTGTAAAAAGGTTGGGTTTTTTCCTCCTCCTTTTAGTCTGACGCCCACAAACACTGCGATTTATCAGCCGTAGAGCGTGTCACTGGGGAAACTCACTGTCTGACGGTGTGTCTCTGTGTAGGTGGTGAGCGTTACAATTGGAGAGGAAGTAATTGATAAAAAGATGCTGTGTAAACCTGTTATTAGGGGAACTCACAGAAACATAAAATGGGATTATTCTGAGGTGTTTGTGTGTGTGTGTGTGTGTGTGTGTGTGTGTGTGAAAATGCTAATTGTGTTAGATCATATTAAATAATGAATATCTAATTTATGCTTGGTTCGCTTTCAAAAGCAGAAAAGCATTTTACTTCTATCTCTCATGTCTCTTTTATGTTCCCCATGTCTTGTCAGGACTTTAGCTGCATTTCCTGTTTCTAGTGCCATGTTTGTAGTTCACTGTAGTTTTCCCTGTTGATTAGACTGATTGTTCCAAGGTGTGTCTTGTCAACTTGTAGCCCTTGGCTGAATCCGAAAACGCCCCCTATACCCTCAAATAGGGCATTATTTGAGGGGACAGCCATTTGTAGTGGTGTCGGAAACCATTGTGGACGTTATTGAGTGCACTCATTCAATCCCACATTGTACCACAATAACACATGTACAGCCGATGTACACACTACGTGTAAAATATAATAATAAACCTTTAATGTAGTGTGTAATATAGCTGTTTTTGTAGCTGTAGCTGAGGATAAGTGTTTTTTTACCTCTGATGCATGTCAACCTATTGTAAGAGACCATCAAAACAAAACTAGGAACCTTAAAAATAGCACAATATGGGCACTTTAAAGGAAATAAGGGACATTTGGATTTCATGTTGAGTTTAAATGCTGCTTTCATGTCACTCTGAAACTTGATTCCCAAGCAAAATGTGTTCGAGTTATTGTCAGCAGGTAAGGGTCACATCACAGCTACAAATGCCTGTAAATGCTGCACTTAACGGCCCACCTGGTCCTGAAACTTCTTCTTCTTTTTCTTCTTTCCCCAGCAGCCTGAGGTCTCTCCGTCCTTCCCGCTGGCATCGCTACACAGGAGGCCGTCCAGCTCGTCCGTCCCCATCTGCTGTCCCTGAGACGTTTCAGCTGCAAGCCGATACGAGAGGTTCCTCAAAATGCATACACAGTTTTCTATGGTCTGACGGAGAAGGAGAGAGACAGATATTGGGCAGGTATTAGTCTAGCACCACTGAGCACTTGATAGAGCCCATCTGGCCAGAGGGGCCAAACTTCATCTATTCAATTAATTCCGGACAGAAGACAGGAGAACACACACATTTGTACACTCTCACACACACCACTCTACACACAGTTCTTGCTCTGCCGTTCAGCTGAATAATGATAAACAAGAGTTCAGAAACAAAATCAGCCATTAGAGGAGGTGTCCCAGACTTCCTGCATGCAGGATAGTTTCATACGGCCTCTTAAGTTTTAGTAGTTTATCTTGAATTTGGCCAAATCGGTTTAGTTTTTAAACTATTAGTTGACTTGACTTTGAGATTCCTGTATTCAAGGAAACACTGACATTTCTAGAGCAGGTCAATGACAACAAGGTTACGTCCTACTGTGTTTTAAACCTAGCTTCTATATCAAGACGTTCTTCTATTCTACCCTTATATTTTCCTCTGTCCATGTCTCTCTTTCACTTCGCCTTCCGTCGTTATTTCCTCGGTCTCATCTTTCTTAGAGTGTTGGCTGGGAGTGTAGGCCGCATTGGCACTAAGTATATGAAAGTACTTAATTATATGTCTGACACGGTCTCCCATTTAAATGTGATTAAAGGATATACCCGCAGATGGGGAAAAATGACCAGCCAAATCCATCGGCTCACACTCCATTTAACAGGGTATTACAAGGAGACACAGCAGAGCAGGCACAATGCTTGACAGCAGAAAATAGAAAATAAATGCTTGCAAAATGATGATGAAAAACGAGTGTTTTTCACAATCTCCATGTTTTTCTTTTTCCCCCATTATGGAATGAGGAGGACTATGCCCTGCACAAACAGAAATAATGACTGTAATCAGAGAAATGCTCTGAGAATTATGCACTGGCATTTCAGACGTACAGAAACATATTGACTTACAACAGCCCTTCTCTGTGCCAGACAAGAATGACTTTGCTTTTTCCATGGTGTTTGAGGAGAACAAACAATTTCTGCTCAAATTTCCCTGGAAATGTGCGACAGAATGAATATTGCACACAGCGACATTTGGGGCAACACCATCTCTCTTACTGGCAGCAATTTAGAAGGTCCTGATTTTAAATGCAAAAGTCAACAGGAGAGAGCTTGACCAACCACAGGTTAACAGCACATTAAGACCACGGGCGGCATGCTTTCAGCAATTATAGCTCTGCTGGGCCAACACCTGGTGAAAACAGCTCATGGCAAATCACCACACATAAAGACATTGGAGTGATTAGGGTGATTGCCCCTTTTCAAAGCCAATGTGTTGAGTGAGATGGTTGATTTTGCTTTTTTGAGCATTTGTAATATGTTAAAGCAACACTCCACCGTTTTTAGAAATAGGGCTTATTCAACAACTTTCCTACATTTAGATATGTGGGCAAATGCATTTTTGTCTCAGTGCATGCACTGTTTTAGTTTGGCAGGGTCGCCGCTAGCTTAGCTTAGCATATTGAATGGAATCCTATGTTGCCAGCTAGCATGTCCCGAGTAAGCTAAACCTAATTACTTCTTGTGGCCTGAGTATTCACAACGAATACAAATAGCGATGCAGATTAAGATTAGGCGATTTCCTAGGCAGATATTGACTTGGGACTATATTATGTGGAAGCACAGGTGAAGCACTGCTACTTGGGCGCAGAGATATCACGCAGCATATGAAATCCCCAAACTTCATGTGTTGCGTGATATCTCTAAGCTAGCGGCGACCCTGCCAAACTAAAACAATGCAGACAAAAATGCATTTGCCCACATATCTAAATGTAGGAAAGATGTTGAATAAGCCCTGTTTCTGAAAACGGTGGCGTGTTCCTTTAAAGCACAATGATGGATAAAAAAAAATGTTAAAGAAGCTAAAAGGGCAAAAGGAAAAAGAAAAGGAGTAACCATAGGCTGCACTTATAGGTGCAATTACAGGAAATGTTACAGAAATAGGACCAGAATTACTAAACAGGGCAAATTAGCGTGAGAGCACAATTCCAAAAACACTGATGGGCGTGCCCTAGCATTTATATATATTTTTTATTTTTTCACCTGTAATAACTCAGGAAGAAAATCAGGACATTTTTTTGGTTAAGTTACCCTACATGTGAGCTGCATCTGGATAAAATTTTGTGGTGTTAGCATAAAGTAATCAAAAGATACATTATTTGAAATCGAGGTAGCCTTTTTGTTTAGTCCTTGATGCCCATTAGTGGGCATTTTTAAAATTGTTCCTCCATGAGGAATATCTTGTGATTGTCGCAATGGATTATGTTGATTTTGGACTCATTTCAATTGGCAGCATCCACTGTAAGTGATGATGTGCAATGATGTGCATGTTTCATGAAGTTAGGAGCGAAAATGTGACATAAATGCCACATCCATATAATACTTACATTTGGGTCTTGTGGGGCTGCACATACAAAAACCTGCTCAAGTGTACAGGCTTATTCTGTCATGTAATGCCACATTTACATGCGTTACAGCCATTTTCCTCGACAAAAAAGTGTTTCCAAACTATTTTTTTGCGACATCGCAACAAGTATTGACTTAAAAAGATTGTGTCGACATTTGCACAAAAAAAAAAAACTGGCTTTTCCATCAGCTATAACGGTAAACATTTTGATGTGCTATACCTTTTTCCGCAATAATATACTTGGATGAAACCGGGCTAGTGAGATAGATTATTTTATATTTTCTTATATTTCTATTTCTTTAACCCTTTGAGGAAGTTCAAAACCCTCCACATACGGCAATAAAAGCTGAAGAGTTATCACAAGAAAATCAAGTGCAGTTTTTTTTATTAGACATACTGTGCATTTGGAAACCGTGAAGAGTGTCGGTTGAGAGTGCGCCACAGGGGGATTCAGACAGCGAGAATTGTGGGAAAGTCTGAAAATGACCAGAGGGAAAGAACTGTGCCACGCTCGAACATCCACACCCTTTGCTCTTCAATTCTCATTAGGACGGATGCATCCCCCCCGCTCTGCTATTAGCACGCTGGGCCTGACGAAGGGCTGCCAGTTAAATCATGATTAAAGAACGCCATTTAGAAGAGCGAGCCTTCGCAACCTTCAGAAAGCAGCCGACCACAGAGCTGTTTATTTGTTACAGAGCGTTCCACGCACCGGTACACACACACATAAAAACTTTTACAACAGGTTGCCTTTATAGCACTGGGAGAGATGGACAGATCCCGAGAGGAAAGTATACCTTGCTATCAATCTCACTGCTTCCGAGGGAAGTCTGGATGACGAAAAGCAGCGTGTCAGTCAGACCCTCGCACTCTCTCATCCGCCGCCGAGCCTCCTCTCCTGCTGAACTCACATTCCTGGGAGAGAGAGAGAGAGAGAGAGAGAGAGAGAGAGAGAGAGAGAGAGAGAGAGAGAAGGAAGCACAGGTCAGTGATGAGTGCATTAAATCAGGGAGATTCAATCACACGGGTGCAGATTCCCTCCAGGCATAGAAACGATGTTATATCGTAACCACTGTGACAAACAAAATGCAAATCTCTCACATTTCACGAGTCATTCAAACAAATCGCTCCCAACCTCCCACCTCTGACATGTATTAATATATGAATCTATTAGTCTTCAGGGGGAGAAACACTGGCACAGCTAGATATTTGACACTTTATGTTAGACGGTATATCAGTGGGAGAGAAAGAAATGGATATTGGCATCATTTCAATTGGATAGTCCACTAAGGATTCTGATTATTTTGTTTATTTAAAAAAATCAATCAGGTGTACACTGCTGAATATGGACGAATGTAATAGGCTTATAGTACAAACATAAAAACAGTGTCCTAAACAGATACAACAGCTAGTTTTTAGCTTTTTTTCTGTACACACTCAAATCTCATCAGATCAGCTAACTCAGAACATATTTTGGGACCTATTTTATTGATCTGAGCGCATGGTCTGAAGTGCATGGTGCAGGTGCACAAAGGGCATGTCTGAATCCACTTTTGCAAGCTTAAGTGCACGCCAGGCACACTCAAAAAAATTGTTTTAATTTTAAAAAAGCAGCGTCAAGTGGTTCCACAAAACTATATTGAGTAAGTTTTACAAATCACAATTTAGTTATATGAACAAAAGAATGTCAAGTAAAGCTGCACTTTAGGCGGTATTCCAAAATCTGCATTTAAACATGTGGATGGACTATTAGCTGTAGACAAAAGTTTGGGGTCAGTAAGGTTTTTTTAAAAGAAATTTAAACTTTTATTCAGCAAGAAAGCATTAATTTAATCAAAAGTGACAGTAAAGACATTGTTACAAAATATCTCTATTTTTTTTTTTAAATAAATGCTATTCTGTTTAACTTGTGATTAATTAAAGAATCCTGGAAAAAGTATCATGGTTTCCACAAAAAATGGTTTTCAACATTGATAATTATAAGAAATGTTTCTTGAGCACCATATTAGAATGAATTCTGAAGCATCATGTGACAGTGAAGACTGCCATGGCATCACAGGAATAAATTACATTTAAAAAAAATATTAAAACTGTAACAGATATTTTAATACATTTAGCACTGGGAAAAAAAATCCAACCCCAAACTTTTGAACTTGAATTTAATGCGTTTATAAATTAACTGTGACCTTTGCAATATGGTTGACATGCTGATGTATAATCGTATTTAGCAACCCAGTTCCTCAGCATGACAAAAATAGAGGCCAAACAGCTAACACAATGCACATGTGCCTGGCTAGGACTTGGTGTAATGCATTCAATGTCTCTGTGCAAATGAGACAACAGTAGACATTAAAACTCCATCCGCATGTCTATTAAACTCACAATAACAGCAAATCATACTTCCATTAAAGGCTCAACTCCTCATCATATCAATGTACTGAAAATGGTTTGATATCAAATAAAAACTCCCTTGTGTGCCTGACCGAAAGAATATGAAAGAATATGGTGTCTCTGCGCCACACCATATGAAACTGCTTTTGGGAATACGGCCCACTCGTTATAAAAAATGGGAAACAAGATACATTACAACTCATAGGATTTACATTTCTATATTCATCAGAACCGAATCAATTGCTATGTATCATTTATTAGAATTGCCTGGTCTTCACCTCTATTATACATGAAAAAGCATTGAAAATACATAATTTAGACTGCATATGGAGCATTTGAATTACAAACGTATCTATTTAGTTCCTTTATGGCCCTGCTTTATTGCATCATTAAATATTCAGCGGGCCTGACAGCACCAGCTTTTGAATTTAAGACCTATAGGTGTTCCATCCAATTTGTTGAGCAAGTTTTCATCAAAAAGTCATGCGAGGAGGCACGGCTTACAGAAACACTCATGTCACAACAGACATGTTTCATTTGAATGAAGAAATTACTATTTCATTACAACAGGCACCCTGAGGACCGAGTCACGTGCTAAACCATTGGATGTTTATGAGGTTAGTCATTGAAACCTGAATATGGTAGTACATCAGAAAATCTTTAATATGAATTATAGCCTAGGTAGACAAAGTCATAACTCTTGAAGTAACGTCATGACTTTCTGTATGAGCCAAGGTCCATCTCTCTTTGATTGGGTGGCTTGGGGGACGTGAGATTATTGATATCCATTTTTCTTTTTGCTTGTGTATTACATGCCGGGCAATTAATGACAGTTATTAATGTGCTTCTGAGTGAACAAACACACTAATTAGTCATGTCGCCCTTTTCTTTTTATCCACCGCATTTGAGAGATGGAGGGAAAAACATGTGGTTGCTGGTGTGGGTCGAATCATGATAAGTGCAGAAGAAATGACATCCAGCAACTGGGGCATGAGGACGCTATCACACCTACTGAAGACCAAACATATAATGTGAAAAAATGGAGTCTGTGCTGAACATGTTGACCCTAGTACTGTGACCTGAATATTGCATAAATCACAATAGGAGGGAACATCACAATTTCAGATTTCAATGCGAGCTGCCTAAGAGTGACAGCCATGGAGATTATTGGCACTGGCTGCTTGGCTCACTCACAGAGGTGTTAAACGGTGATAAACGGATAAAGGACAGTTTCTGTTCTTCATAGGTTCATTCTGAGTAAATATTGTTTTGGGTAAATATCCATGCCTTTTCTGCTTTACCAATTATCACATTAGATTATAATATAATTATTAAACATAGATAATAAAATATAAGATTCCTAACTCGACTACATAAAATGAAGGAGAGGAAATGGCATTTATAAATATAAAGAAATATAAATAGATATAAATATGTGTGTATTTTATTTATAAACACAAAAATGCACACATGATCATATGTTGATACTCGTTGCAGAATCTGCAAAATGTTTACATCCATCCATTCATCCACACACACCCACCAATCCATCCATTCATCCACACACACCCACCCACCAATCCATCCATTCATCCATCCATCCATCCATCCATCCATACACATCAATCCATCTACACACACATCAATGCACACACATCAATCCATCTACACACCCATCCATCCATCCATCCATCCATCCACACACATCAATCCATCTACACACCCATCCATCCATTCCTAACTCAACTCCACTTCCCTATAAAATAAAGCAGAGAAAATGGCATATATAAAGAAATATAGATATAAATATGTATATGTGTGTATTTTATTTATAAACACAAAATGCACACATGATCAAATGTTTATACTTCTTGCAGAATTTACATAATGTTTACATCCATCCATCTACACATCCATCCCTCCATTCCTAACTTAACTCCACAACTCCACAGAAAATGGCATATATAAAAATATAGATATAAATATGTATATGTGTGTATTTTATATATAAACACAAAATGCACACATGATCATATGTTTATACTTCTTGCAGAATTTACATAATGTTTACATCCATCCATCTACACATCCATCCCTCCATTCCTAACTTAACTCCACAACTCCACAGAAAATGGCATATATAAAGAAATATAGATATAAATATGTACGTGTGTGTAATTTATATATAAACACAAAAATGCAATTTATATTATGTATATAAATAGTAATATTACTATATTAATATAACAACTTTAAAATAAATGCCACTGGTTTCAAAACAGCCAAAATAAAACTGCTGATTTAAAAATGCATTAAACAACTGGAATTCCTCTCAGGTAAATAAGAGGTAAAACACTTCACACATGGACATCAAGCTCAGTTCTTGGCATGAAAAGATGCTGTTCTCACTTAATGGAAGGCTCATTGCAGCCCTTTGTGCGGGAAATTAAACATCCAAGCACCACAAGGGCCATATGGGAAAACAGTTAATCAAAGGTTATGCTAATGCACATCAGGCTGAGACGAGCTCTGGGCTCCCAACGCCTGCCTCCCCTTTATGCAATAAAACAGTTATGCAGGAGACATAAATGATGAGACATTACTATTCATAACCAAGAGACTACCCAAACCAGATGTCAGAAAACACAACTGCTGTGCTTTTGGTCAGATTTCTGCCACAGAGCAGTCTGTGAAACAAGCTTCCTAATATTTCAAAATAAAGTCTGTACTCATTTTAAAGTGAAAGCGAGACCCTCTGCTAATGTCACGGGAACATCCCGATAGATCATTTTGATGGCTTAGACTAATTTATAAACACAGGAAGTGAACCACACAATTGCATGCGCATGGTACATGTCTCTCTCTGACTGAAACAAATTGACACAAACTTCATGAATTATTGACGACACCAAATAACAGGGGACCGAGCAAAAGTTTTCATCCATTGCACAAGACAGGAGGGTGCAACAGTTGGAGAAGTTTCTTTCTGTTTGTTTTTTGGAAAGGGCAGAGTGATATAAAGTTGGCAAAAACTATATCTCTACTTGAAAACAGGACAAGACTTCACACTTTACTAAAAAAAGGTAACACTTTACTATACAATACGTCTCATTTGTTAACATAAAAATGTTATTGTCATCACTTACTCTCAAGTTGTTCCAAACCTGTATGAGTTTCTTTCTGTTGAAGACAACCTGAGGGTAAGTGATGACAATAAAAAAATTTGGGGTAAATAATCCCTTTAATGAGCTGTTTTCTTTGAAGCACACACACACAATCACACACAGAGACATTCAGGAGCATAGAAACTTATCAAAACTGCCCTGTGACTTTTATTAGTAAAATAGATTCACTGCTACATTATATTTCTTAGCAATGAGGGGGCAACATTACAGGTTGTCGACGAGCAAATTAAAGCACACCACCAGAACATTTTCCATAATGACCAACGCAATCTACCCGTTAGCGTCTGGTTTAAGACGTGCTTTTTTGGCTGGTTAATAATGGTGCAAACACCCATATATTGACGAGCACAAACCTTTGTAAATCACCTTGCATGATTCATTTAAATACTCTCCTCCCATAAATTTTGCGCCTGAAAGGGAAACTCCTACTAATACATATGTAATAAGGTCAGCCGCAAAAATAACTGTGCCCACGCTTTTTCCTGCGCTAATTTATCACTGCGTGTCTCTAGTAAATCCCAGTAGTTTTTTTTAAGAGGGTTTGCGCTGTCGCAAGCTTTTAGTAAATCTGGCCCTTAATGTTGCTGTTTGAGCATAAACAACATCTCCATAGTTACAACGCTCATAGTTCAAAGCAAAGGGAGATATTTTCTTTTAAAGAAATTGCCTTTTAGATTACAACAAATGGCTGGTAGGGACTACAACAAGCTTATTCAAGGGTTGGTGATATCACTAACCCTAACATTTACATAAACCCTGCCCCTGGGAACACGCAACAAAGGCCACGCTGAGAAAAGAAAGAGTTGTTGTAGTAGAGCACATTTAGGAGTCTATTCAAGCTGTCGCGTCTCATTTTTTCACATTTATTGCAATACAGTATGTAACAAAAATGCAATAGCATGTCATAAAAGCAAGATGAAAATAAACTAGACCTGTTCTATCTTCATGCAGCATTTATTCTCTGGCTCTGTAGGCATTTTACAACATTTCCCACATGAGTGATTTATAGATTATCATGACAGAACATGCTAATCGATGACTTGAAGATAGTTAACTCCACATCAGCTACATGAATTCATCAACTAACCATTCAGAAACGTTGTCACTTCTTCTTGAGTCTCTGCATCATTGTCTGACTCTAGTATGAACATAAAAGGGATGAACAGTTTGACCTTTTCATTGCATGTCTGCGTGAGGTAATTGGAGCTGCTAACACAAGCTCTAAAAGCTCCGCCCTCTTCTTGAAAGGAGGCGGGGAGGAGCAGCTCATTTGCATTTAAAGGGAAACAAACTGCACGTTTTTGCTCACCCTCAAAAAGTGACAATTTGAACATGCTATAAAAAATGATCTGTAGGGTATTTTGAGTTAAAACTTCCCATACACAATCTGGGGACATCAGAGACTTATTTTACATCTTGTAAAAGGGGCATTATAGGAGCCCTTTATTAAACGATTTGAATGCCCTTCACGACAAGTGGTTCTTTGCCTTTTATATATATATATATATTTATATATACACATACAGCTTATATAAAATCAAAATAATAGTAATAAAAATCCAACCATTTGGCTTCAATAGTGAGTCACAACAACTTTCCAAATCCAGGAGCCATTCTGGGTTATTAAACAGTCAAATGAGTCCCATTGACAGCACACAGGGGACATTAATGGGGAGAGAGGAGACCTCAGGGTTTGAGTTCCTCCATAAACACCGATCATGAGCATCTACTCCCTCTTCTGCAAGCAACAGCACCAATTAAAGCGTTACATTTTATGTTGGCTTTCTTCTCCCATTCCCTCTCGGCTCACAGCAGCTTTTGCAAATGCAAACTCTCTCTAGCCTGTAGGAAAGGGTGTCCTGAGGAACACAGGGAGCCCTGTAATTGAGACCGAGCTGAGAGAGATGATTCACTTCTGATGGTGAGTGATGGATGTGACTGAGGGAGCGTCTGCTCGCAGCTTGGCAGGAACGTAGATGATGCATCATGCAGGCCAAGAAGAGAAAAAGAGAAATTGTTTCATTACTTTTCAAGGTGTGTCATGCTGGACTGATATTAGAGGGAGAAGAGGGAGGGCAGCAATTAGAGGACGGTGGCGGCTTGATTTATCAGAGCATCAGTGTGATGGAGTATTCCAAAACGATGAAATTATTTAATAAATCCCCCTCGGCTGATGCTGACAGGGCAAAGTGCAAAGTGGCTGATATTGTCCATAAAGCATTTTGGTGTGAATATTTAGCTGGTGGAGAACAGCTATATGCCTGCAGATAAGCACAAAAGGAGCACTGCACCGTTGTGTGCGGAGTGAGGTTGGGCAGGGAGAAAGAAGGCAATAGAGAGATAACAGAGCATTACACTACTGATGATACATGATATAATGATGCTACAAAGACTTCCTACATCGCTGTGCTAGTTTCATGTCTCTTGGATCACTCCATATTCACATTCTTCTATCACAATAAAATAATAATGAATTAATAACATTTATAAATAAATACATAATAATTCAATTCAACAGTGCCGCCGCTTCCACCACGCGCTGCGCGTAGGGCACAAAGTGCTGAGGGGTGCACCACAAGAAAATTCTCTCAGCACCCAAACAAATAATTCCCCACAACTCAATGTACATTGTAAAACAAGAAAGTGCCATCAGTGTTTAACAGTTATCTGAAGAATACCAACATTGGTCAACACAAATACAAAGCACGGCAATTACGTCATGACTGAAGTTTAAGATTTATGCGAGGTCACGTGATTCACTGTGAATCATCAATCGAGCTCTTGGTAATTTTCCACAATTAAATAGCCCTTTAGATGTTATTGCTTATTCATTCACTTTCATTTCTGTCACGCGCACACTCCATCTAATTAATTAGCACACTTTGTTAGCAAATCACTTATTGAACACAATTAGTGGTGTTTTCAATCAAGCACACCTTAAAAACTCCTTACAAGGAGAAACGTCTGGTCCTTTGTGCTTTAATGGCCTTGGTTAAATGGCCTATTCAACAGCTGCAATGTGCTCTAGTAAAAATAAACCCGAAAACACTCACGCGGCAGGTGACCACTGGGAATACAGGAGAAATGTCTTCTTCCGACTTACTTAGTAGGCCCTATTACTTCACAATTTCTAAACCTTATCTGAAAGAAGCAGATTTTGACAGATTGTCCCTTTAGATGAACTGTGAGGTTTCATGACAGCAGCCAGAATGAAGATGTGCCAGGTCTCTAGTTGGCTGACACTGGGGTGGTTACCACGGTTACAGAAGTCAAATGGCAAGGTGAGCTAGCAGCATTTGAGCATCTGGAGCACCAACAGCATAATTTCCCCTTCCTGCAGTCCAACATGGACCTTCACAGCTGCTTAAACACTGAGCACAATTACCTGCTGTGAGAAGAGAGCTGCTTCAATGTCTTACAAGGCCTATCAAATATGTTTATCTCGGCAATAACAAAGGGTTTTTAGTCAAAAAAAGATGCAGCATGAAGACTAAACGGCTTTAAAACAAACGGAAAATACGACATGAAAAATAACACTGCACAATCTTAAAAATGCACTAACAATGTTTATGGTGAAGACATATTTTTTCAAATAAAATGAAGTCAGGTACATTTTTGATCAATATAATGTGTCTCGGTGAATAAAATTGTTTAAAATTAACTTCAAAAAGGGTCGTTTGAAAGCTCAGTGAAGTCAAGTGTGGTACTGGTGGCACTTGTGCAACAAGTCAGTTTGTGAAATTTGATTCCTGCTAGATATTCCACGGTCAACTGTAAGTGGTATTATTGGAAAATGAAAGCGTTTAGGAACAGCAGCAACTCAGCGGAAGTTTCAACGGCCGAGCAGATTCATGCAAGCCTCATCACCAAGTACAATACCAAGCCTGGGATGGAGTGGAGTAAAGCATGTCGCCACTGGACACTGGAGCAGTGGAAATGTTCTTTGGAATGACGAATCACTTCTCTGTTTGGTAGTCTGATGGGCGAGTCTGAGTTAGGCGGATGCCAGGAGAAAGTTACCTGCATGACTGCATTGTGCCAACTGTAAAGTTTGGTGGAGGAGGTATAATGGTGTGGGGATGTTCTTTAGGGGTTGGGCTTGGCCTCTTAATTCCAGTGAAGGGATATCTTAACGCTTCAGCATACCAAGACATTTTGGACAATGCTACGCTTCCAACTTTGTGGGAACAGTTTAGGCCCTTTTCTATTTCAGCATGACTGTGCCCTAGTACACAAAGCAAGGTTCATAAAGACATGGTTGTATAGTTTTGTGTGGAATAACTTGACTTCCCCACACAGAGCCCTGACCTCAACCCCATCGAACACCTTTAGACCCGAGGTGTGTAACAGTGTAAGTATATTATTTCTGCACAACAATAACTAAATCTTTGATGACCGAATACGTGCATTTCATCTTTATTCCACAAGTTGGCACTGTCGTGAATATGAGCCAGATGCTGAATGTACTGGAAAATTAGCTCTGATTAGGACAGTGATAATGGTATAAAACATCTGCTCAAACTGAACCCTACCAAGCTCCAAAAGGTAACAAAATATGCTTTATTTTATTAAAATATAAATTCATAACAGGCCTTTTTCTTGGGAAAAAAATGGAACATTAGCCAGTCTTAACTCAAGTTCTAATGTTTACTCTTTGACCTCACTATAGGAAAAGTGCATTTTGCCTCAGAAACAATCCCATAACTAACGTTTGAGGGCCCGAGAGAAGCTTTGACACAGGTTCGAATTAAGATCCTACTGACAGCAGATGAGTTGCCGAATCTAAACAGAGCGCGGAGCTGTTTAACTGTGTAAATGGCTGATTCAAAGTCTGACAAGAGAAAGAAAAAAGGAAAATCCAATGCTGTGATGCCTTTTTGGGATGTCATGAGGGATTGTACTTTGTGGCTGAGAAAATCTCTTTCTATTAGATAGATTTTTTTCCCCACGGAGACCTGCAGGTTTCAGAAATTTGATTTCTGCTTGTGGAAGTGATTTACAGCAGCAGTGTGTCAAACTCCCATTGGGACGAGGCTCAATTCCAAAAACACTGCTTCACTGATTTTCAATGGCTTGCTCAAGTGTTCCCGCCTCCAAGGGAGAGAAAAAAAAATCCCACGTTGACGAACATCAATCCGAATTGAAGTATTTAATGTCAGAAATTGACAACATGACTGTCTCCAAAGTGATACCCAGAAGAGACAGCAAGAATGTAATGTAAATGCCTCAGTCAAATTATCATGAAATATTTTCAGAGCATGATGCATATTTCAGTTTTAATGTCTATTTTGCTTACATGTTAAATAAAACATCTTACTGATAAAGTTGTAAATTGTACAGGGTAGTGTTTATGACTAAATGGTAATTCAACTTTCTGAATAAGTCATAAAAGGATACGGCTCATGAGTCAATTTTTTTCGGAATGACTCTTGTTTTTGCTTCACTAAAAACATTTGCTTGTGAATTAAACTACACGGATCATGCTGTATGTTTTTTATTTTCTCATGAAATCACACAACACTGGTCTCACCTCAAGTTTTAGACTCACTAAAAAGAAAACGTGAGAGTCATTTGCTCGTGAATCACACTGCATTGGTCTTGCTGTGTGCTTTTGATTCACTAAAAAGTACTGGCTCTTAAGAGCAATTTGGTGGCGATTCAGACAACATAGGTAATACTGTGTTTTTCAATCAATAAAAAGAACCATCATATGAGTCATTTCCATTTAATTGGAAAATCAATATTAACTCTTTCCACAACAGCAGTAAAAAAATGTCATGGCCCCCAGAATATTTTGTTGCATGAATATCTGAACATGCAACATATGTTATTCTAGCTTAATGCATTCTTTTTTATCGACACTTGAAGAGATGACTGTTTGTATTTGCATATCTGTGTATTTGCATACAGTAGGTGTGACTCTGTTTGTCTCCTATAGAAAGCTTAGTTTAGTGAGGTGAAACTGCAAAAGTAGGGTTTGAAAAGGTTCCATTCATTTAGGGTAGCTTGGAAGGAAACTGGGAAAGCAAACAAAAGCAGTGTGATCCTCTCATAGCATGGACTTTAATGTAGTTTAATACTCCTCTGTTGCTATGGATACAAGAATAAAGCCTTACGTGAGACTGATACTCAGCCCAAGAGAATCAACACTTTCTCACAGTTATTTTTCAACCAACTCTTTGCAACAAGAAGATATGTATAAATCATAATAAGCTAGATTTGCACTCCACATAAAAATCATTATGCATTATTGCATAAATCATGAATCAGATGCTTCTCTTCACACAGAAGAGATACGGTAAATCTTTACTCACCGTAACAAAGACGTACAGGTTATGATTCAGTTTTACCCCGAGCAATCTAGAGATACGAACGGAACAGATACGGCTGGGGGAAATGGCTTGTCAGGGCTGTTCCTCATTCCATATAGAACAGTATAGAGGAGTAAAAAATACAAAGCTCTCATTTTTTGTCAGTTAATCAAAGGAATCATCATTCTCAGTGGTCCAGATATATAAAAGGGCTGTTCTCTAAATCACATGGCCAGCTGTCATAGAAACAACTGCACCACAATCTGTTCTTAATGAGAAATCTGCCTTTTCGGCCCATATACAATCAATGGAGTTGTGAAGGTGTTTGCATTCTAAACAGGTGCCGTATGCCAAAGGTTTTATAAATGCAATCTGAACTACACAGTTTCTTAGTTACGTGTGAAGTCTGCTAGCTGTAGTCTTCCTTTTCATTCAGCATTAATTCCTTTGAGACCATGCAAGAGTTGCATGTTGAACACGTTTAAACGTTCATGTACATATACTAACAACGCCTACTTCATCATTGCAACTTTGGTCCCACCCACTGATGTGTTAGTGAGATGACGAGGAGAGAAGAGCAATACAGGTCTAAAAATAACATTACCTTCTCAGTAGAGCATTATTTATTTGTATACGGTATATTTCATTGTGGATTCTTTGGTAAATCAGTAGCAATTTCAGTGCAGGCTTTGCAAACAGATTTTTACAATACGGACTTGACATTAATGCGACAACATGTAACCATTAACCGTGATTTCCATCATGCCATGATCGGAATATAATGCTATAATCAACCTTTTCATGATTAGTTCACCTTGAGAACTGTAATATTAAAAACGTTCTTACAGTTTTCGAGAGAGTTCCACAAGTAATACTTAGCTATTTCATATGCAAAGATGTTAGCCAATCACAGCAGTGGGCGTTTACACTGAAGTCTCAGAGCAGACACACCCCTTCAAACAGAGAATTCAGAGCAGAGGGCTAAAATCAAGGTAGGAAAAAAACGGTATGACTTTCTTTATTCAGTGAACCCCATTTATTTTCATTATGGAGACAAAGACAGCTAAAACAATATCTTCTTTTGTGTTCCGCAGAAGAAAGAAAGTCAGACAGGTTTGTAACGACATAAGGGTGAGTAAATGATGACAAGTTTCAATTTAAGGGTGAATTACAGCGAAACTAAAGGAGAGAAACTGAAAGTTCTCCTTCCATCATCCAGCCCCTATAAGAAAAGCACCCACATACATACTCACCTCAGGCAGCCGGTGGCGTTGCGAAGTACTTGGGAAGTGTGCATTTGTAGCTTGCGGTCCTCTTGATGTGGGGACACGTCCCAGGTGGAATGGGGTATAATCACGGTGTTGGTTAAGACAGCCAGAGCGTCCTGGATTATAGGCATCTTCAGAGCATCACATGAGGACAGGTTCCACAACACACCTGCACAGGAAAACACAAGCATGCATGCAGCGTTTAGCATAGTGAATAGGAATTTTGCACGGAGCATTTAAACTATTAAAACTTGAGAGACGGGTAGTTTGAGACCCATGCCTGAAAGTGATGGGGGTACTGTGCAAGAAATAATGCTTTTCTATTATTACACCTTCAGAGGAGTGAAAAAATGTATAACTCTGTCCATTCTGTGCTTGAGCTAGCCCGAGACAGGTTTTGACAACATCTCACACAGACTCGGAGACCCACAGAAATGCAGAGCTGAACACCAGAGGAAAAAAACAAACATAATTTGACAAGCTACGCAGCCTGCGGTCTCACATTACTAACATCATTTTACCAAACTCCTTCACATCTCTGTCAAGTCTCAGAGGAAGGACTTAGGCAATTTGATTTACTTGATGCAATTCACATAAAATAACTGTTTTGTACCACATAAACCTTCAGATTACACCTTTAAAACTGATTAAATTGGTGCAACAAACAATTTCTTCGCTGGTAAAAAAAATTAAACATCCCACATAATAATGACAACTTTTGCAGACCATTAAAAACATGCCAAGACTTAATATCTCTGGTTCCACGTATGTCCCTGTTATCATTATCAGTGCAGCCATTAGAGATTTGTCAGAGCCATTTCTGCAGAAATATCATATTTGCCTCAGACAGTAATTTGATAAACAAACAGTGGAGAAGAAGGAGGGGAGACGTTAGCATTTACATTTTTGTTTAGGAATCGATAATGACAGGGGAAGAGACAATCAAAACGTATGTTCGGTCAAGACCTTTTGTTCTCTAACATATGCATGACTTTGTAATTTATGCAGTTCGATGGCAGCTACAATGCGTTGAAGGATCTGAAGTATAGAAAGCGAAGCAGATACTGTATATATGCATACATTTGTGTGGGAGGTGTGCTTTTTGCTCTAAAGTGAAGTCCTTAGCTAGCAGAGATCAATCACTAATACTTACGCAGTGATTGTAGGCATTACGGTCAAGTGACTAAGCAGCCGTCTCCTTTTAGACTGGTAAGAAGAGCCACTCATTTTCATGTTTTTGACACAAAATGATGAACCTAATTAGAATTACAAACATGCCAATTACTGTGCCTCTTCCACACGACCCCCAAGACAAAACTCATACAACATACAGTTGACTAACTATATCAACATGACCTGAGGTTTCATCAGTTTCTTGCAAAGCAAAAACACATGCAGTCTATCAAACATCTTAAGATCTGCACAGACAGCTCTAATTTTCTTACATCACCATGGTGATTAGTCACACTGAAAAGGTCAAGTCAAATGCATTGCATTGTGGGATGCAGTCATTCGCAGATTGTAATTCAATGCACATATACTAGCATTTAAAACTTTGGGATCAGTAACCTCTTTTTAAATGAACACTTTCTAGCAAGGATGCATTACATTGAATAAAAGTAACAGTAAAACATAAAAAAAAATCCAGGCCACGTTCACCATTGATCATCAGCTATAAAAGGGCATATTTCAAGTTAAAACATGAAGAAACTCTTATTAAGGTTGTAGGAGGTCAAATTCAAGCAGTCAATACTAAAACATCCTGCAAATGAGAAATAACCAATTTAGCCATGCGTGTGGCTAATTAGCCAATCCCGAGTTCATCAATATCTCACCTGAGAGAGCTCACTGTCTGAGGTGGTAATTTATCCTGACAGATGCTAAATCGCAGAGGATATCTTTAATTTCATCCTAAACCTCTACAGAACATTCTAATGTTTAGTAGCTGCAAGAAGAGGAATGTATTTTAGGACACATTTCACACTACTAAAACCATAAAAACAGTGGTGGGCAGAATTATTGGCACCACTGGTAAAATACGGCTGTAAAAATAAATCTGCATTGTTTATCCTTTTGATCTATCATTCAAAAACCTAATCTTCCATTAAAGTAAAAGAATTGAAAGTTGGGGGTAAATCACATTATGAAATAAATGTTTTTCTTCAAAACACATTGGCCATAATTATTGGTAACTTCCAACTCCATGTTGCTTCTTCTCTTCAGTTCACCACACTCATTTTCTATAGGGTTCAGGTCAGGGGACAGAAGCTTCATTTTGTGCTCCGTGACACATTTGTGTGTTGATTTTGATGTTTGTTTTGGATTATTGTCCTGATGGAAGATCCAACCACTGCCCATTATAAGATTTCAAGCAGAGGCCGTCAGGTTTTGATTTTTCATCTGTTAGTACTTGCTGGAATCCATGATACCATGTATCTGAACAAGATGTCCAGGACATCCAGCAAAAAAAATAGGCCCACAACATTAAAGATCCAGTGGTATTTTTAACAATGGGCATGGTCTTCTTTTTATCCCTGTTTGCACAAAACACATCTGGTGGGTTTGCTGCCAAAAAGCTCTTTTTATAGTTTCATCTGACCACAGAACCCTTTTGAATTTCCAGTCTGTCTGACAACTGAATATGCTGGAGTTTGTTTCTGGATGAGCAAGAAGGATTTTTCTAGCCTAGAAATCTAGACGCACCCTAGCGGCAGTAAATCTAATTTGCCGCGAGTGTCGTCTAGCAACTCTCAGTAGACCTGCGAGATGGAAAAACCAAACTCTGGTCAGGCCAATCACATCGAGTTTATAGAGTCGGTGGGCGGGCTTAACGTAATGACGGCAGAGTTGCGACGGTTCCTGCTGCTTGAAAACAAAGGAGATGGCGGCTGGAGATGCTGGCGAACAGCGGTCTTTCGAATCGGCTTTGGCCGCGACTCTGAAAGATTTGGAGTTAAGCTATTCATTGAGAAAAGAGCAAATAAGTCATTTTTAAAAAAGGAAGATTCTGAGTTTTGCCGACCAGACACGGCAAAAGTTTAATTAATCAACTAGCTCCGCTAGTGGGAAAACACTATAACTATGTTACCTTCTTCGTTGCTCTGGTTGGTTGTAGTGCTATCCTATTACGTGCAGGGGATTTTGAAAGACGGCCGTTTAACCCGCCCCTCGGATTGAGTCCTGCCAACGGTGAGTTTCTAGACCAAACATCTCGATGTGGGTCTGGCTAGTCAGGCTAGGATTTTTTTTGAATCTCTCCCAAACAACATGCAGTGATATATATTATATATATATATATTTTTTTGTGTCTTTCTGACCCCAAGACTCAACTAATCTCTGCAATTCTCCATCTGTGATCCTTGGAGAGTCTTCTGGGCCACTCAAACGTTCTCCTTGACGTGCAGTATAAGACAATATAGACACATGTCCTCTTCCAGGCAGATTCGTTATGTCTTTAGTTGATTGGAACTTCTTAATTATTGCCCTGATGATGGAAATGGGGATTTTCAATGCTTTAGCTATTTTCCTACAGCCACTTTCTATTTTGTGAAGCTCAATAATATTTTGCTGTACATCAGAACTATATTCTGTGGTTTTACTCATTGTGATGAATGATTAAGGGACTTTGGACTTTGTGTTTCCTCATATTTATACTCGTGTCAAACAAGACGTAATAGCTGAACAATATAATGTTCCTAATCTATAGTGTGCTAAAATTTGTAAATATTAATGGGAATATCCTTCAGAGATATTTTGCTCATAAAAAATCATAGGTGTGCCAAAAATTGTGGCCAATTTATCTCATTCTGTGATTTCCCCCCGACTTTCCATTCTTTTACTTCAGTGAAAGGTTAGGTTTTAGCAATTTTTTTGAATGATAGATCAAAAGGATAAACAATGCAAATTTATTTTTACAGCCATATTTGATCATAATTACCAGAGATGCCAATCATTCTGACCACCACTGTATTCTAAACACAGCTACTGTGTTCTGATCAGAAAAGAACATATTAGCTTGAATAAAAGCATGCTTTTAGCATGTTCCGGTTTTATTAGATTCACTTTACATTATTTCTGCAGATACATAACTAAACACTACTCTCTGGAAGCATTATCAAATTGGCCGGAATATTTCATAAGCAAACATTCAGGAAAAGGTTGATGACTTGAATTCTCTGAAGCTTTATAAATTCTCAGAATGTAGCCTACATTATATTTACTCATTTAGCAGATGCTTTTAGACTACATGACTTAATAGGCAAAATACTATGTTTGTTTAAATGCAGAATTTCAGAGGTTTAACAAACAACAGTGTTGCCCACTCTCACTGGCATTGGTTCCAGTATATATATATATATATATATATATATATATATATATATATATATATATATATATATATATTCAAAATTACTTTCTCTATAGTGATTAAAATAAATCTGTCAACAGCTCTGATATTAATCACAGCCTTTGATTTGAAGCAAGTATATGAAACACTTTTGTAGATTAATTATGGTAAAATATAAAATATAACCATTGCCTATTTATAAAAAATTTATATATATTTTAAGATTATTGCAAAATATTAAAATTTAATTAAGGAATGAATGAGGCATTTTATTTAGCTCTTTCATATGTACTACTGTACACCCAAAGCGCTCATGTCAGGGGTCTCTGCCCAACCACCACCAGTGTGTAGCATTCACATGGATGATGCGACGGCAGTCACAGTACAACGGCGCCAGTGCGCTCACCACACACCAGCGATAGGTGAAGAGGAGAGAGGGTGATAGAGACAATTCAGTGGATGGGGATTATTAGGAGGCCATGATTGGTAAGGGCCAATGGAGGGAATTTGGCCAGGACACCGGGGTTACACCCCTCTTTCGAGAAGTGCCAAAGGATTTTTTTACTGACCACAGAGAGTCAGGGTTTAATGGTTTAATGTCTCATCCGAAGGACGGTGCTTGTTACAGTACAGTGTCCCCATCACTATACTGGGGCGTTAGGACCCACACAGACCACAGAGTGAGCACCCCCTGCTGGACTCAATAACACCTCTTCCAGCAGCTACATGGTTTTCCAAGTTGGTCTCCAATCCTGGTACTGACCAGGCTCAACCCTGCTTAGCTTCAGTGGGAAACCAGTCTTGGGCTACAGGGTGATATGGCTGCTAGTAGTTCATCATAGGTAGTAGTTCATAATTAAATTACTGAACTTCAATGAAATTCCATGAAAAAAATTAAATAATCGCTTATCATAATGTTGGGAATAAAGTAAAATAAAATAAAACAGTTATATAAACAAAAAGTGTTTGACCGTATGGTTATGAATTAAGTGCAAAACAGATACTTTGGGAATAATTTAGAAGTCCAAATGAAATGGACCATGGATCACAGATTTAAAAGTTATAAAAGATATTGAAAGAACTCAGGAGAGATTTAGACAAAGGTACACTGCCTTTAAAAAAAATACAATCAACATGGCTGTATTTCATTTCAACTTAAATTATTATTAAACTGATTTAAAAAAATGAGTTGATGAAAAAAAAAAGATGAAAATTGCTTAACTTATTTTGATGAGTTAAAATAGTGTAAAAACATATGTCGTCATGACTTATTGATCATATTTTTTTAACATGCGCAGAAGTTTGGCTTAATCTCACCTCCTGCTGTACTGAATGAACGGCCTTGCAGGGGTTCTGCTATTGCCTGTAGTGTGAAGAGCTTCTTGCAAAAAGCCACTCTGTGCTATGAAAAACTAGAAGATGTCAGAATGGAGGACAAACTCTAAAAACAGCGATGATGATAAATTGCAAAACACTTATGCGACCTATTAGAACGAAACCAACCTTCAACTTCAATTCAGTCGCTCATTCCCACTGTCCATCAACTTTACAAAGGACAAGCAAAATGAGTCAGACCAAACTTCTATTTTTCCTATTTGCCTATCTTCACTTTTCCTCTCCTTCTATGCCACATTCTCTCTCCCTCTCCCTTTTTTAAGAAACTACGCACACTTATGAGTCAGTATGAAGAGGTGGCAGCTGAATAGTTGATGACGCTGACCTTGCCAGCTTCTTGCTCTCAAACACATACACACACACACAAGCCGTGAGCCTTTAATTCCAGAACCCGGGAGGCCCGGCTGTGGCTGATTGCAGGTGCTGGTGAAAAACTTTTAATTATGCTTATTCTAATGAGCATCTCACCTCTTCACCAGAAGCCTTAGTAGGACAATCTTAGTATTTCTGAACCAAGGTAGGCATGTCAAAATGACCAGTTCTGTGTAAATGTTCACATATATAGCACAATTATTAGTAAAAATCCATCTAAAAGAGAAAATGGATTCACACCATGATCTTGACAATTACTGTATGTACATAACCCATGCTTATATTTGACCGTTCAAAAGTTTGGGATTAATACGATTAATTTTTTTTACAAATATTACAATTTATAATCTGTGTTTTCTATTTGAATATATTTTAAAATGTAATTTATTCCTGTGATGGCTATACATACATATTTTGCCTTGAACATTTGCACGAGGTCTTTGTTAATATATGGATTATGTTTTGAATTTTGAAATAGCAAATGGGTGTTGATACTGTTTCCTATGCAACGGTTTTAAATATACAAGTTTTTGTACTGTAGAAGTTCAATAGATTGCTGATATATTATTCAGAGATAACCTTAAAAACTGTATTATTACTTCTGATGTGACACTGAAATTGCTAACATTTTTGCACCGTAAGCACCACATTCAAGCACAGCATGCAAGGCATTCAATTGCCATCTAGCAAGAATGTTTTGTGCAAACTGAGCTGAACTGTTTCAGTCAAAAGGGTAAAAATGCAAAAGTTTAAAATGATCGTATTGTCAACATCTGCTTTAAAATTGAATTTCGTGCATCTTATTCTGTTTTTGTTTATAAATGTGTGAGATTCTTATTGCTGTCACTATTTCTAGTATTCGTCTGTCGCTCATTTTTCTTCTTGACTTTCACTTTCTGAAGTCTTTGAACAGAAGCATGCATTCTGAACAGGGAAGAACAACCTTGATTGCTGAACTGAGAGGGTATCTAATCAGAGACCGCTTCTCATGAGGGAACGAGAGAGAGAGAAAGAAAGAGAAAGAGAGGAAGGCTTAATACTAGAGCACTACAAGGACATAATTGTCGTCAGTGGTGACATTGACCAAGATCAAATCTCATGCCAGCAGAACACAGGCCCAGATTTAGACTTCTTCATTTCACTAGGGTATCTCTCTGTACCGAACAAAAATCCCACAGACATCTTCACTTGACAGCATGCCTCTGTGGAGACAGATGTAAATAGTTGAATTTGAATTGTCAGTGTTGATATTGTGGGTATATAATTATACAAAACCCACAGGCAGATGTAAAGGGTGACCAATAGTAACGATGTATGAAAACAAGATGATATATGGAGATGTGGAAATATGATTTCCGTCTGAAAATATTTAATGGTGTCTGTCTATTTTAAGATTCAGATTATCCTCAAACAGCAATTTAAAGCGATAACTAAACTATGGCAAATATTTAACACTTTAAAATCATGAACTATTAATTCAAGTGCATTGTTAAGTCTCTGAGCTCTATTTTTAAACCGAGGACTATAGCAGATTTCAAAAGGAACATATAGCCTATCTTTCATATGATAAACTGCCATGCTGTGATGCTTATATTATCAGATTATCATGTTCAGTATTTAGTACACAGCGAAAATCCCAGTTTTTAAATTAACTCTCCTCAGAACTGATTTGAGTCCACACACAAGAGTGTTAAAAGTAACCCTGAATCAGTGTTAAAGTTAATGAGATAATTAAGTGATAAATTGAGTGATGATTGAACATTAGTGATAAACACCTGCTGTTAACAATCAAAATCATTGAAAGAAGTCACCATCATGGTGATCAGTATTTGCTTTAGTTGGGCTCTTGACCCTTCATCTCTAATGCTTAATCACCACTCAATTAATCACACTTAATTATTTCATTAACTTTAACACTGCTTCTGAGTTACTTTAAACACTTTTGAGTGTGGACTCAAAACTCTGAGGAGAGTTAATTTAACACTGGGGTTTTTGCTGTGTAGGGGTACACATATTCATACAGAGAATTTTCGGTAGGTGTCTTTCGGTACAGAGTGTAGCCCCTTAACCACTTTTACCCCAAATAGTCGCAATAAGCTCTGTGTTTTGGTAGGGTGCCCAAGTCTCATTTCTCAAATTCTGTCCATTTTATCACGAAATTCAAACGATAAAGGGCATTTTGACGCTATTTGATGTGGCATGACAGATCTCTATATGCCTGCCTCAGTTCAAGATAGGGCGGAGCACGAGTGAACGTGCACATCTCTTCATCTACAGATTAATTAAACATGAATGAACATCTGAAGGTATGTTGAAAGATATAAAACAACTTGAATAATATATTAATATATTTTAAAGGGATAGTTCACCCAAACATAAAAATTAGCCCATGATTTACTCACCCTCAAGTCATCCTAGGTGTATATGACATTCTTATTTCAGACAAATACAATCTGAGTTATATAAAAAAGTTATATAAAAAAATGTCCTTGCTCTTCCAAGCTTTATAATGTCTGTGAATGGATGATTTTGTTTGGAGTATGGATAAATATGGATATTTTTCTTACACAAACGCTTCGCTTCAGAAGGCCTTTATTAACCACCTGGAGCAGCTAGGAGCACTTTTATGATGGATACATGCACTTTAATGGACTTCAAAACAGAAACGGCCATTCACTGCCATTATAAAGCTTGGAAGAGCCATTGTAACTCCGATTGTATTCGTCTGAAAGAAGAATGTCATATACACCTAGGATAATTTTGTAATGAGATTTAGAAGTGCAAAAACAATTTTTATGTAAGTGTTAATTATCATATCTAAAAATTAATTAACTGAATTTAATAGTTTGGGCTCTGTTGTTAGCCTACTTGTAACCTTTAAAATTACAGTAATGTGCAAGTAAGGGCTCCCTATACATAGAATACAGCATTAGCAGAGATTTAATTTTTTATCCTTTTGGAAATTGTAATTTAGAATTTATTTGAAGACAAAAATTTGTTCAGCAAAACACTGTTTAATAAATTAAAAAAAGCAATTTCAGGTTTAGTTTTCTCCCTCCTGCTGTACCGAACCCATGCCGAACCGTGACTTCATACCGGGGTATGTACTGAACTGTCATTTTTGTGTACCATAACACCCCTAGTATTTAGTATGCTTAATTTTTTTTTATTTTAATGTAGGAGATGTAAAACAGTAAAAACCATGTTACCAAAATATATAAGAATTCTGAAGATAGTGTATCATGGTTTCCACAAAATTGTATTAAGCAGCACAACTGTTTTCAACACTGATAATAAGAAATGAATTCTTGAACTCAAAATCATCATATTAGAATGATTTCTGAAGGATCATGTGACACTGAAGACTGGAGTAATAATGCTGAAAATTTAGCTTTGCCATCACAGGAATAAATTACATTTAAAGTATATTAAAATAGAAAACATTTGTAATAATATTTCACAATATTACTGTTTTACTGTATTTTTGACCAAATAAATACAGCCTTGGTGAGCATAAGACTCTTCTTACGAAACGGTAGTGCAAATGGATAAAATAGGGCACAAGACCCCGATTTCACATCAAGCGCACCATTTGAGACAACGCCGTATGCTAGAGAACCGCAGCAAGAGACAAAACCCAGACGCTAGTGGAATAAGGCTAACTAAGCAAGAATCCTCCCTTATTTCAGCATACGATCGCACTGAGTAGTGCAATTCAAACATCTCTTGCTGCCAAAAGATTCAGACAGTTTCTCAGGGGATGTTCTGTCGTCTGGGTGTCTTGCGAGCTCCCTGTTCCTGCAGACCAGTATTCCATCTGTTCTTCACAGCCATGCGATTCATAAAGGAACATGCTCATGCTCACAAAATCCAAACACTCCTCTATTTATCGTTCATGTTGGCTCTGTAGAGCCTCTAAACAAAAACTATATGTCAAAATGTGCTGCAGAGCTTAAGGATGCATTATACAAGACAAGTGAGTGTTTTAAAGCTTCACGACCCTACTTCATCAGAAAATGTACAAACTGAAATACTACGAAACAGAGGTGAATGTGAAATAAAAGTGATTTTCAGTATGGCTGCAAATGAGACATTTGTAGAGACGTTGGTTTTCAAACTGTGCTTGAACATATTCCAAGATAGAAAGATTTGACCAGAGTCTCAGAGCCGCTGACAGGACAGCAGGCTGACAGGACACTTGACCATCAGGTCCAAGTGGGTCCATATGGCTACATTTACTTTCTGCATGTCAAAAAAAGCACGTTCCTGCCAAGTCAAACAGGCAGGCAAAGAATGACTCAGACGCGCTGCTTTGCTTGAGATTGAGAGGCTGAGAATCCTCTGGGCAGCCAGAGACCTTGAGGCTTCCAGCACGCTGATTAATTTGTGACAGGGAGTCTCTCTTAGTGCCCTGTGTGCAATGCTTTTAATTTATATGTTAATCTGAATTCTGCGCATAGCAGGCATCTCCAGCGTGGCTCTGCTCCAAAGTCTATCCATTCTGTTATAGAAACAATTTAGAAGCATGTTTGGGAATGCAAAGCCTTTGGGGATGTTTTTTATTTTTTGTGACAGGGCATTTATTTTGTAGAAAATATCTCTTTCCGTAGCTCATCATTAAATGGACAAGAAGGACAGTTTTAACTTTTTTTCTATAGCATTGCTAAATTACAGGATGGAAATGTATAGCAAACATCCTGAAAATAAAATAATAATTTTGTTTGTCAAAAGCATAGTAGGATTATGTATGTAGTACAGCGTGTTAAATCTGTGACTTGCTGGTCATTTATACAACCCATCTGATTGAACCGAATCACTAGAAAAAAGAATGAAAAACAGAAAATGAAATAATAATAAAAAAATTATAATAATGATAATACTCCATACATATACAGCAACCTACAGTTGTCTGAGAAAAGAAATAACAAAATGAAGTCATCTAATATTCAAACATCCCTCCACTGTACATTGTTCTTTATATAATAAAATGAAATAATAAAAACACAAGCAAGAATTATTTCATATGATGTTCAAACTTTAAAATAGATTATTAGGTATGAAACCCCCCATTACTCATTACGTTTTTAAAAGAGACCGAACCTGTTAATTTTAGAAACAGTATACACCGATCAGGCATAAAATTAATACCGGTGAAGTGAATAACACTGATTATCTCTTCATCACGGCACCTGTTAGTGGGTGGGATATATTAGGCAGCAAGTGAACGTTTTGACCTCATAGTTGATGTGTAAGAAGCAGGAAAAATGGGCAAGCGTAAGGATTTGAGCGAAGGCTGGCCACAGACGAGCTACTGTAGCTCAGATTGCTCAAGAAGTTAATGCTGGTTCTGATTGAAAGCTGTCAGTATACACAGTGCATCACAGTTTGTTGCGTATGGGGCGGCATAGCCGCAGACCAGTCAGGATGCCCATGCTGACCCCTGTCCACCACGAAAGTGCCAACAGTGGGCATGTGAGCATCAAAATTGGACCATGGAGCAAAGGAAGAAGGTGGCCTGGTCTGATGAATCACGTTTTCCTTTACATCACATGGATGGCCATGTGTGTGTGTGGGGAACACATGGCACCAGGATGCACTATGGGAAGAAGGCAAGCTGGCGGAGGCCGTGTGATGCTTTGGGCAATGTTGTGTTGGGAAACCATGGGTCCAGCCATCCATGTGGATGTTACGATGACACATATCAGCTACTACCTAAGCATTGTTGCGGACCATGTAAATCCTCTCATGGAAACGGTATTCCCTGGTGGCTGAGGCCTCTTTCAGCAGGATAATGCTCCCTGCCACAAGCAAAAAAATGGCTAAGGACTGGTTTGAGGAGCACAACAACAAGTTGTTGACTTGGCCTCCAAATTCCCCAGATCTAAATCCAATCGACCATCTGCAGGATGTGCTGAACAAACAAGTCCGATCCATGGAGGCCACACCTCGCAACTTACAGGACTGTCGTAAAGGATCTGCTGCTAACATCTTGCTGCCAGATACCACAGCACACCTTCAGGGGTCTAGTGGAGTCCATGCCTCGACGGGTCAGGGGGGCCAAAGGGGGACCAGCACAATATTAGGAAGGTAGTCATATGTTGTGCCTGATCAGTGTATATATATATATATATATATATATATATATATATATATATATATATATATATATATATATATATATATATATATATATATATATATATATATATAAAGAGAGAGATTGAGAGAGAGAGCAAGGGCGAGAGATGAAGAGAATTGACGACTGATCTGGCATAAGAAAATTGTCTTTCCTGAAGCACTGTAATAGAGGAAATGAACATTTCTATAATAAAACTTAAACTGAAAAGAGGCATGTCAGAGCCAGCAGAAGTTCTTACCTGTGACTAGTTCTCTGACTTCCACATCAGAGGTCTTGCGCAGCAGACGGACCAGTGCAGGGATCCCACCACAATTCTTCAAAGCTATTTTATTATCATCATTGGCTTTGCCGTAAACGAGGTTCCTCAAGGCACCGCAGGCGCTTCTGTGTACTTCAGCCATCCTGTGATCCAACAGGTCCACCAACAACTGAATACCACCCTGTCTCCGTATCTGAGAGAAACAGACAGATAGAGGGTGATGGGTGATATGCGTTTCCATATTTTAAGACTTTAAAAGTCTGGTTTCGCAATGAGGGGAAAACAATCAAATCTACACAAGCATCTAACAAGTAGCAAAAATAAAAGGTCAAAATTTTCAATTCAGTAAATTTAGTAAAAAGATTCTAAAAGTTGAAGAAACACTTAACACATAATAATGAAGAATATATGAGTCTCAGGATGTTTTTTTTTATCCACTTGAGGCACCAGTGGGCTGAAAGGTACTTTGATCATTCATTCATATTCACATTTTGAACTTGAACTCCTGATTTGAATGCAACTTAAATGGATCTGAGCAAGAATTATTGGTCAGTGAGAACATGACAGTCTTGGCCTCAACTCATGGGAAGTCATTCAAAACGTTGACCTTTCCCTTCTAACATTCCACAGCCTCACATAAAAAAAAGAAGGAGGAAAAAGTCTGAATTCAGTGTTAAGTCACACCAAAACAGCTTAGCGTCAGGCCATGAGATCATTTGAAGGATAAATGAACAAATAGGAGGCACTGAATCCATAACCAGTGTATTTGAAAAATCAATACTAGAGGGAGCGGGAGAATGAATCACTCTTCAGACAGCTAAACAGACTGAGAGGTGTGAGTAAATCTCTATCAACAGGGCTTTGCTGTTCTACACTAAAGTCAATTAAAGCAAGCCAAGTTCATTAGAGGATCTGAGACTGCACTACATAAAAAGCCATGTGTTTCTGAAGGCCACGGAAAAACAACAGTGATTGACATCAACTCAACCGCAGCCTAGTATCTCAATAACCCCTGCCATTTTATAATATTTTCAGGAATAGTTCTCTCGCATATAAACAAGATGTCATTATTTTCCCACCTTAATGTCATTATGACTTTTTTCTGAAGAAACCTAAAGGAAATATTTAGCAGAATGACCGAGACGCTGTTTTACATCAGTGTTGTTATTGTAAACTAAAACTAATATGATTTAAAAATAATTAAATAAAAAGCTATAATAAAATTAAATAAAAATAGATATTAGATGAAAAAAATAACTTTATTTTTTTGATATGTTGTGTTGGCAACTAAATTAAATTAAATAAGTTGAACTGCTAAAATAACTAAAACTATATATATAAAAAAAATTATAACTGAAATAAAATATATTAAATTACATAAATATTAGATGAAAATGTAAACACATTTTTTTATTGCTGCACCTAAATTAAATTAAATAAGTTTAAGTACTAAAAATAAACTATAAAACTAATAAAATTGTTTTAGTTTTTTAATGACAAAGCTGAAATGAAATATATAAAATATATATTAAAGCTAAGAGAAATATATAGCCCCCCCCAAAAAACTAATAAAAGCACATACAATTACTTTAACTTAAAATATTAAAATGAAAACTAAACAAAAAAAATGAGTATATAAAAAAAGAAAAAAAGAAAAGAAAAAGAAAAAAAACATACACAATTTTTTTTAATGGATTTTCCATACAATGAAGGTGTATGGTGATTTTTACTGCATACTGCACCAACAAAAAAATAAATTAAAAATAAAAGTATCCCAAAATAACATCATACAGGTTTGGAGATGAGGGCGATTGGGCAAATAAATAACATAATTTTTATTTCAGACAATTTAAATAAATAAATAAATAACAGTATGTTCCTTATTTACCCTTTTGGATTATTTTGCCATTGTTTGGTCCCTTACAGACTAACACACACCAAGCGTTTTTAACGATTTGACAGAAACAGCAGGGCTAAATTATTAAGAGAGAATCACACTCACACCTGTGTCTATATCTGCAGATTCATCAAGAGATAGCACTATGAATTTCCAATTTCCTGTCCCGCTTCCAATTGGCACATACAATACCCTGCTGCATTAGCTTTAGATGAGTGCAGGATCCAGCCCTGGCAGATGTGCTTCTGAATAGCACGTCACTACAGATCATCGCTCTGGCTTCACATTGGCACTCACTCCAATGGAGATTACAAGCCTGTTTCTTTATCTGGCTTTGTCTGAAGGTGAGAAGTGATCTAATAGTCCATTCCATAAGGTTACTTCTGATCCTGTTTCTTCCTGTTTTTGGGTTATACTGCATATACAGCATGAATATTCAAACCACACCTAACAGGAGAACAAAGGCACGGCTCATCCCGAGAGGCAGACAGACATGTGCGTCACCGCACAGCCTTCGTTTCATTCATGTGGTGAGATTCGCACACAAGAGATGTGGTGAGACAGTACACGAACATTACATAAAGGAAGTCCAATTAATTATTGTGATGTTCGAGTGCAACAGATGTTTGGAAGCCACAAAACATCAGAGGATAAATGCAGAGACTAGGGATGTTCCTGGCATGTTCTATCAAGCAGTGCGGATGAACTAATGGCGCCTGCTTTCCCAGCTAACAGGGAACGTTCTCAGAGCTTTAGTTAACCCTCTGGCAAGGTTCTCTCAAAGCCAGGGCCTAAAATTAACACTAAATCGCCATTGGCAATTATGTGAAAATGTGTCAGTCGCCAGTTGGCCAGTAACCATTTTTTGAATTCTTACAATGCAATGTTGCGACACCATGAACGTGAACAAACGTTAACGACGCACTGTACAGTTGACGGGTCAGTGCTGCATCATCACAAAAATGTCAGCCTTACAAATGTAAATATTCAAGCGCTGGTACACGCAAAATGGAAAAGTACCACTAAAAGTGGTTAATTGGCTTGTAATCATAGGGGAACCACTTTAAGTGCTATATTGCACCTATCTTTAAAGGTGCTATACAACACCTTTGTCAAATGGTGCTATGTAGAACCATAGAACCACTCCATTCTTCTCCTTAGATTTTAGATCTGTTACTCCACTCTCATATGTTTGCTTTGAATGGGAATTTACTAGAGTGGCAAAAGATTTTTTGAATCACTTTTATGTTTTTCTGAGGTCAAAAAGTCTCAAGTGGGGGCCCTGGAATATTTCCTAATAGGGGGGACCTTTGGGGCAAAATCTTAATGAATGAACGCATTTCCCCAGTACATTTTGTGTATCATTACTGTTTTTATTTTGTCTTTTTATAATGTATAGTGATATGCATGCTTGATGTTAGAATTACTAGTTAATGTTAGCCCATCTAGCTGGTCTCTCCTATCAAAATATTCCTCATTTAATGACTTGATGGACATCACTGTCTTGTAGAATGCAGCGTGTTTAATATATTTATCAGAATATAAATGAACACACTAATTTTCTACTCACTCAAATGAGTCAACCTTTCAAACAAAGGAACGCTCCCGCTGAGAAGTGCACCTTCCTTAAAAAGACAACACAAAGTTCCCTCCAGTCGTAGTCGTAGTACTCGCTGGCATTCCATCGTGTGAGACCTCACGCAGCTGCGCCGGCCAGCCTCACACACATCAAGCATTGTGGACCTTCTTCGACCATTGCGTTTCTTCGCTCAACACGGAAGGAATCGATTGCAACTGCAACACCATCGGACCGAACTCAAATCAAGACTGTATATCTGGACGCCTTTCAACAGCTCAGGCAAATGCAAGTAACGTACGATATACAAAATTGCTGTGTAGTTAGTTAAAGCTGTGAACCCCTTTGCTCAAACAAAGGAGTTTGTTGTCTTTACTGATGGTTCTCCCAGGTTTTGACTCTTTTCATAGCTTCATTCCTCTGTTCTGATCCGGTTTTCCCATCACTTCCACTTTCCACTCTACCCATGTAAGTGTGTTCGTGTGTATGTTTGTGTAGATTAGTTATGTGTTTGTGTTTTAGTTAAATAAACTTTGAATGAGTTGATTTTGGTCTGCTCTCTTAAACCAAGAGATTAAGATAGAGTATCTGTAAAGAAATATACTTAAAGGGGTACTTCAGCGCTGGGAAGATGAATCTGTATTTAAACTGGGTCATTTATGTAGTAGAAATGTGAAATTATTTTTGAATTTGGTGCCTTCTAGACTGAGAAAACACAGAAAATGTATTTTTGTCTCATGGGGATGAAAGACAACAATTCCCAGAACGCACTGCTTCACTGCCCTACTCTAGGCACGGCTAGTCGGCTACTGGATTACTGGATCACTTGCCTACCACGTTCTTTTTCAGAAAATCAGTTCAAGAGACACTACAACTAAAAACTGAACGTGTCTGTTCAATATAATGCGAGTGAGCCGATTGAGCGTCACGGCACAAACGCAGCAGGATCGGATTACATTGGCTGAGGTAATCGCGGGATTCGCGGCTGCGGCTGCATTCACAGCGCGTGATCAGTCTGGCGCATGTTCAGTTCATGTCTCTGGAAGCTTAACTTTCATAGGAAGTTCATTTGAAAAGTTAAAACACTCACTTTGGTCTCCACCGCTCCGTTTACATGAATCTCGAGTGCTGTGAGTGTGATGTTGAAAACATGAGGAAACAGCGCCTCCTGCTGGCTGTAGTCTTTAGCCTCTGGCCAAACACTCCTCCGATGATGCAAAATGACGATATTTACGTCATCGGAAGAATTTTTCCAGCAATAAAATACATAATTCTCTCGTCTTAAGGTCATATGAGGGGTGGGAAGTATGATAATTTGAATATAATCCCGGGTTTCTACTGATACAAAGCTTAATGCTAATCGCTGAAGTAACCCTTTAACGGATTCTTTGTATGGCAGTGGTGCTATATAGCACCTTAACCACCCCAAAGAACCCCTGAAGAACCACACTGGGCTTAACAGGTTCTGTATACGGTAACAGTAGTTAGTTAATATATTGTACTCTCTATCTTGTTAATATAGGCTATATACAAATAGTGAGTTCTTCATTCATGTAATTATAAAGCTTGGAAGAGCCAGAATATTTTTTAATATAACTCAGACGATTGCATTCGTCTGAAAGAAGAATGTCATACACACCTAGGATGACTTGAGGGTGAGTAAATCATGGGATAATTTTTGGGTGAACTTTCCCTTTAATGATTTGTAAGCACTTTATTACTGTATACTTATTGTAAAGTATTACAAAAAATGTTTATTTAAATATTTAAAAAACTGGATGTTTTAAATGTTCAGAGAACGTTACAAAATAACGTTTTTATAACTTAATGGGTAGGTCAGATGTTACGTTAGAGCTTATTTTGTTAGCTGGGTTGTTTAAGAAGTAAACAGCTTTCTTGTGCACTAAGAAATTAATTGAATGTTAACATCGTCCTGAAGTAGCGGAGAGGCTGAGATATTCAATTAGAGGCGGACGGCCGGACGGAAGTGCTTCCTCTCGACTCCACAGCGCACGTGCTAATGGATATTGACGGATTAGATTTTCCCCCCAAAAGGGCTGATAAAGCTGAACTTTAACCAGAGACGGGCCACAAAGGAGACAGACCCGAGGAGCTTTGCTGGAGCCACCTGCTATAAATAGTGGCCAGCTAAGGACGAGAAAGAGCTGCCTTTGCACTTGGCCAGTGGTTCAGCAGGAAGACCATAAACATCAGATCTCGGCCTGTCTGGTTGAAATGCTGTGCTAATCAGTATTCTCCTCACCTCTGCTGTTGGAGATACTGCTCTGTCATGTGATAGCCATCCTCCCCTCCCCTCCGAGTCTGCTTCAGTGTGCGTGCTAGTTCCTGTCTGGTAAAAGTTCATTCACATCTTTCTATAAAAATGTAGATATGAAACAGCATTCGCAGGCCATTTTACCTCCGTAATATGATGTATTTGAAGAAAATTACGTTCGGATGACAAATTGAGTTTGGTAAGGACAGAATACTGTAATGAAATATTCTAACACTGTTTCCTGCAATACTATTTAAAACACTGCTGCTGAATCTGCAGCTCAAAACATACTGCGAGTAGTTCAATGACTCTGTAGAAAATCAAAACCATACAATGGGAACAGCCCAAATGATTATCAAACAAAAGTCTTTGACCCACTTTATATTAGGTGGCCTTAACTATTAAATTAATCATTTGATACAATGTACTTATTGTGTACACACGTTTTTACATACTTAAATGTTTTAAATTACCTGCATGTAATTATATCTGTAATTCATTTCTGTAGTTACATTTATAATTTACTGTTGACACTTACTCCTAACCCTACCCTTAAACTTACCCATACCACCACAACTGTCCCTAACTTTACCCGTATCCCACCTCAATATCAGCAAAAGTGTTTAACAATACAACATGAACACAGTAAGTACATTGTACTTATTTTTTGATGTAAAGATGTAAAGTACATAGTAGTAAAGGCTATCTAATATAAAGTGGGACCAATATCTTTTATGAGTCGGTTCTTTTTAGTTAATTAAAACTATACAGTACAACCAGTCAAACTGATTCCTTAATGAACAATTTGCATGAGCCTGTTCTGTTTTAGTGAATCAAAAACTATACTTCTTACATCCATCACTACCAACACTGATATAATCCCTCAAGGCTTATAGTTAGTATATATATAAGTTCACACAAAAATAAATTGTCATCATTTACTCACCCTCATGTCATTCCAAACCTGTATGCCTTTCTTCCTTCCTTCCATGGAACATAAAAGCACTTGTGTTTGAATCACTAAAAAGAACCATAAGTTTGAATCGTTTGAATTGACTGGATCAGTCTTTGTAATCTGACTAGTACAGTATATTTACACTTTATTTTACAGTATAGTAACACTTTACTTTGATGGTCCCCTACAGACATTCTATTGACTATAAGTAACATTGCACTTACATGTCAACTATCTCTTATTAGAGTATTAGTAGAGATTGTCTGCTTAATATCTGCTAACACTTTATTGTGCAGCTAAAAAACAAACAAACAAAAAAAAACAGGCATACTGAAGTAACTTTGCAAGTACTGTATGTCAACTTATCCTACGAATCCTAACTCTAAAAGTCTACTAATACTCAACTAATACCTATGAGAGTTAGTTGACATGGTACTTTTAGTCAACAGAATGTCTAAGGGCCAACAATATAAAGTATAACCGTATTTTATGCAAGACCTTAGACAGCCTTTAAAAAAAATGTAGGAAGTCGGGGGAAAAAGCCATTAACAGTCCTGCAACCCTTGTGCTGCAGACTGGTGTCATTTTTCACTATCCGCTCCATAATGTGAAAGCGTTTATGTATGTATGTTGAAAAAGAATGGCAGGGGTGAAATAAGTTGTTCAGGTCTTCGGCACCATCTGCTGCTGCACTGTCGCATATAATTGACTGTACTTTTTTTACCAAGCAACCACACACACACACACACACACACACTTTGTTGCTACTGGTCCAGTAACACCACAAATGCCAAATGCATTCCTCTTCTGAAATATAATTTCGATACCATCAATGCTATCTTCCATAATTCATCCATAATCATCCTTTCTGCTGTCCTCGTGATGCCATTTCAGATGGACAGACTGACACCTATTTATGCAGAAGTGAATCTTGATGTCCAGTACCACTCCAGACTGAATTAGAAGTCTAGATGACTGGGTTTGGACCTTTACTGAAGCAGATATCAGGGTGGAACTCTTGACAAGTAAACTGCACCTAACTGATAATGACACTGTAATACCATTGTAGAAAACCTCTTTAGAGTTTACAAATGTAAAATGTACCGCACCAACGCATGCTTGTTGCATAATAGTATGAGTTGCATAATGTATTGGATGTGTTAAGTCCGTGAGCGATGAATGTTTGACCTTTTTTAGAGACCTCTGATATCATGACTGTGGGATGAAAAGGATCAGTGGTTCTTAACTGATGGGTCATGACCCAAAAGTGGGCCGCAGTGGTTCTGATTGGGTGACGAACTGGAAAAAATAAAAAAGAAGAAGCTAAATACATAATTAAATACAAAACAAACAGACTTATACACTTAAAAGCAATGAGAAGCATCTTAGTTCACTGCCAAAATTCTAGTTTAGACAATGGATGTGCATCCAATCAAATTCTACAATATTTTTATGTAAATACAGGACAAAAAAAGGAAAACCCATTTTTCCTCCATTCAAATAATAACAATAAAAAGAATAAAAAGAAGACGATGACAAAGGAGAAAAATTATTATTTATATCATTATTATTTTTAATAAAATATTTGTTTATCTCATCTCATCATTTAAATCAAATAATTGTTTCATGACCATTTAATTTCAAACATTAAACCATAGAGCTTTTTTGGGGGTTGGAAAACTGCAATAGATCTTAAAGCTTCTCTTTTGTTGATTAAAGAATTATAAATTATTCTAATTACAAATTTGGGAAGATGATTGGCAAGTGCTGCATTTTCAAACGGACAGTATAATCAATCAGCTGTAACCAGAAAACCAGTTGAGAACGACCAATGAAAATGATACGGCAATTTTTGTGTGTGCTTATTTCCAAGAAAAAATAGCACACCAGAGAGCAGCTGAATATTACAGGACCAAATCGAATCAATCAAGCTATGATTGAACATTGCTCCAAATGCTTTATGAGAACAACATGACAAGTTCATTTCGGTGTGTGTTGAAATTGATGAACATGCGGATCAAAGAAAGCAGGGGGATTCATTCAGTGTCTTTTCTTAATAAATAAGACATTTTTCAGATGGAGAAAAAAATGCTGGTTTGAAGTGGAGCTCATCGCTATATAAACTAATTTGGGCCTCACTGTTTGTTTGGTTGTTGTTTTTTTTTCATTAAATATCATTTAAAAGTTTGTCGGCTAGCTCGTCTCTCCCTCTGTTGCTGTTTTGTTCTCGCAGATTTATTCTCCAAATTTAATTTCCTCGTCCTCCAAGCCTCTTTTAAGCCTCTGGGATACAATTATAGAGCTGCTGTGTAGAGAATGGCTGTCAATACGCAGCTTTCCGTGCATTGTTTGGCTGTGCTATTAGTGCTTAATTACTGGTGCAATCCACGGCGCGCTTTATAATTCGGAAAACTTACTGCTGGGGGATCAACCATTAGAGACCAGGCATCAAATTTCAATAAAGGGGTGAATTATTTGTCAACAGTACAATAATTAATTTCACCTTACAACACCTATCAATAAAATCTCTCAGTAGGTATTCCACAAGAGTTTTCCAAGGTAATGTACATCGTTAATATCCACAAAATTTGTGCCAGAAGATATGGAAAAGTCCAACATTCAGGTCCCATTGGAGACGGAAGACACTTTCAACCCTAATTATCTTATTCTTTACACAAAAATATTTTCCAAAACAGATTTTGTTCTGCATCACCTAAAATTGTGCATTGGTAAGCAGATACATGTACAGATCATTAGAGCTTTGACCAGTGATATAAAGTTATATTTACCTCAGCTTTGATCTTGTTGTCTCCAAAGCATAGGTGTTGCAAATATGCCGCTGCATTGGACTGAACTGAGGGAAACTGGTGCTGCAACATCTGAATGACTTCAGGTAACTCAGGATCTCGCCAACCAAACTCCCTAGGGAAAAAGAGAGAGAGTAGGAAAGTGAGTTTCACATTTTTGTCGTACAGTAGGAGGTGAAATAGGACTTATCCGTTGTGGGCTGCCAGACCTGCACCATTACCGTGAACATCTCTTACGCACTGAGGTTAAAGTGAAATAAATGTCTTTCCAGAAACTGTTACAGGGAAAATGTTTTCCATTATTGTGTTATTGCTCTGAAACAGTGGGCGTGAAGAGGTAGTAGGAGTTTACAATTGTGAATGCCTGTGTGTTTCTCTGGGTGAGAACTACTAGATTTGATCATTTCCACTGATGTTGAGGAAGTTTGACAGAAAGATTGGTTGTACTCTGAGGTTTTTTTCATGATCTACAGAACCATGCTGCAGTAATTCTTTTCTTACATCATAGCAGCCAATATCATAAAGCACCAATTATATATATATATATATATATATATATATATATATATATATATATATATATATATATATATATATATATATATATATATATGTTAATTGATTTAAAGAGTTCACGAGTTGTTACAAAAATGTCTCCCAGTTTAATGTGAGACCAAATATTCACTATAGGGTTCAAATCTGGACTCTGACCAGGCCAAAACATGAGCCTGATGGACTTGTTCTCAAGCCACTTCTTGGTTGTCTTTGTAATTTGGGTAGAAGCATTGTCTTGTTGAAAAAATAACCAATTATCATTCCTCTCTAGATAACAGCTTTTCATTTCAACCTCATTGGTTCTTACAGAAGCTCAAATGTGTTGCGTAACACGAGAATGAACCTTAAATGTGCTGCGCAACATAATGAACCTGATTGGTTCTTGCGGAAACTCAAACGTGCTATGTAACCCATGAGAATGAAGTTTAAAGGAACACTCCACCGTTTTTAGAAATAGGGCTTATTCAACTTCTTTCCTACATTTAGATATGTGCGCAAATGCATTTTTGTCTCAGTGCATTCATTGTTTCAATTTGACAGGGTCGCCGCTAGCTTAGCTTAGCATAATAAATGGAATCATATGTTGCCAGCTAACATGTCCCGAGTAAAATTGATAAAAAAACAAACAAAAAAACACCTAATTACTTCTTGTGGCCTGCGTATTCACAACGAATACAAATAGCGATGCAGATTAAGATTAGGCGATTTCCTAGGCAGATATTGATTTGGAACTATATTATGGGGAAGCACAGGCGAAGCACTGCTACTTGGGTGCAGAGATAGGGTGCCTGTGCATCCCCATAATATAGTCCCAAGTTAATATCTGCCTAGGAATCGCCTAATCTTAAAAACAAGAAGTAATTAGGTGGAGTTTTTTTTAATCACTTTTACTCGGGACATGCTAGCTGGCAACATAGGATTCCATTCATTATGCTGAGCTAAGCTAGCGGTGACCCTGCCAAATTAAAACAATGCTTGCGCTGAGACAAAAATGCATTTGCCCACATATCTAAATGTAGGAAAGATGTTGAATAAGCCCTATTTCTGGAGTGTTCGTTTTAACTCAAAGGAACACTCCACCGTGCGGAAACTCAAACGTGCTATGTATGTAACACATGAGAATGAACCTCAAACGTGCTGCGCAACATGAGAACGAACCTCATTGGTTCTCGCACGTCAAGCGAACATGCTTGAGCTTCTGATAACCACAACTGATGTGTGAGCTGATGAATGTTTATATGTGAATAAAAAACCTAAATTCAATCTGTTCGTCAAATAAAGCGATCAAGACTCTTCAGAAAACTTGGACTAAACCGCTCAATTCATTTGGATTGGTGTTACGATCTCTATGAACTTTTTGAAATGTCAAAGTATCAGTTGCGTAGCTGTCAATGGAAGAACAGAAAGCTCTCAGATTTCATCAAAAAGATCTTCAGTTGTGTGCCGAAGATGAATAAAAGTCTTAAATACACTGCTCTGGAGAATCACCATGCAACTCGTGTTTCATTGTGATTCATCACTCCACACACAACTTCCCATATTCTGCCAAACGCCTCATTCGGTCTTTGATGTTTTTCTGAGGAAGCAATGGCTTTTTAAGTAGTGCATTTGCTTAAATGCTAATTTGACCAAAAAAATGTGTGGTTAAGACAATTACAAGCTTAGTGTTTATCCATTTTTGGCTGGGCCCAAGGAGTGTACATACAAAATATACATACATGCACAATATAAAAAATATCTGACCTAGGATATAAAAAAGACATGGTTGGACAAATTAGCAACCACGCTAGCAACCATAAAGCAATGGCCTGTCAACCACACACAAGACCCTAGCATTTTGGATTTATGTTTTATACAGTCAAGAAGTACTAGCATTTTCCTCAAAAGGAGTAAAAGTGTAATAGAACCTAGTTAACACAAACAAATACACACCTGTCATGCCCATTTCTTTGTTTTTGTGAAAAATTACAGCTAAATATTTTCCATTTCAGAGTCCATCACAGAGCGTGTCAGCCTTTGATAAATAAAGGCCCTAAACAAATGCCTTTTATCTGAGTGAGATTGCATTTGATAGAGATAAGAAGAGCCGCAGGAGGGATTCGGAAGGTTGCTGGTGTCTGAAGCCCTTAACCCGAGGGCCAGCAATGCTAGAAGGCAGATGTTCTCTCCGGTCTCTGCAAACAGAGCGATAAGCATCGGCCTGCCTGCAGTTAGGGGCCCGTTCCTCCTGAGGATCAGTCTTCCCGCTCGCCAGCCCGTAATCAAAATGAAAATGATCAGCTGATAAGATAAGCATTGTGCTTTTTGATTAATTAAAACTTAGCAGGGACTCGTAGTTCAAATGAAACGCCAGTCATGTGCGTATAAAGTGGGGAGGCTTCATAGGCGCTGTGCTAAGCGCTGTAAAATGGGGCCAGTTGACACCATCAGAACAGTTTCTTTTCCCCCATCAATGTGCAGTAACTTAACAGGCAGCGTGACAGAACTGGGGCAGAAGAAAGACGTTTTATGCGTGTATGTTCGTTTCAGTGCGTTTAACAGAGAGAAAAGATCAGAAGTAGCGCAACGCAATCCAATGCATGATCATAGAGGCATGATTGTGTGCAGATACTCATACACAAACACGCAAACAGAACAGGCACCATGCCTATGCTCCAGATCTTCACATGCGTCATCATGAGTCACTTTACATCACAATCATCCATACAGATTGAGCATTTACACGCATAACAAAAGACTGAGAAATTATATTATAATTTATTGAACACACCAAGGCAAAAGTAACTGTAAACCGTCTATAACCTTTCCCTACAGCTGTGAGCTCCAAATTCCAAAAATATTTGATTCTACAAAATTCGAGGTGTCGAAATTCAAGAGTGTGTTTCCACTCAAAGGAAAGGGACATTAAAGGCCCTTTTTTAAAGAACTACGTGAATGGTCTACAGTGCGCACACACCTCATTTTCAGAACAGCACGCCCATGGGCCAACAGAAGTGCGAGTGCATTTGCTATTTAAACACCGTGGCGCTGGATGTGAAAATGATAACTGCGTTAAGCTGAAACTAGCAAAAAAAACACTTGCATTGCTTCGGTTGTATGATAGGGCGCTAAATGTTCGGGTAGCGTTTCTATCTAAGGCCATGTCCACATTAATATGTTTTCGTTCGAAAACGCATCTTTTTATCTCCGTTTTGGCCTTCCGTCCACACTGAGACGGCGTTTTAAGTCAATGAAAACGTAGCTTTTGAAAACGCTCTCCAAAGCGGATGAATTTGAAAACGCCATCTTCGCGTCATAGTGTGGACCGTGAAGACGGAGGTATTTGAAAACCATGACGCATGTTTAGTCATGTGACGCATACTGTACCAATAGATATGTATGTTTATACCGCTATTTTGCCAGTTATGTGCTATTCAATTTCACACAGTTGCTAAAATATGTTACTTTGCACACTTCATATCACAGTCCTGCAAGGATTACAGAAAATGTACTTGCATTTGCTGTCTTGTGGCAAAACACAGGTGGCGTTTTAGACCAAACATAATAATGCTGATCGAGTGAGACCTGGATGCATCAGTGAATGGTGATATATTTTGCTAAATAAAATGATCCTGCCAGAAGAATTGTGTGATCGTCTGTATCACGTTTCAGTGTGGATGAGAAACTTTTGGAAAACGTTATTGTGGACGGAGAGCGTTTTGAAACGAAAACTCAGTTAACAAAACTATCCGGATTAATGTAGACATGGACAAAACTATAAATCCTAAAGAAGCCCTAACAGCAATGATTCATATTTAGTGCTGCTTAAACTGGTTATATTTTTTTCACTGTTTTTTGAGTCACTGAGCTGAGTTTATTTCTCGTTGGAACCAATTAATGTTTAATGTGTAAGTTTTACACTCCTTCAACAAAAGCTGACTATTATTTAAAGGGATAGTTTACCCAAAAATTTAATTTTGTCATCATTTACTCACCCTCTATTTGTTCCAAACCTGTAGTTGATGGGCCCCATTGACTTCCATAATAGGGAAAATATAAATAGGCTACTATGGAAGCCAATGGGTCTCGTCAAACATTCTTTAAAATATCTTCTTTTGTGTTCCACAGAAGAAAGAAACTCATATAGGTTTGGAACAACTTGAGGGTTAGTAAATAATGACATCATTTTTATTTGTGGGTGAACTATCCCTTTAAATCCCCTATTTACTTTAGAATACATGTGCCTCATCATCACACTTTTTCAAACTTTTTAACCTGCAACACAATCATATTTTTACTAATACTTGTAGAGAATCGCATACTCTCGCATAGAATATTCTCTCTATTAAAAAAAAATGAATAGAAAAATACAGAGCAATATTAAAATCTCTTATTTGCCTCGGAACGCTCAGAAGTGTGTCAAATTTACTGTGGCACTGATACAGTATGTGCAGGACAACACTATAAATACAATACAGCTAGGTCACTCATATCATCGTTATACAGTGTACAGTCATATCACCCAGCCCGAAAATTTGCTCTTCGTACTGACATGATGAAATACCATGATGAGTTTCTGTAAAGCTCCTTTGAAACAATATGTATTATGAAATGTGCTATACATATAACATAAATTTGACTCGAAATTTGACTAGATTCGAATAGATTACTCCAGGATTATTACTGTTAACTGAAACCATAAAAAAACACTTGAAGCTAAATAATTGTTAACAAATAAAATAAATAAACTTATTTTGTTTCAAAGTGCTAAATAACTAACTAAAAACTCAATCAACTAAAACTAATAAATATGAATAAATAAAAACTATATAAAACAGATTTTTGAAAGAAAAAGAAGAAGAAAAAACACAACAAATGATGAACACTAGTAGATCCGGCATCAGTAAATATTATCAAAATTGGTTAGCCATAATATCTCATTGGTACAAAATCATGATCCTCTATATGTATTAAGATAGTTATATGAATGATCAGTTCAAAATCAGGAGAAGTTCAGTGTATGGCATTTATATATAGTTATATACTGTATGTTAACATTTGCTAACTATTTTAGTTAACATGAACTAATATTTAACAATACTAAAGAATTTATCTTATTCAATTGTAATTTAAACATTTACTGATACATTATTAAATTCCAAAGTTGTATTTTTTTATATTTGTTAATGCACTGTGAACAAACAGTTAGATTTTTATTAACTAGCATAATAAATAACAAATAAATGCTTTAAAAATACACTGCTCATAGTTCATGTAAGCTTATAACTAATGTTAACAAACGGGACCGTTTCCCTGGGGTGCACTTATGTGTATCATTTGTATGCTTTGTTTATAACAATAAAACTAACAACGAAATACACAAAACACATATCTTCTAATTGGCAGTGATCGAGTGGTGTTGCAACAGTTTCTCATTCACTGTGGTCAGACTGTGGATTCTTTTATTATTGCAATAACAAACACACCCAATCAGACTGCAACACATGTAATAGTTTCCACAAATTCATCAGCTCCCTCACAAACATGCACAAATAAATGGCTGTCAAAGAGTGAGAGATAACACGAGAAGCCTGCAAAGCAAAGCTCTGTAAACATCTATATTCTTTCCGTGTTCAAACAATCTGTATCGCTACAACACACTTTCAGGTAACAGCTGCTGGTCTTCAGGATTGCACAATGCCTCCTCCACACAGCAAATCTGGGAAATGATGGGTCCACCCAAGACGACTGCTGGCAAGGCAATGGGCAGTGGCTAATGCGAACGGACAGGTGTTGTCATGGCCTCCGTCCAGCAGCCTGCAGCCTTCCCTGGCCAGAGGATTATTTTTAGCAGATGTTAATAATGGAGTCTCAGACATAATCATCGTGGCCGTGTAAGCGAGATGTGCTGTAAAGTGAAACTGTCCCTGTGATTCCTTTAATGGCCATTAAGTAAAATAACAGGCACCCGGCAACGTCATCATGCATTTAAAGCCATTAATACAAGTACTTAAAGCTGCCATAGTGAATAAAGCTGATTTAATCTCACGCCAGTTTGCGGTCGGACTTGGAGTTCATTGACAAAGCTGATTTATCCCACTTCAATCAATACCTCCGACTGATTGTCTTACAACTACAGCCCCACAAGTCAAAGGAGCAGTAAATAACAGGCACAGAGACATTAAATGAAACGTAATGAAGTCTGCTGTGAGAATCCAAAGGGTTTCGTTGGTCACACAGACGAATTTAGAGGAAGAGGTACAGTGTACACACACATACTTGTGTGAACAGTGTCAAAACAGGACTCTATAGTTCAGGGTAGTGAGGCGATTTCCACCTACACTTCTATGTCATGCACTGCTCTACTCTAATTTCACCCTCGCAGCCCCTGACATTCACAATTTCACTTTTCTAATCCACTGTATTCAACAGGTTTATATGAATCTATTCAATAGATTTGTGTCTGTGTGCAAATGAATGAGTACTGCATATATTTGTGGCTGGGTTTCCATCCATATAATTTTAGGCAAATTTTGAGATAAAGTTATAAAATGTGCATTAAACAATGCTCACTTGAGGTGGATAGACTGTTTATGATGGAAACATTTACAGAATAACATTCTAGATACACTACTGATAAAGTGTTTTTGAAAAAATACTCTTATGCTTGCCAGGGCTACATTAATTTTCATCAACAATACAGTAAAAATTATATATTATTATGAATGCAATGAGTGTTTTCTATTTAAATCTCTTTTAAAATGTAATTGTTTAGCCAGCCTGTCAAATCCAGATATAATTCAGACCACCATCAATTAATCTTAAACTCAATACAGAAATTAATTCAAGTTTTGAGCATGCAAACTATGTAACTTGCAATACAGAAGTGAATTAGCTAGAGCGGGTGAGATGTATAGCAGCAGAACACCACACTAAATAATCAGGCATCATTGCTGAAACACTTAAGTCCTCTTCAATGAGTTTTAATAAGGTAAGAGTCCAGCTATATTCCACAGAAGGCCTGATTTATTGATAAGCTTGAGGAATCCAAAGAAACGAAATGGTGATCCATTGATGCCCTCTGAAGTAGGAAAAAAATCTCCTGGGTAATGATCGAATTTATTCTCAAGAGCGAGGGGTGGAATTTGATTTTAAATGAGGCAATTAACAGGGTAGAGTTCCTTAGAGAGCCACCAGACTCCATCACAGTGGCACCACAGAAAGGACGGTACAGGAACAAGAGAGACGGTCATGCTGGTTAATGGTGCTTGGGGAAAAAAAGCCACGCGACATGTTTGCAGCCCTCAGAGAAAGAATGAAGAATGTTTATAAAAGATCAAATGAAATTTCAGCCCAAAATCAGTGACCAAACTAATTTACTTAACGCTTCTCCGATGTCACGTTTTGACTTTGTTCAGTGTCTATTTCGTGGAGACAACATGGATAAGCTACATCAGATAAACGCCAGATATGTGGACACTAGCTCTGGATTTACAATATTAATTTCTTGATTTTAAGCGGTAATGATATGGTTTCTTAAAGTGCCATGAAACCCCTCTGTTTTAGTCTGGTTGTTCACACCTCAAGAGTTAAAAAAAATCTCAAGAAATGGGCGTGTAAAGCTGTGTAAAAGTGGGAGTGTAGAAGGTGTATCTGATCTATATGATCCACATGGCGAGCACTGTTAAACTCATTGCGGTGTTCTGCGTGGAAACCGCTCTCATTGGCGCTCCGCATGTTGCTTGAATTCTCCACTGAAATGCGATCTCATGTGTAATACAGCGCAGTGATTGGGCTAAAAGACTTCATTCTCATGAAAAATGAAGAGAAACGGTTGAAGTCAGCTTGTTCGTCCAGCCCCTACTGGAGCCTGGCAGCCAATCACCACTCCGGATCTTGCCGGTATTACGCATTGATGTCAGAATTTGTGACGTTGCTCCGACTTTGCTTTTCAAACAGGAAGACAGAAATTACTCTAAAAATGAAAAAAACTTAATGAGTATCTTTAGTGTTTTGAATGATGTGCAGTCTGTACATATCTGTTCACATCTCAAAACATTTGTTTGGGGTTTCATGACCCTTTAAATCTAATATCTTTTCTGTTGCTGGGTGAACAAAACATCACTAAACATTTGTAGCGCTTTTAAAATAAGGCCAAGTCTCAACTTTAAAATTCTGTTGATTTTATAACGAAATTCAAACAATAAATGTTGTTTTGACACTCCTTAATACAGCATGACAGATCACTGTAGCCACCTCAGTTCAAGCGCACGTCTCTTCTCCTTTTTACTACTAGTTACAGTAAGAAATAAACATGGGTGAACACCAGAAGGTATGTTGAAAGATACATTACAACCAGGGATTGACATTACGTTTTTTGCTCACCAGCCACCGTGGCTAATGGTTTTCCAAAGTTAGCCACTCAGCATTTTCAGTGCCAACAACTTTGACATTTGATACCATTGGGAAAAAACTGCCATATAGATATTTTTAGTATCTTAAAATTTGGCAGCAGGCTTCTGTCACTGTAAGTCCTGATGCACTGATCTATTATACTGTTACCCATGCGTTTTCTTTCATTTAAATGTTCCTTAGAGAGCCACCAACAATCGTCCATCGATATGTATTGGAATAAAAAAAAATTAAACACTATATTGCACACTATATTTATTTTTTCAGATGCCTTTTTAAAGGGTACCTAAACCCCTATTCACAGCCTAACTCCACCCACTGGCAATATTTGAAAAATGCTTGAAAAGTGGGCAGAGCCTAGCAAAGACAGAGGGGATGAGCCGAGGGCGGGGCTGAGCGGGGGGCGTGCACCTGAAACCTGCAGTGTCGGATTGACTGAAAGCTGAAGTAGAGGAGAGTGAAATGTCTGTAGAAACAGGGCCAAAGCCTTATCAATTCGAGCCGCTGGCTCAAACTGCGTTAACTCCCGATGCCAAGGGTGTGGTAGTGAGCCGCTGGAAGAGCCAACGTTCGTCATGATGGCCAACAGCAGCAACCGTTCAACCTTAAGAGGGCAGCACTCAGCACTCAGCACACAGTTTTTACACCATATATTGTAGAATTAAAACACTTTAAACCCAAATGTCAAAACATTTACTCTAATCAATGAACAGCACTAATAAAGCCCCAGTCTTGCGGATCATTAACTAAAAAAAGTTGTTCTAAGGTTTAGTTACCCTTTAAATGACTACAAATGTATACATTACATACACAATTCAACCAGAGTGACTGTGTTACACACCACTGCTGAACTCCAGCCGCATTTGGTTGGCTGGAGGATGTTAATATCAAGGCCTGATTACAACTTACCGAAATGAATTATGTCTCATGTAATCGCTTAATCAGTGTTTCAACCGAGGAAAGACGTCAATAAAACAGCTTGTAGGCTGTACATTGTCACTTAAAGTTACATTCACCTCAAGAAAGCTTTCCAATGTCCATAATATGTTCATATTCTTCAGAATATTCACCAGCTTAATTACTCAATAATTTACTCGACTATAATTATACTGACCTCAACAGGTACTTCAAAATGAATAAGCAACCCTTAAAAAAGACCCCCTCCTTATTCATCAGCATCCCTGCCTCTTGGTGGCAAAACTGTGTCAAGTTCATTATGCTATGATCTTGAATTAACCTAGAAGCCCCCAACAATCTTCCTATTCTAATCAGGAAGATAGTGACACAATTAAAGAGTCAAACTTCTTGTCGGTAATTTAATTAAGCCGGGTGCTATGCCACGTTGCATACTAAGTGCTGTTACCCAGGTGATATGACTTTAATAAATCCCTGCCTGGATGACTGCTGATGAAAGCTGAAGTTGTAGTCTCTAAAGACCTGTGTGTCTTTGCTCGCTCAACTGTAACCGGTAACAAATACGTTGACAGAAGAGGTCCAAACTCCACTTCACATCATCAAACCTGAAATAATTAGGCTGCGCAAAGGCGAGTGGAACGAAGGCCTGTCAAGAAGTTGTTATCCTTTGTCACACAATTATTACTAATGCGACATCACATCAAAAGGAGATGACACGCCGCACAATGAGCCTCTGGTTTGCTTTAAAAGGAGAGATAGTTGAAGCGAAGGAGCGAGGCATTTCTGAACTGCCGATGCTCATTACTAGGCCAAGAATTCCAGCAGGAAATGCAACAGATGACGACAGAATTCCAATGCCTATGATTCACAAACATCAACTCAACCTTGCATGTTTACTCATTAAACATTAAGGGGTATTTTATAATTTTTCATAATTTTTTTTTTAAGTTTTGGAGTTTTGGGTTTTCTTTAAATGTTAATTTCCACAATTCAGAATAATAGAAAATAAGGGTGTCGAAATTAATCATTTCTGCGATGCATCATGATGCAGACGAGGACGATTCAACATCGGTTCAGTTATAGACCATAATCGATAATAATGTACTGATTACTTTCCGACATCATTTGTCGTGTACGTGCTTTGTCACGGTATACAATGGCAGAGGTAATGGCAGAGGTAATCTAAAAAAGCTATCTGATTTATCAAAACTATTTCATTTACACTTGGACACACGTATCTCCGTAAAACGGATATAAATCCGATCTTCAATTCCCACACTATATGCATATTTAATGAAGTTCACGTCACTGAAAACAATATATATGAGCTGCATTTTACTGATCATCAGCTAATTTCAAAATCAAAGACCCCAATATGAAAGAACGCAGCAACAGCACTGGTAAGATCATTCAGTTTCTTTACTTTTAATAAAGATATGTTGGAGCACCTACATTGTGTATTTGTTCTTAATGTTCCTGTTGTCTTCTGTGCCCAGATTTGAGTTTTGTTTGATACATTCAAGAAGCGTGCTCTCTTTAGGCAGGTAAAATTAAAGGGTCAGTTCATACAACTGACTGACAAAATTGTATACATGAGGATGCAGTGCATCGTCAATGCATCGTGATATCGCATTGAACCGAATCGATGGCATGATAATCTGCAGGAATAAGAACCGAACCGTGAGACCAGTGTAGGTTCACACCCTTAATAGTAAAGCAATAGAAGTTATGAAATAACTGAAAATGGAGGTATGGGAATTATGCAGTGACCAAAAAATGTTAAACGAATCAAAACTCTCAAACTTCAAAGAAGCCACGCTCTGTTTAGATTACATCACTAAACACTCTGGGCATTCTGGGATATGTTTCCAACAGTATTGCCAGAGTTATTTTCTGGGCACAGATTGGCTGCTTTACTCTGAACAAATTATAAATAATGAATATAAATAAATAGTTTAATTTATGTTTCATATAGGTATATTTTATACACAACAATTTAAAAGATTTGGGTCTGTAAGGATTCTTTTTTAAATGTTTTTAAATATTTTAAATAACTTTTGTATTTTATTTAAAATTTTACTACAATGGCAAAGCTGAATTTTCAGCATCATTACTCCAGTCTTCTGTCTCATATAATCATTCAGAAATGATTCTAATATAATGATTTGGCAACCAAGGAACATTTCTTCTTATAATTATTATTATGTTAAATGTAGAAAACAGTAATATTTGTGTGCCAACTGTGACGCATTTATTACAGGATTCATTGATGAATAGAAAGATCAAAAGAAAAGCATTTATTTGAAAAATAATAATTTGTCTAATACACTAATACATACTTAAAAAAAAAAAGAAAGAAAATTACTAACCCTAAACTTTTGAATGAAGGTGTATATTTTTACTTACATTATTCTATATAATTAATTTAATTATTTTAATACTACATTTTAGAATATGAGAAACATACAATCAAGTGTCCAAATGTTTGCCTGATATTGAATGCATATTTCCATATTCAAATAAACTCAAATTCCAATTTAAGTTTTTTCTCTTGAGTACTGCTGAAAATGTATACCTCTCTTGCCTCAACAGGACAACTTTAAAGCGACGTACATCTGAGGATACACATCTAGAGGTCAGGTTGCATCTGGCATGAAACATTAAATGAATGTTTTTGAAAGCGTGGGATGGACGATCTCTGGGGTCTTTGGAGCGTCAGATCTACTCCATCAGCCGCAGCTCCACAATACTGATGAAAATGATCATATCAGAGAGTAAGTGACAGAGGAACGCCATATCCTGAATCTCTGAAGATTGCCTCCATGGTGAATGGGTTTGTTAGGATGATCTTTAACGCTCAAAGTTATGTCCGGGTATGATTCTTTCTGACTCAAGTGATGAAAGATGACAGTTGTCCTTGGTACTCTTCCCTCAGAGGCTCTAAGGTCAGGCTACATCCAAGGACATGCATGTCAATTAAAGAGGAATGGAGAGGGGGATAGGAATGTGTGCACCAGTGGAGACATGGCGTGGGCGGTCAGTAGATATGAAGCAAATCCTATTTATACAGGGAAAACATCAAGTGACAACGTGAAAACACATACAGAGGTGATGAGTGGACACCCTTAGCCCAGTGACATAGTGCTCATTACAGAGAGTATCCAATTAAAAATGGATTGAGCGTGGGAGTTGATATCGGAATAGGTGGTACAGGGCAGGTTTGACTAATTATTGTAACATATACACAGACACATTCACAAATGATGGGATACGCCTCTACTACTAACTCGCTAATCATTCATATTTTTAAAAATGTTCCTTTGTGAAAGTTCTTTTTACTAATTTTTTGAAAAATCTATTCTTTTATCTTAAATATACAGTAAGTTTCCTTTTAATGACTAAATATTATTATAAACTATTTTCTACTACTACATAAATACACATACTACAATCTGCCACTCTGCTTTCTCGATTACGGCATGTGCATCAGCTATTGAATATCAAATATCAGATCCGTTAATCCATGCCTAAATATATACAGTACAATCATTTTCCTCTGAGCAGATCTTATGGAACAAGAAAGCTAGCATGTTCTCTGCCAGCGATCATATGAAGTCTATAAACGACCATTTCCACTATGGATCCTGGCTAAAAGTGGTCTGTTGGAATGGATTTTGTAGCTTCCGCGAAAGGTGGCTTACAGCTGAGATGCCATCTACTTGTCTCTGCATGCATCCAGAAGGTAAGCAGAGCTGAAAATAATCCCATTCAATAAATCTCTATTACAACATGACTCCAATGGGACCTGCATCCCAATTAGATGAAAAAAACGTAATGTCCTATGTTGCTATTTCAGGTCTTTTCTATATATAAAACCCCTAAAAACACAATTTAGCACTGTGTGCGGATAAAGGCCTCACCTTCCTCCAGGCATATTGTGCCAGATCGCAACTTGTCAGAACGCACGTCAGAAACCATCTTTGCAAAGCTCGCTGCAGCATCTGGCTCCATGCTTACTAAAGCCTCAGATAAACAGCACAGCCATGTCTGAAGCAAAGAACGCTGGGGTAATGAAGGGCAGAAGGCCTCCTAGATCCTCACATCTTATCAGAGCATGTTTACAGAAGCATTATGCATGTCTCCCAGTGCTTGTGTTCGACCAAGTTTGGATTCGACTCCACGGTTCAGAGAATATAATTTTTTTCTCACAATTCTGACACATTTCCACGCAATTCTGAGTTTATACCTTTACAATTCACATTCATAATTTCTTGAAATCTTATATCTTGCAGATCTGAAAAAAGAGTCCTGATTGTGAGATATAAACGTGCAATTACAAGAAAAAAAGGTCAGATTTCTGAGATGAAAAGAATTGTGAGAAAAAGTCTCTTAATGGGCAATTATTCTCCTAACATGCAACAAACCAATCAGAGTCTCATCTCCCATTCCATGGCGGATTCGCTATTTACATGGCGGGTTTTGCAAATGGAAAAGCTGAACTCTTCTTTAGCTAGTGTGGAAACGGGTCTGCTCGTCATTACTGCAAATAGGTAGGCTAATTCTGATACATGACTATCCATTATGAAATGTAGGCATTTTTATATTTATGTACACAATAATAATGTTTCAGATTTTAATCCTTTAATTTTTCATATTTATAAAATGTTTGTGTGCTGCAGCGGGTGGCTCTGTGTGTAATAAGCAGAGTGTATGTGCGTTGTGGACCCGCCTATAGGCGCATATTACTAACGTGCTCTTTAAATAGCCCCCCCCAAAAAATGTACTGCGAAAAATAATACTTTAAACCAGGTTTTCGTTGGTCAATGGCCCAGTCGTTTTCAGTTGCCTCAAAATAGCAACACACCAACAATGCGCCTGAACACACCTCATTTTCAGACCAGCATGCCCATGGGCGCAAATGCATTTGCTATTTAAACAACGTGGCGCAGGACATGAAAATGATAACTCCATCAGGCTGAAACTAGCAAAAAAAACACTTTTGTCGCGTCTGGCGCTGCATTGCGACGGGTGTATGATAGGGCCCTTTAGCTTGCAATTGTGAGACAAAATTTTGAATTGTGAGATAAAAGTTGCAATCATTTTTTTTTATTACGTGGCAGAAACAAGCTTTCATACACATCACACACAAGGAAACAGGTGATATCTGGCCATGTAAACACATGTGATTTGTGAGGATGTTATCTCTCTCTACTTTTCTTATTGCGGTAAGTGCAGTCTTTCATTGTTCTGCCACAGTAGAAAGGAGAATGAATATACTATAGTTCACTGTCATAACGACAGTAACACTTTATTTTACAGTGTCCTTGTTACACGTTACATAGCTACTATAGTAATAACTATAAATTATGCAAAATTACATACAACTAACCATAAACCAAAACTCTAGCCCTAGCTATACAGTAAGTACATGCTAATATCACTCAATACTTAAATGTTTTCAAAATAAAACGTAACCGGAACGACAAACTCCCTGGGGTGATAAAAACTCAGATTAGGACTCTAAAACCCATTCAAATTTTCAATGAAAATGTTTCCACAGCTGTTCTGATACAAAGCCTGCATGAGATCGACAGTATGCCATGAACAATTGTATCAGGGACAGAGATTCTTCCAGAAACTCCTACACAGATAATGCTGGGGAAAGTTTTAAAGAAAAAGATGAATGCTGCCTTTCAAGATGAGTGATCCATCAATACATGTTCTGAGAGATCCGAGTGGGTTTTTTCTCTGTTTGCTTTGAATAAACACTAAGAAAAAAGTTAGATGACAAACACAGAGAATGTGTGAGTAAGAGAGGGATGGGAAGATATTTCATCCACGATTCCACGTCTTCAAAACAAAGATTAACCAAGGTTTAACCATTCTTAAGCTTTCGCTGATGTCCAACAAGGTTATCCAGCAAAATCAACATAAAAGCTTTGCACACTATGCTTAACCCTTGGTTAAATGTTTCTTTTAACCCCTGAGCGAAGGCCTTGTTTCACGCTAGTCATTTTAAAATGGGGTTAGTGGAACTTTTAACATTGCACAGTTTTATCGTAGAATGTACCTGTGAATTGTTTAGCATTCAAAGCTTACTTTGAAAACATTTTCTGAGGACAAATTTGACAGTTACAACAAACATCTTCATTTTTGTCCTGTTTTTGTGGTGTTTCTAAAAACAGGCCGTCAATTTATGTATTTAAAACAAGCCACATTATGTAAATTGTGTGAACAATACTCGATACTGACCAATATGATACATAAAATAAATAAAAAAAATTACTAATATCAGCCAATAACCAATATTATACCAATGTCCAATATAGTGACTCCCTAATAGAGTAGTGCAGGTATGACATCAGAAACAAGAGGCATAATTCACCCCTGGTTTCTGAGAGATGTTCCTATGGGGGGTTTTGTATTATGCGTAAAATAAAGCCTGTGGTAAACTTAACTTGAATACATTTTGATTTTTTGTACTACAACTTAAACTACACACATCCAAAGCAAAAATGTGAATTTTAAAACAGTTATGTTGATTTTCGAAAACTTAAGATAAGACAGTTTGGGATGTGAGTGTGTGCACTTTACGTTGCAGAATAAAACATTAAAGGGCACCTATTATGCCCCTTTTTACAAGGTGTAATATAAGTCTCAGGTGTCCCCAGAGTGTGCCTGTGAAGTTTCAGATCAAAATTTCTAATAGATCATTTAATATACCATTTTGAAAATGGCAATTTTGGGGTTGAAGAAAATGGCAATTTTGGGGTTGTTCTGTGCGTGGTCCTTTAATGCAAATAGCTGCTGCTCCCCACCCGAGAGGGCGGAGCCTACACATATCGTTCACAGCTCATTCACAGCAGTGAACATGTTAAAGGAACACTCCACTTTTTTTGAAAATAGGCTCATTTTCCAAGTCCCTTAGAGTTAAACAGTTGAGTTTTACCATTTTTGAATCCATTCAGCCGATCTTTGTATCTGGCGGTAGCACTTTAGCATAGCTTAGCATACATCATTGAATCGGATTAGACCATTAGCATTGCACTAAAAAATTATGACCAAAGACTTTCAATATTTTTCCCATTTAAAACTTGTCTCTTCTATAGTGACATCGTGTAGTAAGACCAACGTAAAATGAAAAGTTGTGATTTTTTAGACCGATATGAGTAGGAACTATTCCACGGGTGCAGCGGCGCAATGATATTACACAGTGATATTACGCTGTCAAAAATGTCGGATATGTAATCCCGCGGCGCAAAATATCTGGTCGGTTCCCGCGGGAATGCAGACCTCTACTTCGATGCCAGCCTCGCATTGAGTGTAATTGCTGCCACACAGTGAAATTTATTTAATTGCTGAGATAAAATAAAAAAAAATGCATTAGATTAATAGATAACAAATTAACGTGATCGACGAAATTCTTAACGATCAATTATCGATCGTCGATTAATCATGCCCATCCCTAATCAGGATTAAAAAAAAAGGAGAGTGTGGATTTTTACCATTATAGGGTGGTTGTGTACACACTGCCAACACACATTTATGTTCAAACACCTTATAAAAGTGAATTTTGCATAATAGGTGCCCTTTAAAGTATCGTCAAGTTATGTTTACCACAGGGTTTATTTTACTCATACATTGAAAAACCCCATAGGAAAATCTCAAGGAACCAGTGGCGAATTAAACCTCGGGTTCTGACGTCATACCTCCACCACTCTATATAATATCATTACTCCCCAACATAGAGACACCAACTAACAAAAAAACCCCCAAACAAACAACAACAACAAAACACAACACTGCAAGTACATAAACAAAACCCGGAAACCCACTTGAGGCTAAAAGTCTTTCAACAACTCCTACTGAAGAAAAGCAAGGCCAAACAGGAAATACCCACAGTTCTTTGCTGTACATCAGTGAGTAAAGCTCTTTCAACACTAGCCTCTTCTTGCTCTACTATTCAGTAAAGTGGACAGAAAAGAGGTAATGCTCCTGGGGACACCGAAAGAAACGCCATATTACATTTTTACTGCCTTGGTCCATTTAGAGTTCAATCTATTTTCAGACAGAGCCAGAGGAAGTAAAGGCCATAGCAAACAAGCAAACTCACACCAGCATCTAAAAACCATCAGATAGACTAATAAAAGTAAAACGCTTTGTGATTGGCATTTCATCTAGGCTACATAAAACTTTCAGATTACAAATGTAGCATTGATAGCTAATGTGTCTGGAAATTTCATTATGGTGATGAACCAAGGAAAAATACTTTTAAAGACTATACAAAACGTGAACTGATAAATGGATCAAAACGTCTGCCTCAGTTCTGGAGTGTTAATGACACAATCCTCAGCGGCCCAGGCAGAGTTATGACTAGTTGGGTTTGGCCTAAATAATCTGACAACTCAAAGCATACAGGAAGAAATGAAAAAGAACAGACATCAGTCCAAAGTCTCAGTGAAAGCAATATCTCAGCCTCTGGGAATCCATGCCCCCACTTTTAGCATGAGCTGCGTCCAGTGTAGTTTTCATTCCCTGTGACTGACCATTATTTGATGTATAATATATGACAGACACATGCTGTACATGTGAGCTGTATCTAATATACAGACTGAGGTCTTGAAGTGATGTAGATGAGAAGGAACCAGAGGAAAAGGGATACTTATTGTTTGGCACAAAAAAAGATTTAGACCTCTACTGGCACTTTTACCAACAAAAGACAATTGTAAGTTAGAAGCAAAAATGAGTTTCAACATACTACTAACGCAACTCAACCAGGTCTCGTCCCTTTATTTTGTGTATGTCTTGGTTGGGAATTATTTAAATAAGGAATATTGCGACCTGTAACTCTGGGAGTTTAGAAACCGTGCTTACTGATTTACAGAATAACTCCCTTTGGAGTGGACTTTGTGCTTTGTAACTTTGCAGACTTTTTTCATGCTCAAATAGCTGCATTAAAAAAGGAATTTGAAATTGAAAAAAGCATAGGTCCGTTTTCAATTGCCAATAAACAAATATGCTTTTTTCATATGTGTAGCATTTGGAAATCCAATTCGTTTTAGGAAATTGGTTCATCCATAAATGATTTAAGAACAGAACAAAACAAATCACACTCTATGTTTTTGAGATTAGATAAGAAATTTGACTTTTTTATTATTAAGTGTCTGAATTTAATCCTTTTACCATTATTGAGATATTCAATGTTATTGGGTCAGATTGCTGATAAAACTAGACACCCCAATAATTGTTTATACATATGTACACTGATAAGGCATAACATTATGACCACTGACAGGTGAAGTGAATAACTCTGATTATCTCTATCACGGCACCTGTTAGTGGGCGGGATATATTAGGCAGCAAGTGAACATTTTGTCCTCAAAGATGATGTGTTAGAAGCAGGAAAAAAGGGGCAAGCGTAAGGATTTGAGTGAGTTTGACAAGGGCCAAATTAGGGATGGGCGATAAACGATATCATATTGAATTGCGATAAAATAAATTTTGATAATGATGATAAGCTCTGGAGTCTGGACATTTTTACGCGATATGGATAATGTAACAACCAATCACACGACAGAAATAAATGCAACAACAGCCAGTCAGCGAGCAGCTTTTAGCTTGCATGTCAAAGTACAAGCTCTACTGGCAAAGAAAACTCGACAGGAGAAAGACAAAATGAGTGGAAACAGTGACGAACGTTGAAAGTAACATGAAAGTGAAAGTAACCTTGCGAAGATGACTAAGTTGTCGATAAAAGGTAGGACAAATTCAGTTACTGATTTGGACCGCGCCACACAGACTATATTTATCCGCTCGGGTCAAAGCAGCACGGCAGCACACGCAGCGCGAGCTCACGAGCAGATCCGTTTACTCTGATCGGTCTCGGTCACTGAACAGCGCTGTGAGATACAGTGAGGAGCGTGTTAATTCAGCGAAAAACAAGTGTCTTTGTGATTTAAACTACTTTAAAGCCAGACAAAACAGCGCTGACAAACACGAAACACTGTGCGCAACGATACAGTCAGAAGGATTTTCCATCTACAAATCTCCATCATTTACCATGGATTTACTGTGGTGACACTAACTGCACCATCTGTGGCAGAAATGTAGTATATTCATATAGAATTGTATTATATTATTAATGTAGACATGTATTAAAGGAGTAATGGAATATTATTACAGTATTTTTTGATTTAGCTATAGAATTTGTGCATTAATAGGCTACTAAATGTTTTTAGGCTACTGTTTTTTATACAAATACCATAAAAACAATATATATGAACATGGTAGTGAAGAGCTATATGCATGGTTTTAACTGTGGTTATCATCATGATATAAATGTATGATATAATGGAAGACCTGATATATGAATACCATAAGAAAAAATGTACCATATAGAAATGAGGTTACAATTTTTACAGATGTCCATGTTTTTGTTAATGACCATACATATACATCTGCATCTTCCTAACTCAAGCTACTACTACTGTCAACTCACTGTAAAATGTGCATTTCTAAGACAAAACATGTAATATTATTAATACTGCACCCTGCACTGCAAACTGTGCCGAAGATATATCAGGCAACACAAACCCGTTTCATGATTATAAACAATATCACCCGTTAGCACATGCAGAAACTAATACATCAATTTTTCTATTAAGATATTTTATTTAAGGAAAAATTACTGGAAAAGGGTAAGGAATTCAAACAAGTGAAAATATATTCTGACAATAAAGAGTACCTTAAAACCTCAATTAACTGGTTACTACAACTTTCACTTGGGAGCAAAAACCTGCCTTTAAATTTGAAAGAAAGAAATATTTGACATTTATCGAAATCGATTATCGATATCGACTGATATGAGCATTTTTTATCGAGATCACTTTTTGGCCATATCGCCCAGCCCTAGGCCAAATTGTGATGGCTAGACAACTGTGTAATAGCCAAAACTGCAGCTTTTGTGGGGTGTTACCGGTCTGCAGTGGTCAGTATCTATCAAAAATGGTCCAGGAACAGTGAAAGAAGGAACAGTGGTGAACCGGCGACTGGGTCATGGGCGGCCAAGACTTATTGATGCACATGGCTGGCCTGTGTGGTCCGATTAAACAGACGAGCTACTGTAGCTCAGATCGTTCAAGAAGTTAATGCTGGTTCTGATAGAAAGCTGTCAGAATACACAGTGCGTCGCAGTTTGTTGCGTATGGGGCTGCATAGCTGCAGATCAGTCAGGGTACCCATGCTGACCCCTGTCCACCGCAAAATGCGCCAAGTCTGATCCATGGAGGCCCCACCTTGAAACTTACAGGAATTAAAGGATCTGCTGCTAACATCTTGGTGCCAGATACACTGCACACCTTCAGGGGTCTAGTGGAGTCCATGCCTCGATGGGTCAGGGCTGTTTTTGCAGCACCAACACAATATTAGGAAGGTCATAATGTTATGCCCGATCTGTGTATATATTAGTGCTATCAGTGTTACGTTAACGTATGCAATTTATTTCAAAATCCTTAATGGATTAAATCAATTGAACACAAATAAATCACAAAAGTAGGATAAATGAAGCTGCATTATTAACATAATTTTAATCCATGCTTCAACAGGTCAGGGCTGTTTTGGCAGCAAAAGGGGGACCAACACAAAATTGGGGCTTAATGTTTTGCCAGATCGGCATGCACGCACGCACGCACGCACGCACTGTCTTGCCTGATCGGTGCACACACACATACACGCACCGACGCACGCACTCACGCACACTTCAATGTAGTTACGTTCATTTGTTAGTAACTAGAAGTGCAGCTAACTACCTTTTAAATGCCTACTTTACATTTTGAGTAGCTTACTTCTTTTCATAGGATGATTTGCATGTCAAGTTTATGCCACGGTTTGATGCTTAGCTCAATAGAGTTCAATGTATAGGGCAATGTTGACGCAAGTCAACTGAAAAGGTTTTACATATTAATAAATTTCAGTCAGTACAAGATGCCCTGTTGTACCTGAAAGCGTCAAATTATATTTTAATGACTCTTCTACATTTCACAAGCTGCACCTTAACATTAACAGCTGAATCTCTATTGTCATATTATTTGCATATTATAGCAGTAGTCAAGTAAGTTAATGACTTCCTGCCCTGTGTGTGTGTGTGTGTGTGTGAGAATGTGTCAGTATTCTGTTGTTATTCAAGCATTGTTTACACAGAGACAGATGCATTCCCCTCTTGTAGCCTGTGCTGTGGGATTTGCTCAATAACAGCGGTGTCTCCGATGAGACGAGCTGCTAGAGGACCATATGGACGGCTGTCAGTAGCACACTGTCTGTCTTCCATCTCAAATCTCCCGATTGCAGACAACGTCCTGACCTAACAGATTTCATCCTGACAAACAGAGACCTCAGCTACACCTATGATGCTCAAAGAGAACTGAACAAGCCAACAAACATCAAAAGGGGAAAAAAAATAAACCTCATACCGGTATTTAGCAGCCAAACAGCACCAAAAATATGATCAAAGGAATTGGGATTTAATAGCTAGTTGGAGCCAGTGCATTAACAACATGCCCCAAGATGCAGGCAGTCCTGTGCACCGAGTGCTGTTCAAATATAGTTAGAGGAGGATTAGACCACGTGAGAACAGTCCCAGAGAGAAGCTACTGTATTCCCCTCCCTTAAGCTAGCTAAAGGTTATATTTGATATGCATGCATACATTTGCCACGGAAAATCCTCTTCATTGCAGTGTGACAAATTTTAATGGGTATGCAATTTACCTAAGCGCGATAACCAGGCGGCTATACAGTATTGTGTATGCATTAATGGCGTCACATTACTATGATGTAAACAGTGGTGCATGTATGCTCATGATTATTATTGAAGGTTCTGAAGGCGTGCACATGGCAACTTGTGATATGTAGCGTGTTCCTGTGTTCTCCTTGTTCACCTGTACAGATCCTATGCCACTACAGAAGCAAACAAAAAAGCTTTTGAAAGAAGTCTCTTATGCTCAATAAGGCTGCATTTGTTTGATCAAAAATACAGTAAAAAATAAAACAACTAATAATGTGATATTGAGATTTTAAAATAGTTGTTTTTCCATATATCAAAAATGTAATTTATTTCTTTCATTGTAAAGCTAAATTTTTAGCATCATACTCCAGTCTTCAGTGTCACACGAGGTTTCATACATCATTGTAATATGCTGATTTGGTGCTCAAAATCATAATTGTAATACATTTATTAATAGTTGTCATTTTGCCTTCCAAGTATATTTATCTTGCTCTATGGATGTTTAGATATTTTGCAGTACAAAATATGAAAAAATACTAGGAAAAGTATACTAGGAAAAGATCTGAGTGACTTTCTGAATAAAATGTCAGGGCTGTTTCTGCTCTTCAGTTCCAAGTGATTTTGCCCTCAAATGCTGTTATTGAAGTGATGAGCGTGAATTAAATTGTGTCGGGTAGATAGTGTTTGAGTGTAATACCCCGAAGTGGAGTCGGGACAGCCTTCTGGCCTGATTCACATACTAAGTCAATAACCCGCAGGGATAAATGCATTATGGATTAGCTTTGGTTATGTAGCACACAGCTTGCTGAAGTCACATCATATTAGCATTCATGTTTGTGTGTGTATGTGTGTGGAAGAAAACAGTGAGAATATGTGCCTCAGCATGCATAACTTGATTGTCACTGCAGAATTCTTCATCCCGCAGAGACTCTTGCCCATGTCCGACAGAAGCAGCTCCGCTAGCCTCCCTAGCAGCGCGAGTATTACGCAGTAAATGTAAATGTCCTTGAGTGATTTCCATAAGGGCTTATTCAAACGGCTGACGGTTTTGGCATCACTGGTGGGTTTGTAGTTCTGCGATTGAAATAATAAGAGCCACAGGACTTTAGCAACATGGGTTTAAGTGCTAGACGCTGCGCTGTCGACTCGACTGGCACTCCATGAACACGTTGTAAAACCACAACAACAAGGACAGAGATGGGGAAATGTATACAATGTATGACCATCGAATGGACCCACGCTGTCAGCACACATTCCCTCTCATTGAACAGAACTATGAGCAGAACAAAACAAAAAGCAAGAGTGGGGTGACTCACATGCACCTGTGTATGTGCGCAGCAGCGTCGCTGCAAACATTTGCTTTTCATTTCCAGGCAGGTCAAAGAACTGATGGAGAAGACCTTTGAAGATATTAGTGGCTTCTGGGAAGAGACTGCTGAGCCTCAATTCAGAGACAAGCTATAGGATTCGTTATTGCTTGGCAAATAGCCCCACCCGGGTTTACAAATGGATCCTCACGTCCTCCCCCTGAAGAGCCTTGTTTTATGCCTCATCCTTTGGGGGAGATGATGACCAATTTCAGAAAACCGTCTAAGATAAATAAAGATGGAGAAAATACAGTTTGCCCTCTTTTGTGGCCCAGATGTCAAACAAAAGTTGGAGCACAACTACATTGGAAAGCAATAAGGCAGGCACACTACACTTGCATTTTGTTTGGTTTACAGATTTTCTTATTTACTTTGGCTCAAATCTCAAATGAGAACTTTTTTTCTTAAAACAATACGTTTAGATCTTTTAATAATAAGGTTTGTTCAAACCAGATTTGAATTTTCTATTAATTTAAGCAAATTACATGTGCTATGTGTACACTGTAGGTCAATGATATGCATATTTTGTGTGTCCAAGTGCATTATTTCCTTTAAAAAAATTATTGGATATACACACGAAAAGTATCACTTTATTCCATAAAATTTATTTAGTTTGAAATCATTTTTAGTACATTTGCTTTTATGTTTTGTTATATTATCTTAAACCCCCAAAATGTCAGGTGGTCAAACTGTCCGAACAAATGAACAGACTAAGATCTTAATAATAATAACTTAAAAACTAAATACAATGGCATCATTTTAGGTTTGAAACCTCAATATAAAACACATTTTATAAATATAAGTAGTTTTAAAGCTGTTGAGATAATTGAGCAATTAGTATATTCTCAAATGGCAGGGTGGCACAACTGCAAAAATAGATATTATATTAAGAATTGACATGGCAATAAGGGTAAACATGATAATGTGTCATCTAGATTCTAGAGGAGTCCAACTGATCTTTGTGGCAAAGTGAAAAGTTTTGTAGATCTCTCTCAAACACATATAGTTGAATGTGTATATATACTGTAGTTGTACCACCTGAAATGGAAAGTGTACCAACCTACCCATACTTGAAATGATCAGTTTTACCATTATTTGGTAAAACTGATCATTTCAAGTATGGGTAGGTTGGTACACTTTCCATTCCACTCAAACACTTGGTTGTACCACCTGACATAAAAAAATAAAAAAAATTACAACTGAAACTTGTTTAAACATTTTTTTGAAGCTTTACTTGTCAATGACACATTATGCAAAAGAGTAAGAACAATTGTCTACAATTTGCATAACTAAATGTTCAAATAAGCTTTCCTGATTTTTCAATAAATGATTATGTGAATATATGAATTGTATGTCCTACATGACTTTACAAGTAGGAAATGTGTAAATTTGGACAAGTGAATTTTCTGAATACATGTAATAACACAAAAATAAAGGTTCTGTATTTACAAATGTGCATATTTGTTTCTGTGTACTATAATATTGACTATTCCGCGTAACCTTTACCCAACTGTTGACATCTGTATATAAAAAGCTCAGTCTGATACATAATAGGATTCAGCTAGACAAAACTGAATATAGTGTATTTTATAGTAAGGAGTTTGTCAACAAAAAAGTTACAATTTGTAAGAAACATTTCCAGGGTTGACTACCATGCTGAAAAAATATCAAAAAATTTTTATCAATACGGCTCACACGTTGACAAAAAAAAAACTGTGGTGGCATTGGTCAATTTTCTGACATGATAACTAGATTTTAAAACATGAATTAAAACTTTTGGGTGAGTAACTTCCTTTTGCAGACATGCAAATGAGTCACGATGTTCCATATATTACACTTTACGTTTAGATGAGAATGTTTAAAAAAATGAGCCAACGTGATTTGAAAAACTGTTAAAGTGAGTAAATAGTCATGCTGTTTATGGGTCTCAGGGTCAACCATGGTCATGTTGACGGCCATTTATAAAACTAATTGGTCAAGAGCACTTAATGTAATCAAGTAATCTGTGTATAGCTTATTAGTTGAATTAATTGAATCACAACAGAGCCAAGCAAGCATAACAGCCATCATGAAACACGCTATTTGTGCACAATTATGGGTTTACAAACAAATGCGCTGGAAGGAGAAAGAGAGAGGGAGGACAGATGGAGAAATTTCTCAAACTGTAGTTTTTCAAACAGATTAATCGTATTAGATGGTGGTAAACACCACCACGTGTTCGCCGTCCTTATATTGAGCTCCTCGCAATCAGGACTAATCTGCTCCTGCAATTTTCAGGCTCAAGACGCAATCAGCGCCCCTGTATTTGTGGGTTGCGTCTTGTTTGTGCAATTAGAAATATGCTGAAAGACTATGCCGAACAAACAAAAACAAACACGATAACATACAGAACACATGATTTTTTTAATGCTAAACATTGTTCTGTCCGCCACCCAACATCGAGGTGGTGTGAAACTGTTGCTGCTTCAGCTCAATGCCTGTGAGCAAAATGAATGAAGCGATTACTGTGAATATTATACATAAAATGAGTTGTGAAACTTCATTATGAACCACCTTAAAAACATAACTGACTAATCAACTGTTACCATTGCTCTTTTTCTAATGTAAGTATATGGGGGGGTCTGAGTTTTAAGTGCAATTTTATGGAAATTACCCAAAAACATTTGTAATACTGATCATTTTGCCTGATTTGCAGACTATGCAGTTTGTAAATTACATTGCTGCATAAGTTAACAAATAATACAATAAAAACAAACAAACAGCAGATCCAACTGCTTGGCAATTTATTCTAGCCCATGTATAAGTAATAACCAGTCAATGAGCCCCTTTATGAGCAAATTATATATTTATACTGTATATATAAATAACAGAAATCTCAATTTCATTCCTATAGGATGTTCTGAGTTAGCAACAGTAACCAAGGTGGCAAAACTTAGGAGTCAATACAAATATAAGCTAACCACAACAGGTGGTGTCCGAAATCACACATTCATTAATTATTCCCTATGTACTGAATGTCAGTGCACTTTTTAGGGACCATAGGAGCAATTTTAGAATCAGCAATTTTGAAGGAAATATAATAATAATTTCACCACTAGACCGTGTGACTGCAAACTCTCTCCCACTGAAAATGAACTGGGATCTCGTGGTTACCATGCACCGTGTAAGATGGCCTTTGGGTTTAGTACCCAACCTCATTGACTATATAATTGAATGCGAGTCAGGACAATGTCATTGTCAAGATTCAAAGTGGAATCTCGACCTCTCTGATCGTACAGCCGAAACACCTGATTCAGCCGAACGACCTCTGCCTCAACCACATAAAACACGCCACCTCAGAGAATGTAATATTTATAAACACTTAAAAATGTGGTGACCTCAAACATTAAAGATATGATTTTGCTTAGCCAACATTTTCCTTTGATCCAACATGGGCGCTATGGGAATGTTAATGAAATGAACCTGAAGTATCTGACATGGCCAGCCCTGTGCATTAACCTTGCGTACCGCACATCTTGTTGCGTTCATTGATTCACTCACCATCTGTCTATTCCAGGAATCCATACTGACTTCACTTTAGTTTTTTGAATACAGAGCACTCAAGCAGCATTCATAAACACCATACCATCAAAGCGAGCACATTGTAAATGATAGTTGTGTGTAAGAAAAACACTAACATTTTAAACTTTTTTAAATAAAGACCATTGCTTTCAACTGTCATACATTTTATATTATATATACATATACATATATAAACACATACATATATATATACACACACACTGCCCGGACAAAAAAAAAGTCACTGTTTGGATTTAAATTGGCAAATGATTAAGAGTCAATGATTGGATCATTATTGCAGTGATTTTTATGTGCATTTTTCAGTTCTTCAAACCCTAATTGATGGAGTGTGTAGCTTTTCATTTCTTAAATAACCACGTATGAAGACACATCATGGCCATATTCCAGGATGACAAGATTCATCAGGCTCAAACTTTACAGAGTGCTGGACTCATTGTCAATACAAGATCTGGACCAAACATGTGTGCACCTCTTGATGGAAATAACATCATAGCATGAGACAACATCACAGCATTTGACATATTGACAATGCAAGAGTCCAGCACTCTGTAAAGTCTCCTCCAGCAAATCCCAAAGGCTTTCAATTAATTTAAAGTTGCTCTATGTAGGATTTTTGCAGCAAAATATCCAAAACCACCAGGCCAGTGTTACATATGTTCAGTTGAGTACTTACAATATCCCAAATGTTTCCAACTATTTGTAAATCATGAGAAAATTGCTATTTTAACCAAGGAACCGGGACGTGTGAGGGAGTCGCCTGTAAATTGCGTCATATCTGCGTTACCCTTGGTTTCAAGTTTTATTTTTTATTTAACTCCTACTGTAGTGTGCAACAAGTGTCATAGTAGCCGCTGAGCGAACGCACAGAGTAACGTCATAACATCATTTTCAACACACTCAAATGTATCTAATATGATTAACATAGCTCATTACCTCATACTCATGTCCGGAAAAGCAGTAATGGCGCCAGCGACTGTGGCATAATAAAAGTCCAGCTGCTCGCGAGCCGTGTGTTGCGTAGCAATCGCTCCAGGGGCCTTGCTCAGCTCCCTCAACACTTGCTTTGCTTCATACTACAGTAACGTTAATAACCGCATCCATGAACATGATTTCTGCCCGAGTCTTATGAGATGAAGACCACATGTCCCAAGATTCTGCGCTCAAACATGGCATCATGAAGCTACAACTTTGTTTTGAATAGGCGCCCTCTAGCGGACGAAAAAGTTACAGAGCGCACCTTTAAGGTCAGGACTCAGAGGTGCCAATTCATGTGTGAAAATGATTCTTCATGCTCCCTCCCAACTATTCTTTCACAGTTTGAGCCAGATGAATCTTGACATTGTCATTCTGGAATATGGCCATGATGTCATAGACGCTTAATCAATTGTCAATTTCGAAACAATAACTTTTTATGACCGGGCAGTGTATATAAAAACACACACATAAAAAATTGCACACATTTTTTTTTTTTTGAAGGTCCAGGAAAGTGTTAAATTTATGAATGTCAGAACATATAAGAAGTTATTTTGAAGAATGCTCTTCGGTTTTGAACGGTTTTGCTGACCATTGACTTTCATTGTATAGAGAAAAAAAAGAACTCAAAATATGTTCTACAGACCAAAGAAAGTCATACAGTTTTAGAACAATATGAGGGTGAATAAACAATTACAGAATTTTCAGTTTTTGAGTGAACTATCCCTTTAAGATAAATCAGTTCTGGTACAGCAGCATTTGTTTGTGGATGCTGCTTGCTTGATTATATATTTTGAAACATCTTTTAGTGTGTGGCTTAAGTCCAAATACCTTTCGGGAACACTGTGTGGTTAAAGTGCAGCTATTATGTCATTTTAAAGGTTCCTAATTTTGTTTCGGAGGTCTCCTACAATAGGTTTACATGCATTCAAGGTCAAAAAACACTTTAGTTTTCTCATAATAATAGACATCGCAGCATCACCTCTTTTCTCAGTGTCTGAAACTGTTCAATCAAGGATTCCATCTCTCTAACCCCTCCCAAGAGCCTACTCTGCTCTGATTGGTCAAATGACCCAGCCAGTCTTTTGTGATTGGTCTACTGCTTACAGCGTGTGTTTGCAATGAAATGCACATTACCATATCTGAAATTGAGTTCTCTCATTACTTGTATTCACAGTAACGCAAACAGTAATGATGGCAATGGTTTTATCGTATCGATTCTAGCCCGAGTCCTCATCCTTTGGAAGTGTATGCAAATTGGATTTGCTTTCACGCCGCAGAAAACAGCATCTTCTCGACATGTCGAAAACACGGTAAAAACTTTTCCAGGCCTCAGCTACAACTACAGTGTTGGTGGGCAGGTCAAAGTAGACATTGTTTGCGGGCAGCCAGTGAAAACCATAGGCGGGCATTGTGCAAATTTGTTACAAACCTACATAGGTTCGTGCAGGAAGCAAGATCGCAATTACTGACGACTCGTTTCAGACAGTTCAGAATAGCTCCATTGATCTTTGCAGCTCTTTTACATTCACAAAGCTATTTTACACTTGTCTGCTATCACCAGACCAAGCTCAATTTAAGATTGAACATTGGTCTGGGAAGTCTGCTATGTATTTTCTACTGTGCAAGAGATGTGACAAACGGGCATAATTCAAATTACTTTGTATGTGATTGGATAGTCCTTCAAACAATCAGACCACAAGAGGTGTGAGCAACGGGCAACGACCCAACACTTCTTAATCCGTCATCGTGTTAAACCCACCAATAGCGCGCCAGGTGGATAAGGCAGTCTGTGATTGGTTCCCGCAAAAGTGTAACAGAAGCAGTCGAAATGAATGTACAGGTTTCCAGCCTGAGCTGCAGGGCGAAATCAAATCTCTGGCGGATCAGGCTGGGTTTACCCAGTCTAATATTACACACTACATGAAAGGTAATATATGCAAAAAGCACAATAAAGGCACTTTAAAACTGTCCACCTTGTGGGTTGTGGGGGTTTCCGGCACACCAGCGATTGGGTCTATTTTATTTTCAAATCACAGACGATATTAAACAATAGAAAAATCATAATTATTTCGAATAATGAGAAGAGCGAAAGTCAAACAGAATGTGCATTTACACTAATGTCAGCTCAAACAGGCTAATGGAACATTTGACAGACACAGTAATTACCATAAACACCAGGTGCAAACTTGGTAGGATGAAATGTGACAATGCCATCTCAACGTATGTGACAACATGTGACAACACTGAAAAACTCTTTGCCACCTAAACTACGAAAAAATGAAAAAGCAATGAATACACCAACAAAAGCTGTCACTTTCGTGGCTATTGCGAACAAACCCAGAGGCCCTCAATTTCCATCACAAAGCACTTGGCACTGAGTCACACAAGAGCCATGAGTGCATAATGTTCCTCACTGTACGTTAACACAGGATAAACCCACCTGTACACCGTCAATGACATTTGCACTCCTGCACTGCAATGTAACCACATGCTGTAGCAAATGCATCAGTCATAATAATACAAGGTATCATTTGTGCCTTTCTGTTTCGCTATCAATATCTTCATGTTGGGGGTTTCTCAAGTGACTGATCTGAACATAGATGTGAGGGCAATGACGCACTCAGGGTCACAGATGCAGCTGTCTATAAGTCTTTGTGAAGGGAAACACAGACGGGTAATCTATCAAGTGAAGTCAAGGTCAGGTTAAAGATAGTATGGCTGAGGTAGAGGCCATGCATCTCCAGCATTTTATTCTATATGGGAGGCATTTATAAACTTGAGCCGGGTGTGTTTCTGATGCACAACAACCACCTCTTACAATCGCCATTCTAAAAGCAGGCGAGCTGCATCACATCTGTCGTGATATTCTAAACAATTGTGAATGTGATATTGATTTTAAACAACAGCACAATAAAAACAAGGGAATATTAAGTAACTTACATTCTAGACAAAATATTGCTGGTTACTTTGTCTGTGTTTGCACCAACGAAAACAGTTCCAAGCAAATGCAGAGCCGGACTGTCACGCATCTCTGAGCAACACACTGAATGAATCACTGTTTTCAACAACTCATTGAGTAATGCTAACGCACAGACTAACCATCCATATGAAACGCATACGTTTTACGATTGTCATTAACTGTTGACAGAGTATAGAAACGGAATAGAAATGGGCATTTCAGTAAAAATCCCACCTGTCACACAATTCCTGTGATTCCACTCATACACTGTAAAACATATTTTTATATAAGGGAGTAGGTTATTCAAGAAAATACTATTTCAGTCCTTCTACTTCACAGGACTCCAGAAAGAGGCCAAAAATGTTAATTTGCGAGTGATATTTTTGCTGAGATCGCCAGTGGTGAAAATATAAATGTACATGTTATGAATAGATTAGATTATTTTACCTGCGTGTTCTGTGATGAGTCGCCATTCATATCTTTTTGTTGTGTCGACGTAATAAAATGAGATGACGCTGCAAAGTTGCAGTGGAAAAAAAACTCAAATTCTCTCAATTTTACCATACAACTAATCTTTAATGTGGCCTGACAGATCACTCAATCAGCATTTTGACCTTGGAAAAAGCTTTTATAAAACAGCTTGAGAACAGTCGTGTCACATAATGTCAAATTTACCTCAGAAAAGCCATTCAATGCTCATGAACTTAGTCAGCTAGGAAAACAACTATATAAAGGGGCATTTTGCTAAATATATGCACTATATTACAAAATCCTTACATTTGTTCTTAACCTGTTGTCTACATGAGAAAAAACGAAAGGAGCTAAAAACTAAATTCAACATCACCCATATAAATGCCTATAATTTTACCTCTCAGATATTACTAATGAAGAATAACAGATTGGGTGTGTGCAAGACTGGAGCTTTCAATGTTGCGGCTATAGATTCAGATGGAAAAAATTATTTGTGTGCAAATTATTTGTCGAAAACGACAGCAAAAATCGCATTGTGTACGCCCGGCTTTAGGGGGAGGCCAAACTATACCAAAATCCCTATCAAGGAAAGTCTGTTCACTCTGCGGCCATTTTCGGACAGCTGGATCTGACGTGTTTGTATGTTAGAGCCAACAATAAAATCAACACTGAGTCTTTTCAAATCTTACTCATGTAGCAATCAAAATACCATTGCTTATAGCTACACAGTGCCCAGCACTGCTGTGCATAAGCAGCTAAATGCGTCAAATTGCCACCATGCTAAAGTTATGCATATCTGAAGACCCTCCACAGAATAATACCAACCAACCTTTTACAAGCACTGCAGGTTTCTCTATTAACCATCCATAGACGACCACTCAAGGGCATCACTTTCCAAAAGTGGCATAAGATGCTTTCTGTAAATCACAGTGTGCATTTGTATACGTCAATGCTGCAGCGTCAAGAAGCATCTTTTTGTCCCTGAGTGGACAAGGACGCCACTAAAGTGCACGCTCACATTAAAACAAAGCAAAGAAAAGGCTCCTTGGTGCCTGGGTAATAATGACTGTGTTGAAAAGAAGGTTCACACCTAAGCTGTGATCAATAGAAGGGGAAGGCGAAGGGCAGACCCCTTTATTTTTTTCCGAAGGCAATCCCTTCTTCTCTCCAGCTCTGTGGGATACGCCGGCAAATCAATAACCCCCATTCAATCACACCCATTTATCTTCATCCCTCAGTCTCCCTTATTCCTGCATGTTCTCCCGCGCTGCAGATGGCCCATAACTTTGTTTATCGCTGCACATCAGCAACCGTAATGCGATAACGTCTGCCAAAGATTTTTTCACAAAATCTGTGCCAAGTGTCGCGGCACCGATGCAAACAGGAGTGGATGCAAAGTTTGACAGTTTACGGAGTTCTTTAGCCACATTTTTAACTGCATGATGAATTTTAATAATTTGCTAATAACAGCGTTTCATTGACAGATTTCACATATGTGGATCACAACTCCCAAACACCTGTCTAAAATCCTCTTCGGGCAGTTGTTCTAGCCGCCTGTTAGTCGTGGTAATTATGGATTTCACACAACTTTGATAACTTGGTGTTGTGGATAACAATTGCTCTAGAATGTTTTGACACTTGAGAACAATTCTCTCTTTATACTGTTACATATCGTCAGTAATGCACTTTGTTTATTGCTTTTCGGGTTGTACCATGTGCCACCTTCAGGTGGAAAGGTCAAAGACCTTGTCTTTTTGTTGTTTTGAATAGTTTAGTGTTCCACCCAAGGACATACTTTGCCCTTCCAAATTCATACAAAAAAACACGTTTCAGCAATGCTTCACACTTGCCGTGGGCCGGGGGTTGTCTAAAATTGTTATGAGCGGTTAGCATACCTGTCCTCCCTCATCCCTTCATCTCTAGGGAAAGAACACCACAACAGAACAGAAATAGCCTTCATTAGAGTCACAAGCCGCTAACAGTCTATTATCACACAGGAAAATACACACAACAATGCAATTAAATAAGCCATTGTCTCAAGAGATCAAGATAGAATTTTGTCACACATGAGAACAAGTGCTGTTCAGTGTTTGGGTCATCGGCTATTTGCCTTGTGTTTCGCTCATAAATCCAACAGAGCAGAAGAGTTCCATTAATTGTTTCCATAGAGACAATGATTTTCTAGGTTTAAGATAATATATGCTTATGTAGATCCCACAAATGTGATATTTCTGTTATGTCAACTCTCATGTTTGGCATTGCATGGTCTTGGCCGAATAGATCTACTACGCTGCTGCGAAGAAAGTACGGGACTTGCTACTGCCAATACACACGGCACGCTGCTGTAAGCAAGTAAGATATGCTGCTGCTGTACAATATAGAATACATGAATAACCCATTGGTAGGGGGGTTTCTGAAAGCGTGCTGCAACTGCTACAGCAAATGCTGACCAAGTATTTGAAGGATGAGCAGCAGGCTCATTGGCTACTGATACAGCAGGAACCTAGTCTCGTGTAGCCAGACCTTCAGACTGAGAGCAGAAGGTCTGGACTTTTTCATAGCTTTCATTGGCCAAAGACCGACCAAGAGAACGTTTGACTGACATGTAACGCAACCAATCAGAGTTAATTTTGTTCTGTGTCATGCTTAGGAGTGAAAATGTAAAGTCGCTGTCCCTGCAATAACAGACCGGCGTGCATCTATAAATTATTCATTCGAGAACGCTGTGCAAGTTTACTCCAACAATGTAACCGCAAACTTCACATACTTCTGAAAATCCAGCATTTAGTTGATCCTGGTAAGCACCCATTGTCACAGTTGTAAACACAACGCCGTTCTTCTTCCACAAGGGAGTTTGGAGTAGCGGCATTTGATTCCAGGCAGGCCGTTAAAGAACGCAACATACACATCTCGCGGACATCCTGTAAAATTAAACCAATCAGATGATGACTTTAAAACTCCTGAAGTGTTTCCAGATAAGTGTGCCAATTGCATCAGCCACCGGCCCGTGGGCGTGACATCTGAGGCTGAGACTAGCAGGAACCAATCAGCTGTGCCCTAGAGAATTATGTGACTGCAAGCAGATTGAGTTAAAACCCTATCAACCTGAACCAACAGAACATAGTATTATACTGAATAATAAATTTTTCAAAATGTTGTTTTTAAGGGCAACAAATCCAGTGAAGAGATACTTCTTCTGAGGAGAGATCCTCCTTGGATCCATCAATCAGAGAAGTTGCTGTTACCATGCTAATGAGAAGCCAAATGAGTTCTGTAGGAAACACCTATTCCCATGAATCATTGGAAACGACCCGACACACAAAAAACAAACGTTAAATGTACAAAAAGTGTAGCTAATAGTTTTATACTGTGCTGTTGTTTATGACTTTATTGCATTATTTGCACTGTATGATGGGATATGTAGTTATAAAAAGTCAAAATCGCACACTGTATAATAGGTACTATATTTGGTTTTGGGACTGTTAAAAAAAGTGTTCTATATTTTATGAATGTGTATAGTTTACATTTTATTTATACTAAAGGATATCATTACTTATTTGGGCAAAATTGTGGGGCAGGGTCAAGTTCAAACAATTAGGGCCAAAGTTGAAGCTAAAGACCATTTCCCTGTTCCTCAATCTCGTAAAGATTTGAGGAAGTTCTTGGGAAGTGCCTTTTGTCCCAATTTTGCAAGTGTAGTGGGTCCTCTCACAGAAATTAAAAAAAAAAATGTATGTGGGCAAACAGTCGCATTACGGCAAGCATTTGATAATGCAAAGGCATTGTTAGTGAAGGGTGTTGGGGTCGTTCTTTTGCAGGGCGATGATCGAGATGTTGAATATCCAGTCTTTTTCTTTTCTAAAAAGTTTAATTCCCATCAAAGAAACTATTCTGTTATTTGAGAAGGAAGCGCTGGCATTGATTTTGGCTATCCAGCATTTTGAGGGGTTTTTTTTGGGCAGTGGCAATCCGATTAAGGTAATGACTGATCACAATCCTTTAGTCTTTTTACAGCAGAGTTGCACCACCAACCAGCGCTTGATGAAATTGAGTTTGTTTGCAGTCATATCCTCTACAAATTCATCACATTTAAGGAAAGGAGAGTGTCTCGTGTGTAATGCTATGTTCCTAACTATGACCTCTTGACAATTTCTAATTGTGGATTCTTTCATAAATGTGGCACTTTGGGAGTGGTAAATTCCCATTTATGAGTAGGTATTTTTCTTTTAAATTGATTTCCACAACTCCACAAACCCCATTTCCAACTGTTTATTGATTTGTTGTTGTATTGCTATTTTCTATTATTATCTTATATTTTGACATTATTTGTTTTACTTTAAATAAATGTATATTTTCTTTATTGAAACCCATCTTGTGAAGTGTCCTCTTTATGTTGTGACTTTGAGCCGGGTCGTAACAGGATCTACTAAATGTATATTTAATTTACACAATAAACACTAAACATTGTTTTTTTATACACTACTTTATACATTTTATGTAGTATTTCTAGTGCTTGAAGTTTTTCAGGTGGGTTTATTTCAATTGTGTCTTTTTCTATTGTAGTGTTTTCTTAGCGGTTTCTTTATTACTGTTTACTTGTATTCAGTAAGCTTGAGTTTTTAGGCTAGTATTAGTTTGATATAAAAACCTTATTTAAAGCAAAAATAAATATATTGTTATTGATATCGTTATTGTAAAATAAAATTACTCATATCGTGATATAAGATTTTGGCCATATCGCACACCCCTAATAGTATGTAGTCATGAGCTCTGCAAAGTCTAACAACACTAAACTGCACTATTGCTAGACTACAGTAGCCTTCATTAGCCTAACCAAGATCAGCCTCAGCAAACGCCTGCAGAGTGTGTCACCAGTACTAATTATCTGCCATCCAGTTTGTCACTGTAACACCGAGCAGATGAGGAGCCACTTTCCATAATGGGAACATGTGATCAACTCTGTCCAATTAAAGAATGAAAAAAAGTTTCTAGTGACTTCATTAATACTATCACAAATATTAATGACTCCTTGAAAATAAATCAAGAGTTATAATTATAGAGAGTTATAAAGCACTGAAAGAATGTGCAAATTTAAACAAAGGAAAACGTGGAAACAGATATTGATGAACAGTGCAAACCCTTTTTTGGCGTTAAAAAAACTACTGTCAGGATTTACTTAAGAGACGCAGTGAAAAATTACCACAGAAAAGGCGTGGGCACAGTTGACCTTATTGCATATGCATTTGTAGGAGTTTCCTATTCAGACGAAAAATGTATGGGAAGAGAGTATTTAAATGAATCACACAAGGTGATTTACAAAGGTTTGCACTCGTCAATTTACTGGTGTTTGCACCATTATTTATCGCCTCAAAAAAAGCATGTCTTAAACCAGACGCTAACTGGTAGATTGCATTGGTCATTATGGAAATGATCCGACTGTGTCTGTGTTCTTTCATTTGTGTGTAGTCAGTAGATCACATGCAGAACTTTCCACTCCCATTAGTGTTTTTTTATTTATTTTTTTATTGAGCTTTCACGCTTATTTGCCCTGTTTAGTAAATCTGGCCCCTAGTGTATTATTAGAAAAGGGTGTGAACACATTTTTTATTTTATTTAATTGGAGCTGGCACATAATCTCATAGTCTTTGTTACTATGGTTTTCCACCAGTAGTCAATATTAAATAATGGTGTTTGCTAAGGCAAGCATCACTTCATTTTCTCATACTTAAAAGGATTAGTTCACTTCAAAATGAATATGTCCTGATAATTTACTCACCCCCATCTCATCCAAGATGTTCATGTCTTTCTATCTTTAGTCGAAAAGAAACTAAGTTTTTTGAGGAAAACATTCCAGGATTTTTCTCCATACTTTAATTGAAACCAATGGGTTCGAAGGGCTTCAGAGGGCTCCTCACAATCCCAGACGAGGATTAGGGTTTTATCTAGCGAAGCCATCGGCCATTTAAAAAATATATATATGTATTTATATGACTACTAATATACTAATTCTTTAATGCCACAATTTGTACTACAGACATGAATTCTCTAAAAACTGGTTTGGCTTGCAGAGAAGAGGTGTTCTATTATTATGCTCTCTGAAAAAAGAAAACAAAAGCTACATAAATTGATTTTTGTGGCCTATTATGGTTAGTACACTTGTTTGCCCAGAACAATGCATAGCAATGCAATTCAATTACTCACTTTTACAATTTAAAAACTCTTGTAATATATCTTGTAATAATGTAAAAACTATTGTAATATATTTAATAATTGAATTTTCAGAATCATTAACTCAGTCTTCAGTGTCCCATGATCCTTCAGAAATCATTCTAATATGCTGATTTGGTGCAGTTGTGCTGCTTAATATGTTTGTGGAAACAGTGATGCTTCTTTGTTTTACTGTCCCAAGATTCTTAAATGAACAGAAAGTCCTTTTTTGGAATTGAAATCTTTTGTAACATTATAAATGTCTTTACTGTCACTTTTGGTCCGTTAAATGCATCCCTGCTGAATAATATTAAAAACGTCCTGACTTTTGAACAGTATATGTTCCCTGTCAAATTGTTTTATGATAATGCCCGTCTGCGTAGCACATGTTTTGAGGAAGTGTATTTCTATAATTAGCACAGGGCTTTAGAAACATCATCCTCCTGAGAAACTAATCATAATTCTTGTTGATGTCTGTAAAAACTAGAGTTCAATGCGTCTGGCAGCCAAAGCGCAAAAAGGTCCGACAACCCACATTCTTCCAAAAGCTATTGACTTAGTAAATATACAAACAACAAGCAACACGCAACAGTGTATTCTCTAAATCAACACAAATAAAAATAATACGACTCTGCAAGCTCGTGTCCAGAGGCCCTGTCCCGGCTCACAAGTAAATGTACCTATATATTTTGTGTTTACATTCAGTAGACTTTTTTAGTTGCTGTCTAAATGCATTTACAGAGAATCTTAATCATGGGAAACACATGCTAAAATATGTATTAGTATTGCTTTATTTATTTATTCACTTGATTTATTTGCACAAGCAGTAGACAGATAAAGATGTGTCGGCAGTATAAAGACCCAGCAGGATTAGCCTTTAATGTGAAGATTACAAAAGGAAGCTCTATTGCTACAAAATCACTTTCTTTTGATTTATGTCATGACAAATTGTTTACTGAGAAGGCTGAATATGCTTTCACTCATTATACAAGGTCAAGGCTATTTTGCGGGACAGTCCCAAAATTGGGAGCTTTGTTCCATGTCCTGCAAAACATTAGCAGTGACCCCCAAAAGTGAACTAATGAGTCAATACATTATCATTCCTTCTTTTAAAACATGATTTTGTCTTACCCTAATTGGTAAGATGTCTAACCGGATGCATTACGTCACATTAAATACACTCATAAAATAATAAAAGAAAATATTCTTTATTGGCATCTTTGGTCCCATGAAGAACCTTTGAAAGGGGTCATGACATCAAATTTGCTTTGATATTTTGAAATAAGAGGTCTTTGTACCATAGCTTATGATTAAGCTATGCTTAAGTTTCATAGCTTAAATGGTCCTCCTCACTATAAACAAAACATTTATTAAATCAAGCTCCAAAAACGACTTGGGATCTGTGGCATCACACGGGAAAATACATTTGCATATGACTGCATCCAGAGCAAAGGCCCCACCCACTGCCGTTCAGTCGCTTAACGGCACTGTATGGAAGTGTTGCGTCGCAACAAAAACAAACAGAACCCTTTATGATCAGTGACGCTGTCTACACTGGACACAGTATACAGATCAGATTACATGTTGGTTCAGAGCATTTTGTTTTATAAATGAGGCACACTGTAATGGAGAGAATCTTACTGCCAACTGTATTGGATCATCTAACAGCAGCTGCATCACAAACCGTAAGTAAATTATTTCATAATGCTTTGTCTGTAAATGACTATGCAATGCCGTTAGCCAAACAATTAGTAGCCATAGCCTTAAAGGAGCCGCCCTTTAAAGGTGTACTGTGTAAATTGTAGCGGCATCTAGTGGTGAGGTTGTGAATTGCAACTATCTAACGCTCACCCCTCCCTTTCGAAGCACGTTGAGAAGCTACTGTGGTTTCTGTCAATAGATCCTCCTAAATATTACACACTGTACCTTTAAAAACGGAGAAAGAAACATATTAAAATAAAATAAAAATATCATGGAACCTTTACATTACAAATAAAGGTTCTTTATAGTGGAACAATTCTCTTTTAATTATTAAAATGTTATTCACACGAAGAAAAAAAACAGTTATTTTAAGCTGACAATGTTCTTTAAATGGCATTGTTGTGAACACCCTGCCCTTCCCCAGGCTTTCCAATTCATTTGAATCATATTTACATAGTCTAAGAGTATTACATTTATCTCTCTCCCATGTGTGCCGCATTGTTTCGCAAAATCACATCTGCTGTCCTGCAACAGAGCAATAACCAGGTGGTCACCCTAAAAAGGGCCTCCAAAATGTAAGACACAACGGCTGCAAACCCTTTCAGGAGATGCTCTTCCAGCTGAAATTGGATCGATATGTGCACATTTGCCATCTGCACCTGGCATGAGCGCTACTGTGACTCTGAAAAAGGTTTGATGGGCATGCAAACTCACCTGGGATCCTTCTGAATGCTGTCAATGGAGGGAGAGCGGGCCAGGGTGCCCTCGGGTGGCAGGGCAGGGCCGGACTTGCTGTAGGGAGACTCCACTGAAGAGCAGTACGGCAATGTGCGGTAAGTGTCCGTGTAATTGGCACCCTGACCGGAAGCGTAGCCACCTCTGGGAAATGTCCCTGTGGCATTCTGACTTCCTGTTCGCTGCAAGGGTACGGAGTCAACACCAGGGGAGGACGGGGCTATGGCAGGAGAGTAGGGACAAAACAAGAAGTTCAGGACCTGCTCACAGAACTGGTTCACTAGGTCTAGGTACAGGAACAATGAGAGGACAGTGAGAAGACAAGCAGACAAAGACATGATACAATGAAAGAATGGCAAGGAGGGAGCGGAAAGGAGAGGAAGAGACAACAGCAATGAGAATGGCAATAAAAAGCTCCTTGACAGGTACACATTATTGATATTGCTATGCAACTTTCTAATCACATTTAAGGCCCGTTCATACCGTAAATATTAAGGATAACTATATTACCGTTTCTGGGTTCTGATTGGCTGTCATTGTTTTTATCGTTCATCAGCTAGAAAAAGTCATTCTGAAAGTGATTCCAACGATATTGTTCCTCTGTGCTGTTATCATTATAGTTGCGGTGTGGACGATTTTTAGAACTATATCTTTATTGTTATCGTCTTTTAACGTCCTTGGTGTGAACGGGCCTTTATATACACATTTTATTTTAAAAATAGTAGAAACAGAAGCCCATGAGGCAGATTAAAAATTATTTATATGACAGCAACTGTACTTGAAGATGCATTTGTATGGTTTCAGATGTCCAAAAAACGCATTGCTTTAAAGGGGACGCAAAAGATTTTGCTGTGTAAAATGTAAAAAATACACTGCCATCCAAACGTTTAGGGTCAAGAAGATTTTTTAAATTTTTATTAATACTTTTATTCTGAAAATTATAATGACAAAATATAACAGACACACATTTACAATGTTACAAAAAATTATATTCAATTAAATAATGTTCTTTCTAACTTTCTATTCATCAAAGAATCCTGAAAAAAAGTATCGCAGTTTCCACATAAAGCTTATATCTCGCAAATTCTGACTTTATAACACGCGATTGTGACTTCATATCATGCAATTCTGAGAAGAAAAAAGTCAGAATTGTCTTTTCCCCTCATAATTAGACTTTATAACTCACAATTGCGACTTTATATCTCATAATTATTAAAAAATAAGTCTGAATTATGAGTTATAAAGTCAGAATTGCAAGATATAAAGTCGCAATTGCAAGAAAAAAAGTGACTTCTGACTTTATCCAAATTTTTATTTATTATCTTTTAAAATGTTCAGTAAAACAAAGAAAAACTTAACTGAAATGCCCACCGTCGTCACCCATATGTGTCAGGTTTTGTGTTTGTTTAAAGTTTTTTTTTATTTTTTTTTTATTTTGATTTGTTATCTTGTCTTTTCCGCTTCATGATCTCCGTTTTCTCTGATCTCTGATTGTTCTCCTTTCCTTCTCGCCTTGGCAGTTTGTTCCTATGGTTCCTGATACTGAGTATTCTGTCCAGGTGTGTCTAGTTCCCCTTGTTAAGATCTGTATTTAAGCCTTCATGCCACATCCACATGAAGCCAGAGCTTTCCCTATCCAAACTTTTTTCGCTCGTCTCAATAAATGTCTGCGTACACACGAAACCGTTGAAACCGGCTCAAAACGATGTAGTATACATGCCAGGCCAGTATGTGGCGCTGTAATTCTGCCACAGAAATACACTAAAAACAGAGAAGAAGAGTGGTGGCTTGAAAGGGTACAGCAATGGTAGGATGTGAGGCAAAATCTCACGATAAAATAACAATAAATTAATTTGCTACTTACCAGATTGCGTTTTATTAACGCCTACACCTACCCCGACCCTAAACCTACCCTTACAATAATGCAAATACAGTAATTAAATGACGCAATATTGATGTGCGCATGCCCAGTGCCCGTAGTTGTATCGCGTTCCAGTCTATAACGTGCGGGACATGATGTGATGACATCACCGCTTCACAAAATATACGAATTGGCTGTACACACCGGTTTCAGATCTATCTATACTCTGGGACCCAGTTTCAGGCTCCTAAAAGGCCGGATCCGGATCGGGCTTCATTTTTTTTTTGTTCTCCTCTGTCCACGATTGATCCTGTTTAAGTTAGAGTGTATTATCTTGTTTGTGTTTTGCGTTATATTAAAAGTCTTCCTAAGGATCTCCTTCGTTGTGCACTTCATTCCAGCCACCAAAACCATTACAAAATGCTTATGTAGTGAATTTAAAATACTGAAAAATACAATACAAATTAAAGCATCTGCTTTATGGCGGTCTAAAATGTTCCAAAACTTGCAATTAAATAATTCATCTTGATGCCTGATGACTCAGAGATTGACCGTGCTTACGTGAACTCTAATTTTAGTTGCGTACGTTTAAAATATTCCTGTGAAAAATTCAAATGAATAACCCCAAGCATGGCCAGACAGGGTAGCTGACTGCATCAGATGCACGTTAATGCATATTCGTTTGGTTTTTAACATATTGAGGTGACAGAGTGTATCCATTTTGCTCAATATGAGGGTAATGTGGCAGCCACTGTCTGCTAGACAGTCACAGTGGAGTGTCTCATAAATCTGCAGCGCGAGACGATCAATGGCAGGGTTCTGAGTCTTTACCACAACACTGCCAGTGAAGCCGTAAAACAGGACTATTAGTCACCAAACACAAAGTGCACCCTGGGAAAAAAGGATCAATGTATCTTCCGAGACCATCCATGACTCTTCAGCTTCCTTTACAGAAAATGTTGCACTCGCTCAGTGTAGGCTAACGATAATTAGACAGAGTTTGAGATTAATTGAGACTGGTTGAAAAAGAGAAAAGAGGAGAGAGAGAGAAAGAGAGAGAGAGAGAGAGAGAGAGAGAGAGAGAGAGAGAGAGAGAGAGAGAGAGAGAGAGAGAGAGAGAGAGAGAGAGGGTGAAAGAAGAAGGGGGCACTTGAGGGATTGAATTAAGCTCCCTGAGCTGGAATATACGGGAAGCTGATGGAGAGAGGAGATGTAAAGTTCATGACCAGACATAAGTTTTCCACATTAACCAAACCTACCAATTTTTCATTGGTCCCACCCCAACCAACAACATATAGATACATTATAAAACATAGACTTTAAAATATGTTAGAGTGTGTAGCTTGTTGTGTTCTGTCTTCCGGTTTGTATTTCCACAACATGAAGTTAAGATCTTACATATTTATGAATTAACCACTTTTTTTTTAATCTTCCTGGTCTACTGACATATGTTATGCTATCTGCTTAAAACATTACAATGCTCATAATAACTTTTCTTAACTTTATAAAAAATCGACAGCGATGCCATTGAAATATACAGATCTACTGCACACATGGAAGTATATAAATATAAAAATGTCTTAAAATATTTATACAAATAAAAATTATATAAAAATAACACATACACTCATATATGTTACATATAAATGTTCTATTTATATATAAATGGTCCAATTTTCAATCCAAATGGTTAATGAATGAATGGAACAAACAAAATCGCATACAAAACATATAGGGCCCAATCATACAGTGCAATGTGATGCCAGATGCAAGTGTTTTTTGCAAGTTTCATCCTGACACAGTTAGCATTTTCACGTCCAGCGCCAAGTTGTTTAAATAGCAAATGCGCCACGCCCATCTGTTCACCCATGGTGTGTTCAGGCACAACTGAAAACGACTGTGCCATTGGCCAACAAAACCTGGTCTATAAGTCAATAGTGCAGTTATTTTTTTGTTATTTAAACGCATTAGTAATATGCGCCTATAGGCGTGGTGCACAATGTCCGCATACAATCTGCTTATTACACACACAGGGACGCGGAGCAGCACACGAACATTTTTAAATATGAAAATAAAAGGATTCCTCTCTGGAGAAGCGTTCAGTCTTTCCACTCGCAAATTCCGCCATGTAAATAGCAAATCATGGTGCAAGTGCAACTAATTTGAAAGGGAATAGGAGATTCTGATTGGTTTATTGCCTGTTACACCCAAAACACACCCATGACTCATTAAGAGAATAGGGACAACCCTTTTGGACCATGCGCCTGATGCACTGACCATTTTTCCATCGCTAAACTAGCTAATGTGGATTTGGCCACACCTAAGTGCACCTGCGTCATGCGCTTCAGACCATGCGCTCAGATCGTTAAAACAGACTACTAGACAACGCTCTTTATTCACATCAATGGTTTCATAAAGAACCTTAAATAACATCCATGAAAACTTTTTTCAATTGAACAAAATATTTTTAAAAGTGGAAATTAAAAAATTCCTCAGTTCAAGAACTGTTCCATGAAAGATTCATTGGGAAACCCAAAATGGTTCTTGGTAACACTTTATTGTATGATGTATTTGTAAAATTATGTACATTATGTAGTTAATACAGTAATTATTATAAATTTAGCTTAATTACATGCAACTAACCCTAAAACACACCAGCCTCCTAATCATAACCCTATAAGTGCACCTGTATTTTGGTGGATCAGATCACAAGTGGATGACGCTAAATACAGTTATGAGGTCTAAAACGCTTTGAGCTTGTCCTTTTCGTAGTGTAGACGCTCATGTGGTCAAATGTGTTTGAACAGCCACAAAAGACCGCCTTCTCTCCGCCTACCTAATGCGTAAAAATAATGGGAAGCGTTAACCAGACAGGATTTAAACTTTGTCAGCTGAAAACCCAAGTTTGGTTCTCCTCTGTCCACGATTGATCCTGTTTAAGTTAGAGTGTATTATCTTGTTTGTGTTTTGCGTTATATTAAAAGTCTTCCTAAGGATCTCCTTCACAGCGCTTCATTCCAGCCACCAAAACCATTACAAAATGCTTATGTAGTGAATTTAAAATACTGAAAAATACAATACAAATTAAAGCATCTGCTTTATGGCGGTCTAAAATGTTCCAAAACTTGCAATTAAATAATTCATCTTGATGCCTGATGACTCAGAGATTGACCGTGCTTACGTGAACTCTAATTTTAGTTGCGTACGTTTAAAATATTCCTGTGAAAAATTCAAATGAATAACCCCAAGCATGGCCAGACAGGGTAGCTGACTGCATCAGATGCACGTTAATGCATATTCGTTTGGTTTTTAACATATTGAGGTGACAGAGTGTATCCATTTTGCTCAATATGAGGGTAATGTGGCAGCCACTGTCTGCTAGACAGTCACAGTGGAGTGTCTCATAAATCTGCAGCGCGAGACGATCAATGGCAGGGTTCTGAGTCTTTACCACAACACTGCCAGTGAAGTAAAACAGGACTATTAGTCACCAAACACAAAGTGCACCCTGGGAAAAAAGGATCAATGTATCTTCCGAGACCATCCATGACTCTTCAGCTTCCTTTACAGAAAATGTTGCACTCGCTCAGTGTAGGCTAACGATAATTAGACAGAGTTTGAGATTAATTGAGACTGGTTGAAAAGAGAAAAGAGGAGAGAGAAAGAGAGAGAGAGAGAGAGAGAGAGAGAGAGAGAGAGAGAGAGAGAGAGAGAGAGAGAGAGAGAGAGAGAGAGAGAGAGAGAGGGTGAAAGAAGAAGGGGGTAGTTGAGGGATTGAATTAAGCTCCCTGAGCTGGAATATACGGGAAGCTGATGGAGAGAGGAGATGTAAAGTTCATGACCAGACATAAGTTTTCCACATTAACCAAACCTACCAATTTTTCATTGGTCCCACCCCAACCAACAACATAAAAGATACATTATAAAACATAGACTTTAAAATATGTTAGAGTGTGTAGCTTGTTGTGTTCTGTCTTCCGGTTTGTATTTCCACAACATGAAGTTAAGATCTTACATATTTATGAATTAACCACTTTTTTTTTAATCTTCCTGGTCTACTGACATATGTTATGCTATCTGCTTAAAACATTACAATGCTCATAATAACTTTTCTTAACTTTATAAAAAATCGACAGCGATGCCATTGAAATATACAGATCTACTGCACACATGGAAGTATATATAATATATATATATATTATATATACAAATAAAAAATTATATAAAAATAACACATACACTCATATATGTTACATATAAATGTTCTATTTATATATAAATGGTCCAATTTTCAATCCAAATGGTTAATGAATGAATGGAACAAACAAAATCTCATACAAAACATATAGGGCCCAATCATACAGTGCAATGTGATGCCAGATGCAAGTGTTTTTTGCAAGTTTCATCCTGACACAGTTAGCATTTTCACGTCCAGCGCCAAGTTGTTTAAATAGCAAATGCGCTCACGCCCATCTGTTCACCCATGGTGTGTTCAGGCACAACTGAAAACGACTGTGCCATTGGCCAACAAAAACCTGGTCTATAAGTCAATAGTGCAGTTATTTTTGTTGTTATTTAAACGCATTAGTAATATGCGCCTATAGGCGGGTGCACAATGTCCGTACAATCTGCTTATTACACACACAGGGACGCGGAGCAGCACACAAACATTTTTAAATATGAAAAATAAAAGGATTCCTCTCTGGAGAAGCGTTCAGTCTTTCCACTCGCAAATTCCGCCATGTAAATAGCAAATCCGTCATGGTGCAAGTGCAACTAATTTGAAAGGGAATAGGAGATTCTGATTGGTTTATTGCCTGTTACACCCAAAACACACCCATGACTCATTAAGAGAATAGGGACAACCCTTTTGGACCATGCGCCTGATGCACTGACCATTTTTTCCATCGCTAAACTAGCTAATGTGGATTTGGCCACACCCTAAGTGCACCTGCGTCATGCGCTTCAGACCATGCGCTCAGATCGTTAAAACAGACTACTAGACAACGCTCTTTATTCACATCAATGGTTTCATAAAGAACCTTAAATAACATCCATGAAAACTTTTTTCAATTGAACAAAATATTTTTAAAAGTGGAAATTAAAAAATTCCTCAGTTCAAGAACTGTTCCATGAAAGATTCATTGGGAAACCCAAAATGGTTCTTGGTAACACTTTATTGTATGATGTATTTGTAAAATTATGTACATTATGTAGTTAATACAGTAATTATTATAAATTTAGCTTAATTACATGCAACTAACCCTAAAACACACCAGCCTCCTAATCCTAACCCTATAAGTGGACCTGTATTTTGGTGGATCAGATCACAAGTGGATGACGCTAAATACAGTTATGAGGTCTAAAACGCTTTGAGCTTGTCCCCTTTTCGTAGTGTAGACGCTCATGTGGTCAAATGTGTTTGAACAGCCACTAAAGACCGCCTTCTCTCCGCCTACCTAATGCGTAAAAATAATGGGAAGTGCGTTAACCAGACAGGATTTAAACTTTGTCAGCTGAAAACCCAAGTTTGGTTTGAACAATAAGGTGTAAACGGGAACATGTTTCCCTCATCTACTTGTAATCAGATCGACCACAACACATCTTAAAGGGATAGTTCACCCAAAAATTATTATCCTATAATTTACTCACCCTCAAGCCTTCCTTGGTGTATGACTTTCTTCTTTACTATCGGTTACTATTCACTCCTATTATAAAGCTTGGAAGAGCCAGGATATATATATATATATATATATATATATATATATATATATATATATATATATATATATATATATATATATATATATATATATATATATATATATATATATATATAAAACTCCCAATTGTGTTCAGCTACACACAATAAATTATGGGATAATTTTCACTTTTGGGTGGACTAATCCTTTAATACCAGGTGTAAATAGGGCCTCAAATGTATTAAACTGTAACAAATGTGACCCGGTTCTTTAAAGACATCGCTGTGAGACAAAAATTCAGCAAAATATGCAACAATTTTCAACACTCACCAAGTTTGTGAAGCATATATATTTTTTATATCTATTCAAATAGACTCATAAATGTGAGTCGCTTTCAAAAGCAGATCACATTAACTGCACAATTGTTTGTTTTTAACATAATGAAGAGACAGTATCCATCTGGCCCAATTGAAGAGTGTGGGTTGTTTTGGATGTGCTCAAACTCATTACTCCAATGTGAAGATTTCAAATAACTCAAGGTCTCTAACTGGTTCAGCTCTGAAAACCCCCGGGGGCTTGATTTACAGCTCCAACTGCATGCAAACACCTTCAGCAGGTAAAAATCTATCTGTCATTCATTAATTCACAAAAAAGTCTAATTAAATTTCTGTCTAAGGCAGTGTACCTACCATTGACTGTATTGAAATTCGCTCGATCTTGAAAGATCAGATAGTAAGGTCACACGTTGTATGAAGGAAAGAAGAAATATATGCATTGGAATTGCAGCGTTATTTGATTACATTTCAAATAACCATGTAATCAAATAATGCTGCAACTGCAATGCATATATTTCTTCTTGACACACTTTTCCAAACAGTAAGTATTCCGCTTATCACAACTGTACGTGCAAGCGCTGCTGCTCCAGGCCTCTGCGAAGACTTTATCATTATGAAGTGTTGCCACTCTGCCACGGCTGCGATGCCTCGGGTAAAATGACCTTTCGGTGACCTTCAGATTCCATTAGCTTATCTTATCAGAAATGGTGTATCTTTTGCGACCCCACACAGCAATACACGGACAAGGGCTTTCCTCAGCACAGCGTGAGATAAAACGCACAAACGGACAAGGACTCTCACAAACCCACAGCACTACACGAGGTTGATAACATCTTGCATAAAATCTCGACAACCGACCCGTCTCGTATCTATTATTTGTCATCGGCAATCGTAAACAATGCGAGAGCAGAAAGTAATAACTGGGAAATATCAAACTGAATATATATTCTGTATAAAATGATAAATGAACCCATAAACAACAATAAAGCAGGTGTTTATGAACTCGCAGTCGGTTTTTCATCTTTTTGCGTCTGTGAGATCATTTAACGGTCAGTTCTAACGTCGACTCAATACATTTCTCAACAACTTTATGATCCAGTGCTGGTTAATTCGACTACTGTAGAGCCTTACAAAAATCCAGACTGGTCTCTATCATTAAGAATAGTTGAGAATAAAAGGGTGTATTGCCTGGTAGAATGACTGGTAAACACTTCTCTCTGGGGCCACATTGTGCGCTCACCATCTCATCTGAATTGCTGAGTTTCTCTTATTCATTTTGTACAGAGGCTGTTAACGAGGGCAACTAGCCGATAATGTGCTTCAGCGAATCCTGCTATTTCCTGACAACAGCGTTTGACGATGTAATTCTTTAATTAACTCGCATACTAAGCCTTTTTGTTGCTGTTCTGCTTCCTTTGACACCGTATACAGTCTTCTCTTAAGCCAGTTTGAAGGACACTTGTGAATAACAGCCAACTTTCATTTGCTAATCTGTGCCTTCTCTCTCGGAACCGTATAAAACAACATGACAACCAATAATTTTTGCTCAGAATCACAATACACTATAGTTGGGATCAGTAAGATCAGTAAGAATCAGTAAGAAAGAAAGAAAGACTTTAACACAGAAATTTGAGTTTACTTTACAGACGATATTAAGTTGATGTAATGATCAATATAATTATGTCAGCAGAACTCCACAAAATAATGTTTGCAACTTAAAAGGTTTAAGTAAAACATTAAATTAGTACAACATACATTTATTTAAGTTGTGGTAACAGGTCCCCTGAAGTACTTTTTAGAGTGCACTAAAGAAACATTAAGTGATCTTTGGAACAATAGTGTATACTAGTGTCTCTACTATAATTTTTTATTTAAGTGTAAAATGTTAATGTTATATATACTGCTAATTTATCCCAACTGGCATTTTCCCCTTGAATTCAATGGTTTCCTGGTTCTAATTCACACCGAGGAACTTTTTATTGTAATAAAGTAAAATTGCCTATGTACCTCAGTGGATGTATATCAAGACCTGGATGTAATTGTTTGCATTTCATGGTTTGACTACGACGGATAACAAGCTGCCGCAGCTGTGGAACAGCGATAGATCGAAGTGTGTGTCTGTGTACACAAGAGAAGATTAACGCTGCTGCCTTCTGCCACTGATAACAGCCATGAACCCTCAGCTTTCAGTGCCGGATCACCACTCATTATAACACACACACAAACACAATGAAAAGTCCTGCTCAAGAATGGAAGATGCTTCTTCTGTATTAAAGAGGTCATGAATTGAGAAATCAAATGTCCCTTGAGCTTTTAAATTATATATAAGAGCATGGTATCTAAGAATATCCTGTAAGCTGAAAACTTCCTTGTTAGTCAAAGAAAAGCTTTTATTGACAACTGGCTCATCAAACAATTGATCTGAGAATCTGAGTCCCCGTGACGTCAGAGTGCAGTGAAACGTCACCTTAACCGAAGAAGACGAACGCCTAATTCTGTAGCCCCGCCCACCGATTCGTGCCTGGCATGATAGATAAATACAATGATATTAAAAAACAACGCTCTGGCTTTTGGATCTGACAGGAATGATGAAACACAATTATGTGAGTAATAAAAAAATAAAAACTTTTTTTTTAAATGTGACAGTATTGCAGTTACGTTAACTAAACATAACTTCCACGCTGTCACAGGCTTTGTATTTGAGGTGTCGTTGGTTCATTGTCCTGCGATTCGTGAGCAGACTCGAACATGTATGAGCCAGGGCTTGAACTATCCATCTTAAATAGTGAAATATGTACGTGTGCATGTGTTTGTGTGTTATGCATGGTTCACGGTTATATCCACCGATCGGGCGGGCAAAGTAATAAAAATAACATTCTAATTAATTGCGGGTGGATGAGACAAATCACTGTGTTTGTTTGATAAAGACATCTTGCGAGCCCTGTGGGTGAATCATTCTGGTTGCTGTGTCTCCACATTGGAAGTTTTCAAAACAATTTCTCACGTGTAATGACTAGGGCCGAAGCTCATCATAATATGCAAAACTGTTATCCAATCATAGCAGTGGGCGTTTACTTCCAAGTTTTCAACAACCGAGTGTTTCAAAAGCTAGGCTCAAAACCAGGGAAGAAAATAGCCTATTACATATTCATTATGATGTTTTTGAATGTAAAAACCACGCAAACATCATAAGTTGTTCTCAGACAACAGTGTAAAAAAATGAACCCTTTAAATAAAATAATGAAATAATGCATTAATAAAACAAGAAACAGCAGAAGAAAACTTCAAATGCAACGAACATGTTGTGAGATGATAAAAACAGTCAAAGACATCCGCTTTTTGTATGCGTACCAACCAGGCCTTTTTGCTCACCAGTCACTGTGGCTAGTGGTTTTCTAAAGTTACTAGCCACTCAGTATTTTCTCTGGCCACAATTTTGACATTCGATACCATGCCATTTATACATTTTTAATATTATCTCATAATTTGGCAGCAGGTTTATTAGGCTGCTGTTACCTTAAAACCTGATCCACACTTTGGATGTAAGCACAACATTTGTGTGAATTAGTAAAATTATCCACTATACGCACAATCCCACAGTGAAATTCAAGCCCTGCAACACCAACAATATTCATCCGGAGAAAGTGATAATTTTTTGACAACGTTGTCGTCTGTACGCATAAAACACAAAGCGAGCAAAAACTGTTGATTTAAGCACTTTAAAAAATGTTGTGCGATTTTGTCTCGTCCGTTAGTTATCACTGTTAATCATCACAGTTTCCAATTCCATTGCAGCATGAAAACCTAAACTTGTATTCAGATTGTGTAATAATCAGAAAGAAAGAGAAGATCCCTCCATTTATTTTCCATTTATAAAGTGCAAGCTCACTGAATTTTGTACTCTCATGAAAAAAGCTATCTTAACTTGATTTATAATAGTCCTTTACCTTAGCTCTTTGTCAGACTGTACGAACATAATCCCTGCTGTAAGCCATGTCACACTAAGATCTCAGCTGTCATTAATGTCAGACTGTACGATAGTCAAGTCACGTTAAAAACGGACGCAGCCAAGGATACTCGTCCGGAGTTTTAAATCATCAATCAATGAAGTGTTCAGTGACAGTGAGCTGCATTACACGTGGGATTGAAATGGTGGCTACAAAGAAATCTCTAGCACTCATTTTGGTCATGGTTTGTCTTGAAAAAAGTAGACAATTTGAACGTCCTCATAGGCGTAGTCACACTACAGGACTGTACGCCAAATCTTCTGGCACTGCCAGAATTTCGCCTGAGGTCAAATTTGATCGCAAAGGTCATTAATCGGCTGTACATGTCAAACTAATGATCTTCAGACTTCAGATTTTAGCCTAGGATTAGAGAAATCTTTTAGGATTTGAAAATTTGTCTCAGGCGGTCAAATCTGGGCCAAATTCGCATAGTGTGCACCCAGCTTTAATTGTATAATGAAATTCTTATTTACATTGTGTTTACACTTTGTTGATTATAATGAAAGGATTCGTAAGCGTGCATCTTACGTTGAACAAAACAAAACCTTGTGTGTTTTCAGCAGGATTCTGACTTACTGACCAGCACCTCTGATAGGCCACTGCTTTCACACGCTCAACAGATATGATTGTGATTGGCTACAATGCTCAACACTTATAAAAACACACAGTAAATAGAAACCTTTGATGCTCAGAGAGCGTGTTAGAAAGCTGCATCTATCTCTGGGTACCGAAGATACTCAGTACTACTGCAGAAATATTGGTACCTTCAACTTTTTTTTTAGCAGAGACTGGTATATTTCATTCATACGACAGGTCATACTGTATGAATAAAGGCAATATGCAGTGCGGCTACAAAAGCAAGTTGTTTTAATAGATATTTAAATAAGAAACATTCAAGATTTAAATAATAAAATAAACAAGAACAATCGTTGAAACTCAAGTGAAAGACCTTGGCATTACTATGAATCTGTTTCTAAGTGCATTCTTCCGGCACCGAGGCTGAATATGAAACATTCTCCTTCTGCACTCTCTTTCAATCTTCTATCTGGTGTCTCATGAATCAAACGAACACGTACACACACACCACACTGACCGATGTTTCTAATCTCCTGTTGCGGAGAGGCTTTGAATATTCTATAGGTTTGATAATGGGCTGCTCTTTTAAATTACCTGACCTTTCAGATACGAATCAGAGGATCCAGCATCTCCTTAGCGTTGGCATCAGATTCAGTGCTCTGTTACAGTGTAATGCGATCATAAACAAACTGCCCTTTCTTCTTTTGCTCGCCTGCTTCTTCTAGCTTTTTTTTTCTCTGCGTGATATTACACCCCGCCAAAGGTCACTCCCACTCAACAGAAACATATTAGAGGAATGATTTGCTGGTCTGCCATTTTCGATACAGAAAAAAAAGGTGTGCAATACAATAAAGCACTACCTGCTTTACTAGGGCTATCTGAATGACTGAATGGATCCATCTGTTTGCTCAGAAGAGAGACCATCAAATGCTAACATTAAGCTAACCAAGAATGCCATTAAGATTGTGTTTATCCTTAAGATTAAATTCAGAAGTTTTTCCAATACAGACATACATGTTATGTGGATGAACTGATGTTGTGTGTATGTTGTCGGTCTGAGAGGATAGATGCAAATGTGCATCTTCTAAGCAGGGAATGCAACCTGCTAGCGTGCTTTATTTCTAATTATAAAGAAGATAGTTCTGGTCCTGTATGCTGATTGGTCAATATATTGTTACAGAGACTATATTATATATATATTTTCAATATATATTTTTTAAATTACATTAATACTTATATGCAACAAGGATGCATTAAACTGATCAAATGAGACAGTAAGGACACCTACTGTCAAAAAAAAAAAATCCAAATAAAAAACTACTTTTATTATATAATTACGATATATTAATTAATTTTTTAGAAAGTTTGTGTCCTTGATATTTTTATTACATAGTAACTTTTATATAAAGGTAATGCGACATTGGGAATATAGTGATGGTTAAAGGAAGTTGTTAGGAATGTCACAGTGATAAAGACCTGGAAATGACAGAAGTAACAAACTGTGGTAAACTAAAACCAAAGACTTTATATGTAGGAAGATGGTGCACTCCAATTACTCATAAACGGGAGAAAGTGCAACACCCAATATGGCAAATAAGCCCCGCCTTCTAAATGAAAGAGCCAATCGTTGATTAGTAAAGTCATCATGTCACTGCAGCTGCTGTTAGAAGCTCCGGTTGCTATAGAAACAGGCAGTGTTGTGAGACGCGTGCTCAGGATTGCGCATTAGCCTTGCCCAGGCTGAAAAATGCTGTTTTTTTGTGATGATTCGGTCATTTAGAAACAACATTTATGAGACAGTAGTTGTTAGATTTCATTGGTGATTCCAAATATGAAATTTAATCGTAAGCTTGGTGATAAATTTTGGAGAATTTGATGTTTCCCCATTCAAAGAGATAGGAGCTGCACATGCCTGAGAGGCATTTCAAACAAGGCCACCGAGTGAAGTGACTTGTCTTAAAGGGACTTTGCTACAACTCAATGTGAACAAATACTTCAACCTCAATTTAACATCACTCTGGCTTGGACACACTCATGAAACAAGCATGTTTCTCAGTAACTGATCTGATGGGGTTTTTTTTGCAGAGATTGGCCTGTTGAATGATATCTGGATACTTCAGTTCCATGTTAACATGAATGATTCCCATTACGGATACATGCGATTTCACTCAGAGCTCATGTGTGTGTTAAGGCCTTAACATATGGCGCAACAATAGCACAGGAGCCGCTTTGGCTGTAAATTTCATCCGTGTTACGCCTTGCATCCTTGGAGCGAGGCTACAGGGCAGATACAAGGTGATGCTTCACGTAAATCAAAACGCTGCCTCCATGTCTCACTGCCAGCGCCTCAGTGTAAGTTATGAGCCCCATCCATCTTTCGTAGAGTGTTTATATGTCTGTATGTGTGTGTGTGTGTGTGTGTGTGTGTGTGTGTGTGTGTGTGTGTGTGTGTGTGTGTGTGTGTGTGTGTGTGTGTGAGTGTGCGTGTAATTGCTCATTAGCCATGCTTGAGAGGAGCAGCGCCCAGATTCACAGGATGGCATTAAACTGAGCTCACAACTGGTTCAAACTGTTATTGTTCCAGTGATTTACAGACTCAACACAAACACTGCATACAGTATGAGCTTTTGAGATCTCATAATCTTATAGGTGAGGAATCACTGTGGTTTATTTCCTCTTACTATTGCCTATAGTTTACAGTTTACACCTATTATTGCTTTACTTGAATATAAAAATAAATAACACCAACAATAGAAAAAATATTTTTGTATAAAAAATACAAAAATAAAATATAAGCGTTAAAAAATATTATTATTTTACAAAATGTATGTTATATATTTATATACTGTATTAAACTTAAAAAATAAATAAAAAAATGTCATATTGTATTAAGACACAAGGCATAAATCATAAAATATTAAGGGCACAACTGATCATAATAAATAAATACACACACACTCACGCTTACGCTCACTCTCACACAATATATTCAATATATATATATTATTCTAAAAAGTCTGTAAAAAGTGTTGGATTTGTTGGGTTAATATGCTCTTTGCCGTCCTAATTTAGACACTAATTTATTCAGTACAGTCATTTACATAAACTCTCACTATTGTTCACTTGAGGAATACCTTCTCTCTTACTAGCACATTCTTCAAAGGTATTACTCTCTAAATTATATATTACAGCTCAACCAAACTTCAGATCAGAAAGAGGCATGCTAAAGTAAAATGTTAATCGTCTACACGAATACCCTGAATATGTATGGGATATTTGGTTTGTTTGAGAATTTTAGGATAACAACAAAAAAAGGACCCACTTTATATTAGGTGCCCTAAACTACTATGTACTAACATTTTGATTAATAATTTGATACATTGCACTTATTGTGTACATACATGTTTTTACATTGTACTTACATTTTAAAAAATACCTGCATGTAATTACATCTGTAATTCATTTCTGTATTACATTTGTAATTACACAGTTGACACTTCCCTTACACCTAACCCTACCCTTAAACTTACCCATCCCACCACACCTGTCCCTAACCCTACCCGTATCCCACCTCAATATCAGCAAAGGTGTTTTGCAACACAATATGAACACAGTAAGTACATTGTACTTATTTTTTATGTAAGTACATAGTAGTTAAGGCCACCTAATATAAAGTGAGGCCCAAAAAATAAATAAATAAACACTGCAAATGGAAATATACAAACAGAGAGGAAACGCCTCAGACTCAAGTAAACTATGATATGCTGTCCATTAAAAACTCATGAGCAGCTCCATTTGCTCGTGTGTGTCTTGTAAAGGAGATAAATCACAGAAGAACAGTCAAAGTACATTCACACTATATTGCTGAAAGTATTGGGACACCCCTCCAAATCATTGAATTCAGGTGTTCCAATCACTTCCATGGCCACAGGTGTATAAAATCAAGCACCTAGGCATGCAGAGGCTTCTACAAATATTTGTGAAAGAATGGGTCGCTCTCAGGAGCTCAGTGAATTCAAGCGTGGCACCGTGATCCATTCGTGAAATTTCCTCACTAGTAAATATTCCACGGTCAACTGTTAGTGGTATTATAACAAAGTGGAAGCAATTGGGAACAACAGCAACTCGGCCACGTAAAAGCACAGAGCGGGGGCAGTGCATGCTGAGGTGAACAGAAGTCACCAACTTTTTTGTCAATAGCTACAGACCTCCAAACTTCATGTGGCCGCCAGATTAGCTTAAGAACAATGTGTAGAGAGCTTCATGGAATGGGTTTCCATGGCCGGGCAGCTGCATCCAAGCCTTACATTACCAAGTGCAATGCAAAGTGTCAGATGCAGTGGTGTAAAGCACGCCGCCACTGGACTCTAAAGCAGTGGAGACATGTTCTCTGGGGGGACCAATCACCCTTCTCTGTCTGGCAATCTGATGGACTGGGTTTGAGTCTGGGTTTGGCGGTTGCCAGGAGAACGGTACTTGCCTGACTGCATTGTGCCGAGTGTAAAGTTTGGTGGAGGGGGGATTATGGTGTGGGGTTGTTTTCCAGGGGTTGGGCTTGGCCCCCTTAGTTCTAGTAAAAGAAACTCTAAATGTTTCAGCATACCAAGACATTTTAGGAAATTTCGCGCTCCCAACTTTGTGGAAACAGTTTAGGGATGGCCCCTTCATGTTCCAACATGACTGCGCAAGAGTGCACAAAGCAAGGTCCATAAAGACATGGATGAGCGAGTTTGGTGTGGAGGAACTTGACTGCCTGGAAAGAGTCCTGACCTCAACCCGATAGAACACCTTTGGGATGAATTAAAGCGGAGATTGTGAGTCAGACCTTCTCGTCCAACATCAGTGCCTGACCTCACAAATGCGCTTCTAGAAGAATGGTCAACAATTCCCATAAACACACTCCTAAACCTTGTGGAAAGCCTCCCCAGAAGTGTTGATGCTGTTATAGCTGCAAAGGTTGGGCCAACTCCATATTAAACCCTACGGATTAAGAACAGGATGTCATTAAAGTTCATGTGCATGTAAAGGCAGGCGACCCAAAACTATTGGCAGAATAGTGTATTTTAGGTGCTTCATCTTATATAACATCTGGAACAAGCTGCTATATTCAGGTACGAATTAAACTGAGCTTCTCAATGGGGAATTTACTGCTGATCTCCACAAATTACGTATGTGTGTTACAGTGAGCAATTAATACATCCTGAAAGCTCAGCAAAAACACAAAGTTACAGTATACAAAGCACAGGTATTACAAATGAAAGGATAGGCTATAGATCAGCAGGTGAGATGCGCAGAGTTCTGGGAAAGGCTGTGTTTTTGTCTGATAAAGATGATTTCGTGGTGCTTGACGAATTCATTGATTTTATATCAATCTATAGAGTCGTACGTGCTTCAATATCCAAACAGCGAATTCCACTTCAAACTGCTCTTCACAACGGCTGAGAGATGGCTGAAATACTCTCCCTTATTTTTCCACTTCAGCCTCAAGTGTTGCTGTAGACTCGAGTCGAATCGAGGTTTGTGTAACCACTGAGATAAAAAGCAAGTTTCCTTCCTCTTTTTCTGAAGCCACCCAGCAGTTCTCATCGGGGGTATCATGGCCCATTCTTCTGCATATGACGCAGATTCAGGAAATGGATTAAAAAATAGCCCTACTTTGTGTTATTAGTCATCTTTTATGATGAAATTCAGCACACAAAAAAAATGCACACCGTTTTGGTACACCATCTCTTTTTCCGTGAAAAAGCCTGGCCAGTTATACAGGGATATGAACAGGAAAGCTCCATCAGCATTTGATAGAGCACTTCCCTCAAGCTCGGGTTAATTCCTCACTCGGTTCCAAAATTAGTCTTTTCAGCACATTCTTAGCTGCATATGCTGCTCTTCCAGTCCCTCTCACACAAAGCCTAATTAACTTCATGAAGTTTGAATTTCTGAGCTGAAAATGAACGAGAGATCCTGCAATGGTGTTGCAGCAGAATGAAAGGCCATGAGGAGCTTAATCACATTCACATTATCTGGAGCTTTGTGCAAGATCAGATTTGATTCCTGGATAGGCAAGCTTATGATGAATAAGTTACTTGAAAGGAATCAGCATTACAGGGAATCCATAATGGGCCAAACTAATAAAATGTGATACTGTCATAATGTTGAGCTAAAACTATTTTGGGAAATCTCACAAAAGCTGCCCAGATCATATCTCATCTCAAAGACAAAAATATAAAATTATGTTTTGCAAAAATGACAATGAAGCCTATTTTCAACCAAAAATTTTAGACCAATACATTGTAAAAAATAAATAAAAATGAGTGTTGTAATTTTCATTAAAAAATGTAAGGTGATAATTAAACATAGTGTGTATAGAAAATATTCAGAACATTTAATTAATAAAACCAAGAGATACATTTTCTTTTTTTTTTTTTTTTGCAGTTTTGAGGCTTAAATTGAGGAAACGTCATCATTTCTCATAGATGAGAAAAACAAACAATCAAAAACAGAAAACTTTTGAGTCAAATTCACTAAAAATGTTAAATTGTGTCATAGACTAAATCATGAAATTTTGCATGATTTATTCAGGTAGATTTCATTGATGAAAGCATTAGAGTAAAGGAACGCAAAATATAAATCTTGATCTGACATACATATATATATATACACATACACATACACAGTATATATATATTATATATCTTTTTTTAACTCTATTTTGATCAAATAAATGGAGCATTGGTGAGCATAAGAGACTTCTTTCAAAAACACACAAATAAATTGTATAGACCCCAAATGGTAGTATATAAACACTGTAGACACTTAAAAAAAAAGGTTTTTATTATTTTGTAAATTGACGCAGATATGTTCTTGACAGTTTTTTTGTGAGACTCATCCATGAACATTTCAACTGGTTTCTCTCTATGAAATTTGACAACTCAAATGGGTTTTTATGGCATTTTGTTGAAATGAGCCAGTGCCTTCCTTGCATCATGTGACGCTCTGCACCAAGAGACAAAATAGCTGCAGAGACTACAACACATTTCATAGAAGAAAACTGCCCAGCGGTCGACCTCTCTGTCTCTCTAATCTTCTGGTGATGGTATTTGCCCTGAATCGCCCTGATTGCTTGAGTCATTTCCACCTGGGGATCTCCAACCAATGTCATCTGTCCCCCAAAAAATATGGCCATAAATCTCTCTGTTTATCTCTCCTGCATGGCGCTGTAATAAGAAGAACACAGCTGCTACATGTTAGCAGCGTATCTGTGACGGCTTCTGATGTCGTCATTAGCCCTGTACTTCATCTGCGGGTCTAATGAGCCACTTAGCGAGGGGAAGCAACGCAACTGGGAGGATGAGAACAGAGACAGCAAGAAAAGTGAGGTCAATGCACTGACAGACAGAGTGAGCAATGACGTGACATCAAACACAAGACTGCATAGATCCTCATTAGTGACTTTTCATAAACTACTTGTTACTTTCAGGTGCTTCAGGGAGTCGAAGTTGATCACATAAAAACCCAAGACTTGAGCTACTTTGTTCTCGAGACTCTGTTAGGCATTGTGAGACTTTGTCAGGCGTCTCAATGTCAGACTGAATGCTATCATAGAGTTTCAGACACCTCAAGCCACCGCTGAAATTTGCTGGCTGTAAATTATCAGGGTGCGAGTGCAGTGCACCAATTGCGACTGACTTGATTTGATCATTTGCCAAATGTGCAATAGGAGAAAAGGAGAGACAGAATAAGCAGCCAACAGGTTCTTATATTCATAAGTATTTTTTACAGCCCTTGCAGGGCGTTCTCATTTTTTCCTTCTTTCTTTAACTTACTGCATAGAAGTCATTCAAATTGAATTTTGGAGATAAATTCAGCTTCGGATGTGCTCTCAATTTTTTGATTTTATAAACTTTGCAATTTTTTTTGCAGTTTAATCTCCCAATGGCATATAAAAAAAATTTAATGAAGAAATGCTAGAAATGAAGTGATAGTTATATTTGCATTTTTAATTCAAACACTTTTTTTTCCCATTGGATTTGAATTGCAATTGGAGTCTTAAAATCTCCCAATATAGCAAAGGAAGTTATCTTCTAGAGATTGAATACGTTTGCTATAATCAATGAGTCAATTAATTAAACATAAATAAATATTAAATTAAAATAAATATCAATATTAAATTAAATATTATTATTATTATATATTTTACCTGAATGAATTATTAAACGAACAAATGAATACATAATATTGAAAAACTGCATTTTTCTTTAAAACTTCTCATTATAGACTATTAAATCATTACCTTCATTTTGTTTTGCTCTATCCTCAGCGCTTTCGCATTTGTCAATTCTCACCTAAGCTTACGCTATGCCTACATCATAAATCCTACGTCAGGTCAGAGGTCACCCTTTAACCGGATTTCAACTCTCTCATGAATGCGTGTATGGCTGTTGCCAGAAGCCAGTGAAAACATGGATATTTTTTATACAAAAACCCACTGGAGTCGTGTGAATTCCTTTTATGATGGATGGATCGATGCATTTTTTGGAGCTTTAAAATCTCGGGCTATATTCAAGGCCATTAAAAAGCTGGAAAGAGCCAGGATATTTTTAATATAACTCAAATTGTGTTTGGCTGAAAGAAGACAGCCATATACACCTGGCTGGGACTGAGGGTATATTATACGATAATTAGCATTTTTGGGTGAAATATTCCATTAAAAGGCACAGTATTTAAGATTTTTGGATTAAAATATCACAAAACCACTAGAACAATGTTACATATTTTGTTGACTTGTGTACTTACATTATCCCAGATGTTTACGAGAATGTTGAAATCGACACGGACCGTGTCCATGCGTCGCCTATCAATGACATCTTACCCCCGTTACCCTCGATTTCTGGTTTTATTTAGTAGAAACCACGGAAACACTAGATACTTAACACTATAATATAAACATATATTATATGTTTTATTAGACAAGGGAACAACTGTTTGGATACATTTATAGACCGAAAACTAATCATTGTTATATAGCTCAACAAGTTTGTTTTACCATACTTAATATCGAACTAGCTTACTGTAGTTTGCATCAAATGTCTCATAGTAGCCGCCGAGCAAACGCACAGAGTAACGGTTATAGTTACATAAATTATAGTACATAATTTAACATGCTCAAATGTATCTAATATGATAAAACAGCACTGCGTTACCCCACATATGCTTGATGCAGAAGAAGCGGAAGTGGCAATTGTGGCATAATAAATGTTCCGCTGCTCTCCAGCCATGTGCCGCTCGAACAAACGAACATGCCCCGAGTTCCATCCTGATTTTTTTCCACCGGATGTGAGGTGAAGATGACATCTCCCATGAATCCGCGCTCAATCTCGGTGTCATCAAGCTATGCCTTTGTTTTGAATAGGTGTCCTCTAGCGGCGAAAAACTACATATTGTGCCTTTAAGGCCGAGAAACAACAAGCCAACATCAAAGAATTAGCAGCGACGAATGCCGACAGTGTTGTCGCCTTGTGTCGGCTTCGCCTAGGACAAATATCAATGGTCTATATTCATCATTCAAAAACAGCCATTGAAACTAGGACTGCGGATATCCAACCGTAAACAAAGCAGTGCTTGCTCACCATTTTGAATATGTGGTTATGCAAATATTTGCTTATTGGAATGCTCAGGTAAGATGACAAAATTAGAACAGCCTTCTGTCTGTGCTGTCTTGTATTCTTTGCTTGAGTTCATCTTTCCCTTTTATTCTCATGCATTGACTCGTTAGCTGAACTGAACAGCCAATCAGAGCGATCTCTCACCGGCGGCCCCGATGGCAATTCAACATGCTGAATCGGGTAAATCGGTTGAGCCCTACTATAACTAACGTGTGGAACAAAATCTAGGCCAAAAGACGCTCACTAACACCTGGCTGTTGGCCGTCAGCCAACTGTAAATTAACATATTTACATATCTCTATAAAATAATAAAGTGGTAACTAACAAAGGTTTTGCAAAAAGAGTCAATGTGCAGTTCAGAGGTGGCTAAACTACATTTGGCGTGACTACAAACAACCCTCGCAGGGATCAAAATTCTCTGAAAAGCTGTTTCAATTGTCAAAACATTCAAAGACTTCCAGGGACCTCATATTAATTTATGCATATATTATGCATTTAACCTCCTATTCTCATATATTTAAAATGTTGTCTACATGTGAGCATGGTTAGATAGTGAGTCGTGTTTCAGTGCGAGTACAAAATAGGTCTCTCTTGAAGATATAGCGCTTTAAACAGTAACATACACTGTAATGAATATAATAAAGCTTTAATGAGCACGACTGCCACAATTCAACACTGGAAACTGAATTTTTAATAGAAGTGCTAAGGCAGGATTATATAATTTCTTAAATTCAGTTCCTTAAATAGCTTTAGTTTGATTTATGTAGCAGACGGGCACTTTGGCTTTATTCGACCTTTAGCTTTAGACAGAAAACCACTGCACTGACACAGATTTAATTGCTTCATTTACCTGTTTACTTGTATTTTAGCATCATTCAAGGCAAATAAGACACAGACGTGCCCTTGTTCTGTTGTGTTTATCTAAGCAAGCCAAAGCTCTCTATTTTCCTCTTAAAGCACAGTAACATCTTGAGGATGAGAAAATAAAAAGGCTGTGAAATGTGAGTGCTCAGAGAGCCGAGAATGCCAAAGGAGACAGAGCATAATTTTCAACAGTCTGCTGATGCTGCCATACCATTAGGCAGAGGCAACAATTTTGAAAAGAAATAAGGTCTCTGAGGAACATTATAAGCTCCACTTCTCAAAGGTCACAGCAAGATTGCAGCAAGCGTAGGAAATTACCACCGCGGATCCCAATTAAAACAGACCATATAGATTTTATCTGCACAACTAAGCCAGGTGAGAGTCGACACCGTTACATGTTTGCTTCAGGGGTGCCACGAGATCCTGTCATGACGTCTCCCTTCCACACTCACACTTACATTATGTTGTGTTGAATTCTTGATTCTGATTGGATGGCTGCCAATCTAAGGTTTTTATTTTAAGTTCCACATTACTTTACACACTTTGAAACCAAACACGTTAAAAAAAGACAAACACAGAAAAATATATGTCAACGCTACAATTGCTATCCAATAAATTAAATAATTTTTCCACTGATAAGGCTGCATTAATTCAAAAGGAGTTATTCCACCAGTCCATATGTAAGAAATGCAGGGTTTTTTTGTAATGTGTATATTAAAAATCAATGAATGAATTAAAATACATATAAATGCATAAAACATGTCAATACAAGGATCTAAATGCCAAAATTAAGTGAAATTAAAAGCTTTGCAATTTGAAGAGACGGTCAACACTACTGAGAGTCATGGCAGGTAATCTACAACGTAGATATATCAATCGTAGATGCCTCATTCTACTGATCCGTGCAGCCGCTAATGAGGCATCTACGTATAGGTCTATGACAATGCTCGTATTTGACCTCACTTGGCGGAAGTTATGGCGGAGCTCAGAGATGATCACGCTCGTCTAATAAGAGGTAAAATAATAGCATAAATACTGCTCGGTTTCTCGCAGAAACTGATCGTTTGGCTAGATAGGACCCTTATTCATTGTCTGGTATGGTTTAAAGCCCTTTGAAGCTGCACTGAAACTTTCATTCGGACCTGTAACCGTTTGGGGTCCATTGCCTCCATTATAAGGAGGAATGTTTGCATCAAAAACCTTAATTTCTTTTCGACTGCAGAAAGAAAGACATGGACATCTTGGATGACATGAGGGTGAGTAAATTATCAGCAAAAGTTTTTTTAAAAGTGAACTAATCCTTTAACAGCTCATGCTAGTATTGTGTATTCACCATGGTAACTGTAGTTTTCATAACTTGAAATTGAGATTTATACACCATCTGATATCTGAATCTCATAAATATGCTTTCTATTGATGTTTGGCTTGTTTGGATAGGGCAATATTTGGCGGATTATATATATATATATATATATATATATATATATATATATATATAGTTGAGAACCACCTGGTATTTATAGTATGTATATTCTATAAAGATATATTATAAACTTTTTTCATATACGTAAAACTTACAATTATAAAATAACGCATTAATAATAAATAAATGATATGAACACATACATAGTACAAGTATCCAAAGTAAGGATGTACATTATAAAAAAAAGAATCCTGATATATCAGTGTGATTGTACTGGTGCAGCTTTTGTAATTTACCCATTGGTCTCATCCTCCTGACTCTGAGTTGGATTCACAATACACTTTCTCAATGAGTTGTAAAGGGATTAAAAGCAGCACTAACAAAACTGGCGAGACTTTCATCAGATTTTCATGCTACACCTGACCTGCAATCAAAATAAGACGAACAATGCGCTAATTGAAAAGGACTGCTGAGGTGTTTTAATGTGATATGGTAAGACAAGCGAAAACCTCTAAGTTAAAACACACACAGACAAATACAGATTGTGTGATGTGCTCTAACTCAGATTAATTCTAATGAGGTCAACACTCGGCTGTGAGCAAGAACCGTGTCCGATTTGGATAAATGCTCTCTAAGGATTTGGCTCTCTTGCAGAAATCCTGGAGGTTGGTAACTTGGGGATTAACACACTTCAGCACACACGTGCACACGGAGAGATAGAGAGAGTGTGTGTGTGTAAACTTTACCCGTGTTATTCCGGTAGGTTCCAGTATGGCCTGGGGGGAGCACTTCTCCCTGGCTCTGGCTCAAGCTTCTCATGGGTACTTTCTGGTAGACTCTGTCTTCATATATGGGATCGATGTGATGCTCAGGGGACTGCAGAGGCCTCAGTTCGGGGCCCAGGTGAGTGTGCTGACTGCTGTAAGAACCTCGAGATCCTGCACAGAAGGCATTGTTCCTGTTAGTGTTAATGATTTTAACATGGAAGAAAAAGCCCTGCAAACCAAGTCCCTTATGAATGAGAACAAAAATACGGGAGTGTTAGTACATCATTGCGCTGATCCCAGATGAACATAGCCGGTTGGCTATCACACTAGACCTGCCAATCACATCATGTCCAAGTCATCAGAAGGCACATTAGTCAATATTTTCTGTGGAAATGATGTTTGTGAACCACAGGAGGGGAAGTATTTTCAACATTTAACAGTAATCTATATATATATATATATATATATATATATATATCTATATATATATATATATATATATATATATATATATATATATATATATATATATATATATATATATATATATATATATATATATCTTGGCACTTATATATAGGACAAAAAAAAAGAATGATCATATATTGATATATGATTGTATGTGCATAACCCTGTAATCATTCCCTTCTCGATCAAAAGTGCATGCTGGGATCTCCAGAGACCAACAACGGGGCCGTGAAGATTTTTTTTACGAACCTATGAGACACAGGAGGAAAGCGAATGCTAACTCAACATTCACTCACATTCTTGCATTGATCCATACACTTTATATCCTTGCTTTGCCCAGCCTATAGGGACGCTACACTCTATACACACACACACACACACGCACACAGGAGGTTTCTTCGTATCTTGACAGCTTGTCTCACTGGTTTTCACTGTATGACAGAGATGTACTACTCTACACGGCAATGCAAACAATCAGCAGAAGGGAGATGCTTCATCAAGGCCGTTGAAACAGAACAAGTATGTGCATGTTAATCTTCAAAGTGCTGCAGTGTCCGATCTGCTTTTGGTGCTCTGTTGCTTCGCAGGACATAATTGTGTAATGTTCTGAAAATAAGAAGGCGTAGATAGAGGGCATTTTGTGTAATCACCTTATCAGTGTCCGGCAGGCAACCGCTGCTCATCCCTAACCTGATTTTTTTTAGTGTTAGGAGGAGATCCATCGGGATACATCCACAATCGCTAAAACCCTATTTAAAGCTCTCTCACTCTGCTTTATCATCTGAGGTGCTCTATTTTCTTGGAAAATGACCAGGTGGAAAAGATGAGACATGAGATTCAGAGAATAAGACATGAACTTTTGTAGATAACACCAATAGTTGATGTGAAAGCCAGGGGTTTTAAAACTGGTGTCTGGAACACCTAGGGAGATGCAAGAGGGAGGGAGGGAGAGGGAGAGGGAGAGGAGAGGAGAGGGAGAGGGAGAGGAGAGGGAGAGGGAGAGGGAGAGGGAGAGGGAGAGGGAGAGGGAGAGGGAGAGGAGAGGAGGGAGAGAGAGAGAGAGAGAGAGAGAGAGAGAGAGAGAGAGAGAGAGAGAGAGAGAGAGAGAGAGATTTTACAAACAAGATTTTAAACAGTTAACAGTAAGAAATGCAAACAATATATTTATGGTAGACCATGTCAAATCACAGAGCGGGGTCAGTGCATGCTGATGTGCCCAGTGTGCAGAAGTAACCAACTTTCTGCAGCGTCAATAGCTACAGGCCTCCAAACATCATGTGGACTTCAGATTAGCTCAAGAACAATGCGTAGAGAGCTTCATGGAATGGGTTTCCATGGCCAAGCAACTGCATCAAAGACTTACATCAAGTGCAATGCAAAGTATCGGATGCAGTGGTGTAAAGCACACTGTCACTGGACTCTAGAGCAGTGGAGATGTGTTCTCTGGAGTGACCAATCATGCTGTTCTGTCTGGCAATCTGATGGACGAGTTTGGGTTTGGCGGTTGCCAGGAGAACGGTACTTGCCTGACTGCATTGTGCCAAGTGTAATGTTTGGTGGAGGAGGGAATATGGTGTGGGGTTATTTTTTAGGGTTGGCCCCTTAGTTCCAGTGAAAGGAACTCTTAATGATTCAGCATACCAAGACATTTTGGACAATTTCATGCTCCCAACTTTGTGTGAATAGTTTGGGGATGGCCCCTTCCTGTTCCAACATGACTGCACCAGTGCACAAAGGAAGGTCCATAAAGACACGGATTGAGCGAGTTGGGTGTGTAGGACTGGAGTCCTGACCTCAACCCAATAGAACACCTTTGGGATGAATTAGAGCTGAGATTTTGAGTCAGGCCTTCTCGTCCAACATCAGTGCCTGAACTCACAAATGCTATTCTGGAAGAATGGTCAAAAATCCCATAAACACACTCTTAAACCTTGTGGAAAGCCTCCCAGAAGAGTTGAATCTGTTATAACTGCAAAGGGTGGGCCAACTCCATATTAAACCCTACGGATTAAGAATGGGATGTCATTAAAGTTAATATGCATGTAAAGGCAGGCGACCCAAAACTATTGGCAATATAGTGTACGGTATGTAAACTAAATTAAAATTGATTAAGAAATAAGTTAAAGAATTCCAACCCAAACCAGATTTTTGATATTTTAAATATTTTGCATTAATACCAAGTAGAAAAAAGAAAAGAAAAATACAAATTGTATACAAAGTAAAATTCTATATTTTAGTTTAAATTTGAATGTGATAATTTAGTTTAATATATTTTTTTTATATTTAGGCAACATTTGTGTTTTTTAACATTGGTGCCAGTGTATTACAGTGTCTCAAGATAATTGCTCTTAGCACTGTGACATTTTAAAAGCCAATTATTTTATTTTGGAAACAGCATGTCATTAATATTTTCATACTATTTTTCATAACAGTATAAAAGGGTCTTTTTAAACAAAAATATAAAGCTGCTTTTATATTTTAGGTAGGGGGTTCCTTTGCATTTCAGGGTCCTTGAAATTTTTGTTTTAATGCTGGTCCAGCCTGGTTTATGGGAGTTTGGTGCCCGTCTGACTGGTAGACCAGCAAAGTCATTAAAAAATGAAGTCTTGCTGGTTGAGCTAGTTAAAAATCCTGTTGGGGACAGCAGCATCCAAACACAACATATGCTGGTCTCTTCAACAGGGTAGATGCTGAGAGATATGGGCAGCCTGAGAGACGGACAGATGGCTAACTGGGCAGATAGAAGAACTGACGGACAAGCAGGAGGACAAGAAGAGACATGTAAGAACTGAGAGATAGACAACACCCTGTCACAGATGTTGCCAACAGGTCCAAGTGATTACAAGCAAAGCAGCACGTCTCACTGCAGGAGAAGCACAGCTTTTCAAAGGCAATTTCTTGGCTAAACTCTTTGTCCAAGTGGAGGATTCGGACTGACAGGTCAGCGGCTCCCACACAGACACCTATACAAACCAGCAAAACCGTTTCCATTGGTGAGGAGACACATGTAACATCTATTCTATCTGCCCTCACGCTCCCTACCCACCTAATGATGAAACTTTACATCTAAAAGAGAAATCCACATGCCTTTGATACAGCCGGCTGAATAAATAGGTTTGTACATCTGGTACACATTTGGAACAACTTAGACAAGCGTTCTAAAGCACCTCTTCACTGTCTAATCACAGGCAAAGTGCTAATAGCGCTTCAGGCGCCTGAACATAGACTGTGCATTGTGTTTTCTGTTAGCTGTCATTAAAGCGTGCGGATGAGAGATCGAGTGTAGGATCTAATGTAGTGCCTAGTGAAGCTCCCAGGCTAAACCTGTCAATTCATCTCAATTATAAAAACATCTAGCTTCGGCTCTAAAATCTGAGCCATATTCAAAACCGTTTTAAAATTCAATACACATACAGATGACCGCCGATCAGTTTAATCTTGCATTAATGTGTCAAGTTGCTAAATTTGAAATTGATTGGTTACGATTAAACAGCCTTTTGAGCAGAGGTGGGTAGTAACGATTCTGTTCAAAGACTTGATCAAACAAGTTGGCCAAACTGTGAACACAAGGGAAAATCAAAGACGCCAGGCAGAGATGACGATCCAAATGCAGGGGAGAATTTAATGACGAAAAAACTAAAATCAGGAACAAAACAACACCAAAAGAAAACAGGGAATTGCAGACACCTGTATGACATTAAACATAAAACAACGTCCGACAGAGAACAACTGAAGCACTGGGGTATATATGCACACAAGGGAACAAGGTTAACAAGATAAGGAGGAGTGGCTAATAGGCAACACCTGGGGAAAACTAATCATGATGAAAAAGTACAAAATACCACAGGAACAGGACACAGACAACAACACAGAACCTAGGCACAAATAAACATCATCATAAAAGTCCCACAGAGCGCCAGACATAGAACAGATGTGACAGGATCGCAAATCAGTTTGAATGATTTGTCCAGTTCAATCTTCTCACTCGGAGTGTTGGACAAAGTGGCAGTGAACAGTCAATTAAAAGCAAATCTGCAAATGCATCCTTTTGTTTGCCAGCGATGAAGATATTTATTAGTTGAACTCCGCGAGCTGTCTGTGAACGATTCCACAGGTAGGCCTATAGATTCGATTCCAATTCATACAGCTAACACATTTTACAAGCAGAGTATTATGCCATGATAACACCACTGCAAAGTACGTAGCATTTCTTTAAACCATTTTTTGGACATATATCTTAATTGATCCATTAAATAAGCTACCATTGTTCACAGAGTGTGAAATCAACACCCGCAGTCCCACGGTGATTTGTGGGTATTACGCAGTGGTGGCATTATTTGGATTTTTGTAATTGTTCATTTTTATGATGATCATTTTTCTTTTTCTTCTTCTTCTTCATAATAATAATAGTAAAATTGTATTTATTACTTTACTAATAAACAAATGGTATTTAATAATAAATTAACAACAACGATAATAGTTGTTGTTGTTAAATAATTTATTATGAACGTATTATTAATAGCATGTATTTATTAATAAAAATAATATTATACTTAAATGTATTTATTTTATTATTAATATTATTATTACTACAATCACTACTACATTAAAAATATAAATATACATTATTTTATTGATAAATGAATAGATTTTTTAACAACACCACCACCAATAATAATAATAATAATAATAATAATAATAATATTAATAATAATAATACAACAAATACACATACAATGTATTAATTTAATAATACCTTTACCAATAATAATAATAATAGTTGTTATTAAACACTATTTATTATTAAAATACATGATATTTATATTGTACTTGTGTTTTTTGAAAAAAAAATATATATATATATATAGATATTTTACTGATAAATATAATTTGTTCATTATTAAAATATTTTATTCTTAAATGCATCTATTTAAATGTTTTATTATTATAAGTATTATTATTACTACTACTAAAAATACAAAAATTATACAAATATAATTTATTAATAATTGCATATTTTTTCATAATACAACAACAACAACAACAACAACAACAACATGAAAGGGATTCAAAAATTTAACATGACGTGACTTATTTAGAAAATATTAAAAGCTTTAGGCTATTCAAAATAGTCCAAACTACCTGTTTCAAAAGGATATTCATCAGCACAGCAAAGAAAACTGACTTCAAATGATTTCATGGCGTCTTGAATGGTTTATTGCTCTTACAAATGTATAGTCTTACAAAAAAAATACTAACGTAAACTTATCTTCAACTGAAGCTCGAAAGCAACGTCTCTACAGGTAAAACAGATAAAATAGGAGGAGTAAATCAACAGGAACAATGATAGTAAAGTACAGAGTATATCATCTAGACAAACTTTTTCTAGCTCTACAAAAACATTTGCTCAAATAGGGCCTGTATTTTCATAGTACTTTCACACTGATGCTCATGTGAAGTGAGAAGCTTTTTCACGAGTCATTTATCCACTCACAAGTCAAACCAGAAAACTGTTTTTTCCTATAGAAACACCGTGTTTCTGTGCTGTTCAACCATGATTCTCTATTATTGCACTGCACTTTTCCCCGTTTCTATGCTGGTTTTGCTTCTGCAGAGGAAACACAAGCACTAAAGTTCATCTTTCTCAGTCTCAGTAAGAGTCCAACTCTGCTATTCTCCGTCACACGGCCTCCAGCTGTAATGACACACATCATCAGCCCCTCACCAACAATCCCTCCAAATACTACATCATGAGAGACAGGCTCACCAAACGCATCAAATACCCTCGAGAAATCAGGGAAGCCTAGCAAACAAAGTCTCTTGTCTATACGACGTAATTGCCTTCAGATCTAATCAGCTTTCGGTCAGTGCACCGGTGGGTTATTCTCTGTCCATGGCCAGCATGCTGGAGCAGCACTCCCACTGTACAGATACTGGTGGAGATGTACGGCCATGGGACGCCGGACTTTAATCAAAGAGACAAGCGGGAGAGCCGGTGATGGCTCAGCACGGGCTGAGGGACAGTTTGGCACTGGCCCGCTGTTTCCCATTGTGCGCCTGTTTCCCTCAGCGGGTTTGATGAAGAGCTGACAATGTGGCAGGTAATATAGGGCAGTAATCAACAATACCTTACACAGGTCCACAATCGGCCTGTTAAGCGGGTAATTTAGATAACAGGCTCCCGCTCTGAATGCAGCGGTGTTTCTGGCTTATTGCATAAAACGTCTCTGAATTTCTGAATACAATAACTTGCCCGCCGCAAGCTGAGCTGTGTGGTCATGTGCTCGCCTCTAATTTCTTGCCCGACCCTGATGTGACATTAAGAGATGAGAGTGGTGTGCATATAATAATTTTCCTTAAATTAATATTATTATTCATTAAATACCAATAAATCTTTATACATTCATTAATTTGTACACATTAACTCAATTAATTTGAACACATTCAACATTTTTTTTTAAGAAATTCATGTTTTTATTCAGTATGGATGCATTAAATTGATCAAGTCACATTAAAGCCATTTAAACTGTTGAACAAGTGATTTCTATTTAAAAAACGTTTTTTTAGAACCTTTTATTCATCAAAGAATCCTGAAATTTTTTTATCAAGATTTCCACAAACATATTAATCCCTGATTATAATAAGAAATATTTCTTGAGCACAAAATCAGCATATTAGAATGATTCCTGAAGGATCATGTGACACTGAAGACTGGAGTAATGATGCTAAAAATTCAGCTATGCCATCACATGAATAATAAAATAAAATGTATTAAATATTCTTTTACATACAGTGTTATTTGTGTTTTTTAACAAATGAAACATATGTAAATGAACTTAGATGTGTGTAATTGGATGATATCAGTTAATAAAAGCAGATTGCTGTTTACAGGCGTAATTTTGATAAATGGAAATTGAAAACTAACAGGTTAAAGCAATTAATGAAGCTATTAAACCAAACACATTGAGGACTTTAAAAGCATTTCGCTTTAAAAGCATGAGTATTTTTTAGTTTGCTTTCTTTTTTATTTTAAATAAAGCCTGTTGTCTTTGACCTAAGATTGATTGAGATCATTTTCAACATAGGCGAGAATTACTGTATTGTTAATTGCAAAAATAGCAACACTAATTACAACAAAAGCCACGTATGCTATATGCCTGAATAAATGAATTGTTTCTGCACCTCTTTGATGTTTAACTGCGGAGCGAGAATGAGTCTTCATATCAAAGTGCTATGTTCCTTCAAAGGAAGAGCTGAAGTCTCTCGACTTAAGGGGCTGAATGTAGGGATCAGTGAAGACAGCATGCATGAGAAACAAATGTGGTTCCCTAGGTGCTTTCGATATGAAAACTTATATGAGTATCACATTGCTCTGTTTACCATAGAGCTGTATTTATTTACCCAGGTTCCATAGCTATTTACGTAATTCTGATAACACAGAATTCCTTGATGTTCAGACTTTGATGTTTGTTCTCAATGTTAGAGGCAATCGAGCTGACACTATATATACATGTCTATATGCACTATATTTCCAAAAGTATTGGGATTCCCCTCCAAATCATTGAATTCAGGTGTTCCAATCACTTCCATGGCCATATGTGTATAAAGTCAAGCACCTAGGCATGCAGAGGCTTATACAAATGTTTGTGAAAGAATGAGTCGCTCTCAGGAGCTCAGTGAATTCAAGCGTGGTACCGTGATAGGTTGCCACCTGTGCAATAAGTCAATTCGTGAAATTTCCTCACTACTTAACATTCTCTGGTCAACTGTTAGTGGTATTATAACAAAGTGGAAGCGATCGGGAACAACAGCAACTCAGCCATGAAGTGGTAGGCCATGTAAGATTAAAGAGCGGGGTCAGCGCATGCTGAGGCGCACAGTGTGCAGAAGGCGCCAACTTTCTGTGGAGTCAATAGCTACAGACCTCCAAACTTTGGGATGAATTAGAGCGGAGACTGCGAGCCAGGCCTTCTCGTCCAACATCAGTGCCTGACCTCACAAATCTACTGATGACTTGCAAATTAAAGAACAAAGATAATTTCCATAATGACCAACGCAATCTACCAAAAGCAGTGCAAATTAACGTCTGGTTTAAGACATACTTTTTGGGGCGGTAAATAACGCCGCAAATACCAGTACATTGTACTCTCCTCCCATAAATTTTGCATCTGAAAGGTAAACTCCTACAAATGCATATGAAATAAGGTCAGCATATGAAATAAGGTCAGCCACAAAAATAATTCTGTCCAAGATGTTATTAACCGATCGGTCAGTTGAACACACCTGTTCATTCCTAAATTAATAATTTGTGTTGAACAAATTGGTTGAATGAATAATTCACTGACTCACTCATTTAGACAATTATTTGTATTATTTTTGTATTATTTATATACTATTACATTTTGTATTAATATTTTGAATTAGACTATTTTCCTATTTTTAATATCCATTTTTATAATTTTTTATTTCATTTTGCTATGTGCTTGTCATTTTTTAATATATTTTTATTTAGCTTTAATTTATTTCAGCAAATAGTTGTCAGTGTGAATGCTCCTACACTAGTTGAGCGTTTATCAGAAAATACATTCCCAGATTACAGCAAGTAATGGACTTGTACTGTTTTCAAGAGTGTCTGAAAGTATTTCACGCTTCAAAAACGTCCCCAAAGAAACACCCACACAATGTTTGTTATTGCTGCGACCCGTAAATCCCAGTTGACTAGTCTAAGGCAGGTCAGGAGTTGTTACTCACCAGCAAGGCTGCCTGGTCTCTGTAGAGTGGCGGTAGCGTAGAGATCGTGGGATATCTTGTACTGCTCAGACGAGTGCACCAGCCTTTTGGTGGGTGAAAGCGTGGCGTAAGTAGACACTCCAGCGGTCTGCAGCTGCTGATAGATAGGCGATGCGTTATTGGGTGGAGACGCTAACCGGTGCGGGGAGCCAGAAGCGTGAGTACCAGGTGATCCTCCGATGCCCACCGCATTGATCGGCGAGCTACTGCTGTAGGATTTCGCAAGCCTGCCCGGAGAAGGCTTGGGGGAGGCAGAGGAGGATGAGGAGGGCAGACGCTGGGTGGTGGCGTAACCGGGTGTGTCGGAGGCCGAGCCCAGGCGCTGCAGTTTAGTCGGGGATCCGCTGGACTGCATTGAGTTCAGGGGCGAGCTGACGCGCTGGGCAGGCAGAGTAGAGCTGGAGTAATACAGGCCCGGGCCGGACGCTGCAGATGGATGCTGGGAACCGGACAGCAGGGCACCGCCATGGCTCTGACAGGAGTCGCCCGCCGCGAGCTGGGCTGCGCGGTTAGATGTCACCTAGGAGAAGAGTAAGATAACGTTATATTTAAAACTATATTCAAAACAGATCCTTATTTTTAAAAAAGAAAAGAAAAAGGATCCGTTATTTCACCCTTATGTTGTGACTTTCTTCTATGGAAACACAAAAGAAGATATTTTGAAAGAAGATTTTTCAAAGAGTTGCATTACCATTCAAAAGTTTGGCAGCAAGATTGTGTGTGTCTTAAAAAAAAGAAAAGAAATAATACTTGTATTCAGAAATGACTTCTATGTCAAATAAATGCTGTTATTTTGAACTTTTGAAATCAAGTATCCTGAAAAAAATATTATAGTTTACACAAAAATAAGAAAGCAGCACAACTGTTTTCAACACTCATTATTAGAAATGTTTCTTGAGCACCAAATCAGCATATTAGAAGGATTTCTGAAGGATCATGTGACACTGAAGACTGGAGTAATAAAGGCTGCTGGAAAAATTCAGCTCATTGGTTCTTGCACATTACATGACCAAACATCAGGGCATTTGGGGTTTGTGCTTCCATATTTGATGTAGTCGGTTGTTGAGTCATATTGATTATTTTTTTACGCTCTATTGGGAAAGTTTTTGACCCTAATGACTTTCATATTATGACATAATGACCAAAAACATTCACCAAAATATCTTCTTTTGAGTTCTACAGAAGGATGAAAGTCATAATCGTCTTGATTTTTGAGTGAACTATTCCTTTAAGTTGGCTTAGTTGATATTCAGATGGTGAGATATGAGACAAGGGCATAAAATCTTCTCAGAAAGCCTTAAAAATCACAACAATTCCCTTGAAAGTAATAGATGCAAGCATGTTTCCTGGACACATAAAAAAAGCCTGTAAACGGAAGTTATTGCATATACATACACAGCCATATGTCGCAGTTCCTCATGGGATCCCCACCCCTTATGTCAATAGATGTTGCGTCGCCCGGAATTCAGAAGGGCAGGCGGGCACAGATACACTGGGGCAAGTTAATGCTGGCCCATTGCCAGTCATTTAGAACGCTTTGGCGTGTGAATAAACATTTCTTCCTTTAGATTCCTCATAATCACTGTGACGATTGTGGGTGATTACAATGAAACATTAGTTCCACTGTTTCTCATTTACAGAAAGCATGAAACCTGATTATTCTTATTCAGAATAAATTAGGTTATTTTTAAACTGGCAGTCAGTGCATTTTCCAGTGTGGGGGAAAAAGCTTAGCTGTGTTTTTTTCTCCTTCGTTGCATATCAGGTAATAATATTCAAAGGGAGAGTTGAATAAATATGAGGCAAAGGTCCTGAAGATGGAGAGAATGATTGCACTAGAAAAGTGTATGACATTTAAAGATAAACCGGCTTTGTTTGCCTCCACACTGTGTTCTTAAACAAAGATTATTAAATAAATCTCCTTATTAAGAACAGTTTCACTGTACAGGTGGAATGTGTTTCAATCCACCTTAAAATCCTTGAAAATAAATACATACAAACACTGTACAATACAATACAAATAAATAAATAAGTTAAATAAAATAAAAGATTAAATCAGCCTGATTTTGGGACAATCTGTTTGACGTAGGGTGTTGTGGTGATTCGCAAACCACATTGGGCATCAGGACGGAAGAAACTATTGTTTCATCTCACATTGTGTGTCATAGTGGACGACAAAATCTTTGGTGATCAGAACGTTAAAATTCCTGTCACAAAAGGTACAGCATTTCTGTAAACTAATAAAATTGGATAGATTAGATAGAAGCCAGGAAATTGATAGATTATTGGCTTGGATAAGAAAAAAATTGAAATAATATTTTTTACCGTTTTATGTTCTAAGTCTTAAGGCCAGGAATACTTCATTTTCCGTGTTCTGCTTTGTCTCGCAGCACTGTCATGTGCGCACAGATTTTAAAGTACTCAACCGTGTGGATTCGACACATGTGCAGTACAGTTGCTTTCTATACTCTACAACAGGGCTATTCAAATCTTACCCTGGAGGGCCAATGCACTGCAGATTTTAGCTCCAACCCTGATCAAACACCTGAACATGCTAATCAATGTCTTCAGGATCATTAGAAAATCACAGATAGGTGAGTTTGATCAGGGTTGGAGCTAAAATCGGCAGTGCATTGGCCCTCCAGGGTAAGATTTGGATAGCCCTGCTCTACAAGCGGTGGTGTCATTCACTCAGAAGGTCAGAAGAAGAACAGTAGCGGATTCGCCATTGCATGCAAAGTTTAGAAGAAGAACCAAAACGAAAACAATGGAGCTGCTTTGTATTGCTCTCTTCATACTCTTCGTCATCTACTGCACAATACATCACAACTGCATATTGCCACCTACTGGACTCTTCTGTCCTTGCATATAGGCTGTTGCACGGATGTCCCCGAACAGACACTGCATGGACTTTTGCAGAATGTGGACGGCCAAAGTATACTTTGAGCTTTTGTAATTCAACCTCACTAATTAATATAATTACTCACTCATTGATTGTTGGGCAACTTGGTGATCATCGTAACCCAGGGATGGGCAACATTGGTGCTAGAGTGCCGCTGTCCTTTCGAGTTTAGCTCCAACCCTAATCAAACACACCTGAACAAGCTAATCATTGTCTTCAGGATTACTAAGGCTACAGGCAGGTGTGTTTTTTTATCAGGGTCGGAGCTAAACTCTGCAGGACAGTGGCCCTACAGGACCGACGTTACCAATCCTTGACATCTTTGCCTTGTTGACATGCCTTCTCATAATCTGAAGGTTGTGAGATCAAGCTTCACATTGGACAGCGTTGTACAACCGCATTGCACCTGAACAATGACAATTAAAGAGCTTGAGCAACAATCTGATTGGTTGAAGACTATCACTGTAGATTCAAAATGCAGGGCCTTTATAACAACATACTGATTCTACTAGGTATCCTGAAGCCCTGCTTTGAGATGGTTTAAGAATAAGGTTCTCCTGTGATATCAGGCTGCAAAAAGCTTTTCGGTTGTAACTGTAATCTTTATTTTCAAGAGTGTGCTGCTTCTGATAAGACTTTAATGAATGAGATAGAAAAGATGGAAGAATCCTCTCAAGAAAGAAAAAAAACTCTCCAGATAGGATTGTGAAGATTTAAAAAAGGCGTTTAATAGCTCAATATCATGTTATACCAAGGTGTAATGCAATTATACCATCATTCCTCTGCCAAATGCTTTATCTCTCCATCTCTCTCTCTCTCTCTCTCTCTCTCTAAGAGGGAAAACTGCATCCCGCCATAGAGAGAAGAGGAACACCTACTTGAAGAGACTGTTACTGGTTCCTGATGTGGATGAATTATTTAGGGAACAAGAGGTTTATGGTGTTAAAAATATCTACATAAAAGCACCTAACTGATGTGTTGTGTTATATAAACCCATCCTGGAGCAGACAAGCCCTCTTCAGATTACCCGGCCTCCACAGAATCAACCCAACAGTCCACACAAACACAGATGAGAAAGAAAAAGAGAGACGCTGGAAACACGATGCATGTTTTGAGAATCTGCATTAATTTCAAATGAGAATGTTTTCAAAGAATCTTTGGAGGGGAAGCCCTCCTCAACGGTCTCAGGAACAAGTCCATAGGGCCGAGGAGGCTGGGCATCTTTCATTAAAAGACAGAGGGCCTATGTGTTCATTAAAAGTGTCAAAGGATGAGAGAGGGAAGAGAGCAAAAGGGAGGGCAAGGGAGCGAGAGAGTGAGGATGTGCCAATGTCAGCTTTATCGGGACCAACCGCTCAGGCACTTCTTCTGTCATTTGCATGCGTTAGACATCCGGTTAATTAGCAAACATGGAGGAAATTAAATATTTGTGGTCTGAACAGACTTCGTACCTTTTTACGGGAACATTTCTAGCTTGTAGCAGGTGCGTGCGACTCATTTAAAAGAAATGAAAGTTGGGAGAAACCGCCCTGCAGGCTTTGCTGTAATTACAGTCTCATCAACAGGGCACAATTTAACTCCCCGGATAATGACAAAGTTTGCCTTGCCCACGCTTGCCGCTCGATGCAATGCAGTACCACTGGCGTCTGCTAACAAATGCTTCGGTCTTGCAGTTAATTGCTTTAATCAGGTCTCGAAATCACTTTTTAGGCAGCAGCTTGAAACATGATCCCAGCTGGAGCCCGGGAATCATTTCGCGCCAGTCCCAAAAAAAGCTGAATCGCTACAACATCCCTGATCACGAGAGACTTGCGGTGCAGAACGGAGCCGTCACGTCGAAAAACAGAGAGAGGAGGTGAAAATATAAAAGTGAGGGATGGGTTTGTAACGAGACCAGGAGGAAATAAGGAAAGAAGAAGCGCTCACCTGGTTGTAGCTGTGCACGGCTCCTCCGGGCTGGCCGCTGGAGCGCGGAGGGGGCTGAGGCTGCTGGGTTTGAGGTGCGGACAAGCAGTCGCTCAGGGCCAGGGTCTGGTTACTATGGTAGCTGGCGGAGTACTGGAGGGAGCCCTCTGGGTTCGAGCTGAGCTGCAGTGAGCTCTGAGAGAGCAGACTCGGTCCTGTGTGCAGAGCGCCAGAGCGAGAGAGCAAGAGAGAGAGAGAGAGAGAGAGAGAGAGAGCAATTTCAGCAAGGCAGCAATGCAGCCCTCAGCCTGGCAGAAATGGCATACATAATTTATTAGAAGGGGAGGAGTGAAATAGAGAGAGAAGCACAGGAGCGAGCGTAAGACAGCACGAGAGATGGGGGTTAAAATGACAAGAGAAGGAATGTGCGAGAGGAGAGAAACCAAGAAAAAAAAAAGTGTGGTAATGTTTGTGTGTCTGAAAACAACTGAAGAGCTGGCAGAACTAGGGATGGGCACAAGGATAATTGACCATGATCAGTCATGAAGACACTATAATGGAGTGATTACTTTTTTTTCATCTAAACTTCAAAACATTTAGTAATAACTATACACAAATGTGCCAAAAAAGACAAAAAAAATTATGAATTAATGGTTACGGTATAATTTTATAGCAATAGCTACTTTGCAATGTCCTTGCATTAATAACTAGCTGGAATGGAACACCCAAAAACACTCGATTTGAGTCAATCACCTGAGCTGTAAATGTCATGTGACTAATTAAGGTCTCTTAACAATTTACAACAATGTTTAAACACTTGGATAATGATAAATCGGAACTGTTCTAATTTTGAGTTATCAAATAAACATTGTTGTAAATGTTGTGAGGTGGGGGCCTCCATGGATCGGACTTGTTTGTTTAGCACATCCCACAAATGCTCAATTGGATTGAGATCTGGGGAATTTGGAGGCCAAGTCAACACCTCAATCTTGTTGTGCTCCTCAAACCTTTCCTGAACCATTTTTGCTTTGTGGGAGGGAGCATTATCCTGCTGAAAGAGGCCACAGCCACCAGGGAATACCGTTTCCATTAAAGGGTGTACACGGTCTGCAACAATGCTTAGGTAGGTTGTACATGTCAAAGTAACATGCACATAGATGGCAGGACCCAAGGGTTTCACAGCAGAACATTGCCCAAAGCATCACAGTGCCTCTGTTGGCTTGCTTTTTTTCCATGGTTCATCCTGGTGCCATGTGTTCCCCAGGTAAGTGACGCACACGCACCCGGCCATCCATGTGATGTAAAATAAAATGTGCATTCTTCCATTGCTCCATGGTCCAGTTCTGATGCTCACTGTTGGCACTTTCGGCGGTGGAGAGGGTCAGAATGGGCACCCTGACTGGTCTGCGGCTATGCAGCCCCATACTCAACAAACTGTGATGCACTGTGTATTATGACATCTTTCTATCAGAACCAGCATTAACTTCCTGAGCAATTTGAGCTACAGAAGCTCGTCTGTTTGATCAGACCACACGGGCCAGCCTTCACTCCCACGTGCATCAATGAGCCTTAGCCGTCCATGACTCTGTCACCGGTTCACCACTGTTGATAGATACTGACCACTGCAGACTGGGAACAACCCACAAGAGCTGCAGTTTTGGAGATGCTCTGATCCAGTCATCTACCCATCACAATTTGGCCCTAGTCAAACTCGCTCAAATCCTTACACTTGACCATTTTTTCTGCTTCTAACACATCAACTTTGAGGACAAAATGTTCACTTGCTGCAATATATCCCACCCACCAACAGGTGCCTTGATGAAGAGATAATCAGTGTTATTCACTTCATAATATTATGCCTGTTCGGTACACACACACATATACATACATATACATACACACTGTATATTGTATTACTACTAAACAACAAAATAGCATGCGTGCCACCTAACCCCTCTCTTGAGTACTCAGTTGATTTATCTGCCAAATACTTCTGTAAACATAATGACCAAATGTCCATCCCTGTCAGATTACAAAGATAATCAGCAGCGGCCTGACTGCGTGTTTGGAGAGCAGCTCTTGGCCAGTCTGACAGCAAATGAGATTGTATCAACAATCAACAAATTCATAGTTTGTCAAGATGCTATCAGCCCTGATGTAGCCTTCAGCAAGCCCATGTCTGGACTATCATTCTCAAACAGAGATTAGCTGCTCCCTGAAACATACTGTGAAAATAATGATTGTTTTTCCCCCTCCGCTCACAAAACACTGTGCCTTTAAAAACAGCTTGAGTTAAAGCATCTCAGGTTTCTCAGGAGGAGGATGTAGTCTGCTCTCCTCATGCTACACAATAATCTATGGCTCCTTTATCAGACAGATCCATCAAGCTGGTCTGGAGAGATAAGAAAATTGGTGCATTATTTGAGTCCATAATAGCCTGCTGCTCTCATTTATGTTTGCATTGATCTGTAAACCCCTGATCAGACAATGAGAATGCAATGCAGCTTTGGTTATCCTAATGCTTTCTTTTGCACTGGACCCTTGGCCATATTATTAGAAAGTCATCAGACTTCATGGCATGGCGAAGTGAATTCTAAAATGCCATTAAAGATGATCAAAAGCAGCAGTACAGTCAGAAGAGTCTGCACGCTGAAATATTCCTTTAATGCAGTCACATCAATTCTGATCCTCAGTTCTTTTTGTGCCAGATACGTATTAGGCTTGCTGCGGTAGTCTGTGTTACCGGTGTTACACGGTGTTCAGCCATACACAGATTACATTACTTGCCCATTGCGGCATCACCCCCATGGACGTTTTGCGTTGGACCATTTCTGTTCAATGACCACGAGGCCATGTTATTGGCCAATGCTGATAATCAATTGACTAACAATCATCCAGACTGATATATTGCTGTCACTCATGCTAATATTCTAATGTGGTGTGTGTTCCTTTTCTTTTATACCTATGTACTTCTTTGTTCACGTCATTTTCAGCTTCCAGGGAATCCTTTTCTCATTTGAAACAGCATGTCTAAAAGGCTGCAGGTTCAGCATCACGGCAGTGACCCTAAATATTACTCCTTACCTAGCGTAAGAAACTTACACGGCTCTTACACATCTGACTTCCCCCATCCTCAGTCAAGCCTACCCAAGAGATCTGCCGTGCTTTCATTCACCTCCATAAAACAGAGCGGCTGGATTAGTTTAACTGAGGATAACACCTCCATATGTAAAGCAGTGTTGCTGAAACTCAAACATCAAAGAGCTGGGCAGCTCAGTACACTGAAATCACACAGAATAAATCACACATGCCCAATGTACAGTCCTCCAAAAAACATTTCAAAAGCTTATCTGCGGAGGCGCTCATATAGGAACGCTCTCCCGTTTCCCTAAAATATAGTCTAAAAAATACGGTTTGAAATCGCCAGTGATTCTTACATCAAAAACTATCTTTTAACCAATCAGGTCAACGTGCGAGTGGGCTTTAGCATATAATTAACTGTGACCGCTCTGAAGTAGGGGAGTGTCAGGAGAAGCCATGTTATCCTTGCATATTTTTCTGTTGATTTGAAAAATCAGCAACATTTAACAATATAGCAGGTAAACTATGTATGTATACTACAATGGTATGATGAACTATGCCTTTCTCCACTGACGTGCTAAGTTGTTCAAAGTGTTTCTACGGATACCGATTGTTAGAAGGCAGCTGTTTGACTCTGAAATGGCAAATGAGAACATGGTTTGTATAACATTAGCAACAAATTATTAGCTGTTTGATAACGTAGTTATTAGTCAAGCCAAAGGCTAATCATATTAATTACCAGTATTTGTCTGACGTTGAAGAGAGCAATACATAAAACACATTACCATTCTGATGCATTGACTTGTTGACGATGCGGGGCTCATTAGCATATTCATGGATCCACTTATACTAGATGAAGCAAGGGTGTATGGTTAGATTCAAACTATTTTATGAATAAATAAATAAATTCACAGGAAAAAAAAAACATTTAAATATGTAATTTGGTGATCAAAGATGAGTTTTAAGGAATACAATTATTGACTACAGGGGAAACGCATTGAAATTATAAGCTTTCATGACGGCGTAACCGCGATAGACAAAATCTCTACCAGTTAATCGTGTCTACCGGTAAATTGCCCCCCTCTTACAATACATATAATTGTTTTGCACACTGTAATGGATTATAAGATTATAATAAACAGGCAAGATTTTGAAATGGTTTGTTCTCAAATCAATATTTCATGTCCCTGAAAATATTTACAGTATGTGGTGCAAATCTGTATAATGATACGACTGTACATTATCCATAAAATGTCTGTCTTGTTTGAACTTGTTTGTTCGTCTATAGGCTCAAAGCTTGCTGCTGTTTTTCTTCGCAGAAGCTTTGCGTTTAATGAGCTCATAAAATATGATCAATATTCTGTATCTAATTATTACTTATGTGGCAAATAGCTGTGTAATAAACAAGACAACGTACATCCAGCTGGCTGCTGAAATAATAATAAAGACCTGACAGTGTGATAAGGACCCGACACGAAGCTGGATACGATACAGAACATTTCAGTAAGCACAAAAGCAAAATTACAAATTATATGTTACAATATCAAAATATAAGTATCCTACTGATTACTTTGTTATACTTCACAAGCACATCCTAAACTTTGTGTTTTGTTTAAATTTGTATGTAAGATAGTAAATGGTTAGCTAATGGTGCGATTTGTGCGGCGTGAGAAGATCCTCAACTGATTGCACCCCAAAATTAGATAGAATAAACACACTCGATAGACAGCAGAAGAAAATTGGATAAATGGTATCAAGAAGGTGCTTGACAACATTTCACGTAATTCCAGGCTGTTAAGTTAACCACTGCATGGAATAAACTTGTGCTAAAAATATATAATCCCATCGTGGAAGTGCATAGACTGTTGGACTGATGTATAAAATAGTAGCACCTCAACTTTTTGCTGGGCTCCATCTCCCTAGGGTTTTTTTTTCTTTTCTTTTACAAGGCTTGCAAGAGCAAAAGCAAAATCATCACGCTGCTTTGACTCAGTACAAGAAAGAGTGCGACATGGATATAAAAAATGAGAACCTATGGAAACAATTGGAAAGCCTGACATTACACATAGCAGGCACTGAGATTGATGCCTTTGAGACGTCAGACTTTTTCTTATTCCTGCAATGCTTCGATCACTAATGCACTCTGAACGAGTCAGGGACAAGCTCCATTTAAAGAATAAAGTCTTTGGAGCACAGAGGCCAATGTTTGTTGGCTGTCCGATAATGCGTAAAAGCGTGTCCACATTAGACACCTCCACAGCGCTCCAGCTACTTTATCTTGACTCACCCGGCTATCAGATGAATTATTGAAAGCCACTCTGTCCTTAGCGAAACGTTAGAGCTCACTGTAATTCCAGCCCGTTATAGTAAATATACTTAGTTTCCATACATAATTCATGTCCTTTTATGTTCGGCTGTGGTGTTCTAACGCCTGAAGCCCAGAGAATGTTGTGGTTGAGATGTGATATTTAGCGTAGGCGTTATCTGTTTTGATTATTCCGACTTTAAAAGGTAGAATTGGATTGTAAAAACCTGTGGCATTTTTCTCGTCACCAACCTAAACAGAATGTGCAATAACTTATTTAAAAGCCTCTTTAATCTCAGAAAAAGATCAATGATATGCATTCGGTGGAGTAATACATCATCGATAAAACAGACGCTTAAGCTTTTGTGTTCTTAATCTCTGCCAAAAAACAAACAAAACAGAAAACACTATAAAAACACACTGAAAGGCCAGGATGACACTAGCAATTTCTAACACCTGGGGACGAACTACACTGTAAAATTAGTTACAAATTTGTTCAATCAAATTAACTTAATGTGTATTTACAACTTATTCCTTTGAGTTGAAAACTGACATTTTAAGTCATTTGAAATTTTATTTCATTTAAATTAACTTAAATTAACTGAAACTGGGCTGGGATTTCTATTTCTCAGCATGATATTTAAAAGGAAGAGTAAATGCTAAAATTAAAGGGATAGTTCACCCTGAAATGAAAATAAAGCCTTCTGTTACTCACCCTGTCCGATGCCCCATGTCCTTCTATCTTTGACGGCTCGCACACACTCACAGGAACGCGCACAGAGTAACGGCCGAGCTCAGTATTTTGACTGAATAATATGGTTTCTCTCTCGCAAAACCTTATAGTATGCCTCCTGAACACTTTCATATATGGCGCGCAACTCACTGTTTCATTGCGTGATACTTTTTAATCATTTTTGTAATGTTTTAGACATTATATGGAGGAGCATGTGCAGGACTAATTTTAAAATGTCTGCTTTTGAGGTCCAAAAAAGATAGAAGGACATAAGGCATTGGAACAACAGCAGGGTGAGTAAAATATGGCTAAATTTTCATTTCAGGGTGAACTATCCCTTTAAGGGCCCTATTTTAACGATCTGAAATGCAAGTGTCAAAGCGCGAAGCGCAAGTAACTTTGTGGGCGAGTCTCGGCGCTGTTGCTATTTTCCCGGCGGGATAAATGGCTCTTGCGCCAGGCGCAAATCTAAAATGGGTTGGTCTGAAGTAGCTTCATTATTCATAGGTGTGGTTTGGGCGTAACGTGAATAAACCAATCACAGCGTCATCCAACATTCCCTTTAAAAGCAGGTGCGCAAGTTCCATTATGGATTGCTATTATTATGGCGTATTTACCAGGCGCACGCCAGGAGCGGTTCACAGCCGAGGAGACTGATGTTCTTATAAGCTAATTACAATAATTTGTAAGCTAGATTTATGCCTATTTTTTCACATCTTCATGCCACACCACAATGATTTCCGTCATCTCATGTGTTAATATTTTTTTTTGTTTAACAATTTATGATTTGCAAAAATAACTGTTGCATCTGTGTAGATTACATGAGCAAAGTGTATGCGCGTTGTGCATGCTATACATTATGGTCAAGCATGCGCCCTTAAAATAGCATAATGAACAACGCACAACGCGCCACTGACTTTAGACTAGGTTTTTTCTGGTCAGTGGCGCAATTGTTTAATGGAACAGCAAAATAGCACCAGGGATTGTTTGCGCCGGAACACGCCTCCTTTTTGCGCTGAACGCCCAGGAGCACAAGTTCATTCACTAGTTTAGCGACGTGCTTCTGTGGAGGGAAAAGCGCGCTTTGCGCGGGTGCAAAATAGGAAGACACAAGCCTCGGTGTACAAAGTAAATTGCGCTGGGTGCAAGATAGGGCCCTAAGTGTTATATTATGTTTTTTTTTTTTTTTTTGCAAGATTAATGTTAAGGTGAAGATTTAGTAGTGTTTAATGTTTTGCTTTGTTAGTTTAGAAGAGTTTCTGTTATGTTGCTGTTGTTTTTTTTCTATTAGCACTGTGTTACCAATTAGCATTTATTGAATTAGCTAGTTAAGTTTCCTCTACTAAAAATATTTAAGTTGATCATTTTCATTTAAATATATGAATTAGCTTGAAGTTAAGAGCAACTAAAATGTATATCTTTATACATTAAGTACACTGATACATTGAGTACAAAATAAAAAATGGCAAGTTCAACTTACTTAAACTCAAAATTTCGGAACTTGAAAGATTAGATGAACCGATTGCCTCAGTTTTTTGAGTTTTGACAACTTATTCAGGTTTACAGTATATATTTGGATTTTGGAAGCGGCAATTTCGCTAAACTAAAAATATTATACTGTCAGGGACAGCCAAATATGCAGAAGAATTCACCAAAAAATGTAAATCGCTCTCTGTAACGGTCTCATTCTGTTTTGGTTCCGTTTTCATTCTGTTTCCATAGTTACTCATTAGTGTGACAAGCAGGGCGGGCGAGAGCCGTGAGAGAACGACGCAAGGTTGGTGGCGTGACTGCAAATGTGTGTGTTATACAGTTCTTGTACCTCACGGAGGAGCTTGGATGCATAAAAGATGTAATGACGACAGTGAAGGATGAGAGAGGACCAGGCCTGGACTTTGTTTTGTTTGGTTTAGTTTATGTTTTATTATGTGTGCGCGGCAGTTGTCCGTGAGGAGGCTGCATTTTTTACGTTCTGTTTGTGTTTATTTATTTATCAAAGTATTTGAACATTTGCCGGTTCCCGCCACCTTCCTTCAATATACTTTGTTACATTGTTGTAAACATTGTTACAATTACCACACCAGTTCTTATTTCTGTCCATTACTCTGTGTGTATTTAAGCTCTTAGTTTCCTCTGTTCATGTTGTCAGTGTTTTACGTGGTTGATATTTATGCATTGTGTTCCAAGTTTGGATATTATTAAAGATTAAAATTTCCTTTTTTTAGGTCAGAGCAACTGCCCCTCAAAATTCCTGTGCACGTCCCTGCTGTGAATGCACTGTGAACTAACATGAACAAACCATGAACAGCTGTATTTTTATTAACTAACATTAACTAAGATTAACTAATGCTGAACAGAGGTGTTGTTCATGGTTAGTTCATGTTAACTAATGCATTAACTAATGTTAACTAATATAACCTTATTTGTAAAGTGTTACCATTGCCTTTTACAGTTATAGTTGTGGAAAGGTAGTTTCCTGATTTTAAATTTGTCAAGGAGATACACTATATTGCCAAGAGTATTGAAACATCCCTCCAAATCATTGAATTCAGGTGTTCCAATCACTTCCATGGCCACAGGTGTATAAAATCAAGCACCTAGGCATGCAGAGGCTTCTACATCCATTTGTGAAAGAATGGGTCGCTCTCAGGGGCTCAGTGAATTCAAGCGTGATAGGTTGCCACCTGTGCAATAAGTCCATTTGTGAAATTTTCTTACTATTAAATATACCATGGTCAACTGTTAGTGGTATTATAACAAAGTGGAAGCAATTGGGAACAACAGCAACTCAGCCATAAAGTGGTAGGCCACGTAAAAATCACAGAGCGGGGTCAGTGCATGCTGAGGTGCACAGTGCGCAGAAGTCACCAACTTAGAGTCAATAGCTACAGACCTCCAAACTTTGTGTGGCCTCCAGATTAGCTCAAGAACAGTGCATAGAGAGATTTATGGAATGGGTTTCCATGGCTGAGCAGCTGCATCCAAGCCTTACATTACCAAGTGCAATGCAAAGCGTTAAATGCAGTAGTGTAAAGCACACCGTCACTGGACTCTAGAGCAGTGGAGACGTGTTCTCTGGAGTGAAGAATCACACTTGTCTTTCAATCCAATCGATGAGTCTGGATTTGGCGGTTACCAGGAGAACAATACTTGCCTGATTGCATTGTGCCAAGTGTAAAGTCTGGTGGAGGGGGGGGATTATGGTGTGGGGTTGTTTTTTAGGGGTTGGGCTTGGCTCCTTAGATCGAGTGAAAGGAACTCTTAATGCTTCAGCATACCAAGACATTTTGGACAACTTCATGCTCCCAACTTTGTGGGGATGGCACCTTCCTGTTCCAACATGACTGCGCACCAGTGCACAAAGCAAGGTCCATAAAGACATGGATGAGCGAGTTTGGTGAGAAGTAACTTGACTGGCCTGCAGAGTCCTGACCTCAACCCGATAGAAGATCTTTGGGATGAATTAGAGCGGAGACTGCGAGTCAGGCCTTCTAGTCTAACATCAGTGCCTGACCTCACAAATGCGCTTCTAGAAGAATGGTTGTGGAAAGCTTTCCCAGAAGAGTTGAAGCTGTTATGGCTGCAAAAGGTGGACCAATTCCATATTAAACCCTACGGATTAAGAATGGGATGTCATTAAAGTTAATATGCATGTAAAGGCAGGCGTCCCAAAACTTTTGGCGATATAGTGTATGTTAAAAATATTTTTTGATTGCAGCATTCCTTTTTAAAAATCATTATTATTATTTGTATTATTAATATTTAATTTTGCTTGTGAAATTATTTTGCATCATTAACTCATTAAAAGTGTGGAAAACTTTGTTACTTTCAGCCCTCTGTTTAGGCTTTAACTCAACCACTGCAACCACAACTGAACCACAACTTCTCTACACTGACAACTGAATCGAAACCAACTAATATCATGTGCACAACGTAGGAAAGAATGAAGATATTTTTCCAAACATAATTAGAACTGTGCCATTTTTGAGATTAGAAAAGTTCTGCAAATTGTGTAGACAGTCCAAACTCTTTGTGCTTTCTTTTTTTTTTTGCCAAAAAGCTCTCTCTGGAAATGCTTTCATATTATTGCAATAACTGGCACTAGATTACTTGATGCATCATTTACCGTATGCGCTGCCAATATTTTTCAGAAATCTATTTAAAGAATAGACATTTCCCCTTTAAACGAACGCGCAGACTTTTCGTGACTTTAGCTTATTCACTGTATCCCCCAGAGTTAGATGAGTCCATACATACCATTCTCATCTCCGTCCGTGCCATTACTCTGTCTGACGCACCCACCGATATATCCCAGCTTTGCTCAAAGACTGGAGGTAAACGTGACAAAATAACACCAACATTTTCCCATTTACATGTTATGATGTGTATAGTTACACTGTGTACTAAGATAGACTTTGTGATTTTCTAGATCGATAAGGCTAGGAACTATACTCTCATTCCCACGTAATAATCAAGGAACTTTTGCTGCCGTACCATGGGTGCAGCCGACACAATGATATTACGCAGGACCTAAAAATATGCTCCAGCACGCTCTCTGTGCAAGCAGGTTGTCACGTTGGTTATGTTGACGGAAGTTAGCCTATTTTCAGGCGCTGCGTAATATCACTGCACCTGCTGTACCCATGGTACAGCAGAAAAGTTGTAAAAAGCTAAAGTCCCAAAAAGTCGGTGTGTTCCTTTAACAAAAACCAACAATACCTTTTATGTGCTGCCCTGTTAACATGTTGACAGTAAATGTGTGCCTTTCAAATGAGTTCTACGAATGAAATCAATGGTCAAAATCTCTCCACTAATTGGTAGGATTAGGTTTATGCCTCTTTAATGGACAACAAAGCATTCTCAGGCACTCCTTATGCAAAAAAAAGAAAAGTGATGACTACTCACTATCAGCTGTGGTATATTCCTGATGATCCAAGATCCCAGACTCCTGTAGGGAGCGAATGCACGAATCCACCAGTTCCAGACCTGTGTTTAGTTCATCCTCAATGTCTTTCTGTCCATCTGTGAAGAAAACAGGGAGGTTAATCACGCATTCACCACAGACACTTCCTGAAGCCTCATTCGTCACACTTGGGCTCTGACCTCCTGACCTTTTCCATTCACCTGCTCACTAAGCATCTAAACAGGCTAAGACTGAATTTAATTGGCTGTTTGGGTGACCCTGTTAACCAGCATGCTGCTTGTTCTGTCAGAAGTGACTGTCAACTCTCCCAGGGCCAGTGTGGTGTAATTTGCCAAGGGATAAAGGGTTACACAAGTCTCCTAAGACAAAAGATTAACCTCTCAACTAGAGCAGCAACCATTCGGCCAGAGAGCAGGATGCTAAGCTGAGATTCGTTTAGACACATAAGAGAGTGAGACGCAGAGGGGAAATGTGTCTGGATAAAGATGATTATAGAAAACACACTAGAGTTGTAACAAATCAATAAAACCATAATGAAAATGAGCAACAATATATGGTTACTTTATAAGATATATATTCTAATCTATACTGTGTATTTAAAACTTATTTCATTCTTCTCTCCAGAACAATAACATGTATTCAAAAAGTACTGAAATTCTTAAAGATGATGTAATGATTCTTTATCATTGCATCATCTATGCTGCAGCACAACTAATTCGGTCTAGTTATGAATGCATTCTCCAAAAAAGAAAAAAGCCTGGCAGCTAAATTTTGAAAATCATTAAACGAAGACATTTACCTTGGGTATTCCAGCGAAACTGCTCATCGGCTGAACTGCAAAGTAGAAAAAGAACACGGTTGGAATATATGTCTCTGTCAGCAATCATATCTCACACATTAGCACATTAGCAAGAGACAAGATATTCTATGCATGACCTGACATTTTATTCTTATCCTAAACGAGGAAATGTCAGCATAATGGATTAATGTATGTTTCATTCATTCTGGAAGCCGGAGGGCGCTAGCTTGCATAAAGTCCAAAACAGACTTAAAGGCCCTGTCCCAAATGGCACACTTCATATGCACTTTCGGTCTTGTTACAATGGCTGCCGAGTGCACATGTTCATTAAGTCCACAGGACTGTAGGGTGTCCCATTTGTCATTTTAGGTCTCAGAACGGTGCTTGTGATTACCCCCTTTGCGGTCAAAATGCACTTGTGCGAGCTCCACAGCAGACTTCTTCCCGACAGTCAAAGCGGTGTTACGCCATGAAAGTGCGGCCTCGTAGGAAGACCGCGAGAGTTTAGGGTGCAATTTGGGACAGGGCCATAGAAGTAATAACTTATGACGTTCCAGGAAATCCCTTATATGGACAAAAGGCTTCCAGCTGTCGCTGTAGCTGAATAAAAAGCAGAAACATTTGTACTGATGAAACGTCAAGACAAACACAACTGCGACAATATATGGTTTATGTGTGTTTTTCAAGCTATCTTGGGGTATTTACAATACAATATATTTCCTGCCTTAAAAACATTTTTTTTGTACATTATAGGCTATAAAATCCATGTTAACAATGCACAAGTGTTTGTAGTACCAATGGTAAACCAATGATTAAATTGTCAAGAAAATATATGGTAAAAATATGACAGAACAAATTATTTTTAGTGTTAGCCAATTACAAGCAAGAAAAAAATTAGACGAAGGTCAGAAAAAAAAAAAACTGGCAATACACTTGACATTTCTACGCCACTGTACATTAGCATGTATGCATACTATACAAAGAACAGTGAAGTAGACCCTGCTGAAAAAGATAAATAATAATTTCTTAGTTTCTTTTGAATTATAATAAATTGTGATATTTTAATTCATTTATATGGCTGACCATTTTTTTGTAGTATTATTTACATTGTTATTCACGATGTTCACATTTATGAACTTCTCTTGTGACTTAAAGATGAGTCTGTTCCTATATTAAAAATGTATTTTAGAAATTTTGAGGTCTGTGTTTGACATTTTACATTTTTTAATGTGATATTGTTAACCGTTTTTTTAAATGATGACATTTTCTCAGAAAACAAACCATATTAAAACGGCGTTGAATCTTCAATTTACAAATAGGTAATATTTACAATAAAGAGATCAAAGTGATGTCAGCATCACATATTAAGTTTAGTCAAGACTCAAAAACAATGCAAACAATTACCTTGATTTTCTAAGCTCATTTTTACTGTATGATGTACAGTTTGTGATTCAAGCTTTGATGCCTTTTTTTCTCTCCGCCTGATACAGTAGATTTGAGATGTAAGAGAATAAAAGCGCAGCCCCCAACAACACTCGTCTCATAACAACATAACATCGCTGACAGGAAACTACAGCTGAGGATGTCACTTCACACAAATGCAGATTTGTTTTCCCACTCTCCCAGATCTGGGATCAAAGGTTAACCAGGATAATGCTTCCCACCCTTTAGACCATCATTATTATAAAGATTTCCCATTCACTGAGAAAGAATATAAATGACATTGAACAGGCACATGGTGGGAATGAGAGTGGTGCAGAATATTGGATTTCCTGTCCCGTGATCGATGCTGCCGGTGCCTGACTGGGCCAGAAGACGGAGAAAGAGAGAGAAAGGGAGAGAATAGGGATGGAGTTGGCTAAAATCAGCTTTGTTGCGGTTGACTGCCCATCTACTGTATAGACGCCTTCAGGCGTAGCATGCTGTGACCCATGATCCTCTGCTGCGGCAGCCTGACAAACTGTTAGAGGGTTTCCTGCATTGAAAAAAGTCAATTTATCAGCAGCAGATTGTTGCACAAGGTGCACTGGAAAAAACTCTGTGTTTACCAGCAAAATGTCCGACCCCCTATGGAAAACTCTTCTGCTGCCCACCGCTGTCCCCCATCGACAGACAATCATGGCCATTTATTCATTCAGTCAACCCTAGGGCTGCATTAAACAGCAGGTATTGGGAATACTTATCTAAAAAAGTGGAAACAACTGCGGTGACATTGGAGTGACGGTAGATTTTACAGCAGGTGCCCTTGGTCAAGGACCAAGGAGACAGAGCTGCTGTACAAACTATAAACAGCAAGGAAGAAGCCTAGGTCATTTCTGAAAGCAGAAGAACCTGCACCGTCAGAGAAGACGACGTAGCAGGAGAATTCCATTAGAGTATGCATGAAAACACTTCTTGATGCTTTCAAATACACAAAGATGCTGTTGATGTGTACAGTCAATCTAGGGTTGGGTAAATAAAAGATCACAAAGTAAATCAAGGGAATTGTTTTTTTGTTTTTCTCTTTGTATAACAGGGCATGCGAACACTGTATGAGTTCGGACACCCGGGAGGTCCCGAGCCATTGCACAGGTTATGAGTCAGTTAACCTGATAATCATGTCAAAGCAACTGGTACATGGCACGACTGTACTAGTCAGCGAGCTGGCTGCAATCAAATGAGCTTTCGAGCTACACACGGAGAAAAGAGATTTTAATGTTGCCGCATAGCTTCAGATAGAAAAAAGAAAGAAAATGAATGTGCAAATGATTTTGTGAATCAGAGTGTATTTGTTCCTGTGTGTGTGTGTGTGCATGTTTTTGTGAAATATCAGGACACAAATGTGTATAATGACATGGGTATGACATAGGTATTACAAAAAGAGGGTGAAATATGAGGACGTTCCCCATGTCCTCACTTTTCAAAATGCTTATAAATCACACAGGATGAGGTTTTTTTCACAGAAAGTAAACTGCGCAGTCTCCTGTGATGGGTAGGTTTAGGGGCAGGCAGTGTAGGGGATAGAAAATACGGTTTGTACGGTATAAAATGCATTACGCCTATGGAATGTCCCCACATTTCACAAAACAAACGTGTGTGTGTGTGTGTGTGTGTGTGTGTGTGTATATAGGTAGTATATTATGTTACCACATCTCAAAACATTGTTCATATGATTTATTTAAAGATATTTTGTCCTTAGAATGCTTTTGTGTGCAGGACTAATTTCTTACGCATCTAAACCCAAGCCTCCGTTGCTAATTACAAAATGTCATTTTAGAGCTAGTAATGGAGGCTTCAGCCACTGATAGCAGACTCATGCAGTGAGCTATTAGAGAGAGAGAGAGAGAGAAAGAGAGATAGAGAGAGAGAGCGCATATATGAATTAGTATGTGAGTCTGTGCGTCTCTTTCAACAGTGTTCAGCAGCAGCGTCTACTAATACAAAACTGTAAGAACAGCAACTATTACCTCTCTAGTGAGACATGTCATGTAGCTTTTAAGTTGTTAAACTGTTTTACTGACAAAATCATCAGAGCAGCACTGACAACACGTTTCTGCGTCAATGTGTCCGCAATGTGTGCACGTTTCAGTGGGAGAGCAGAGAGGGCGGGAGAAAGAGAGTATGTGATTTCAGTACATAATAAAACGTAATTTTGTGGCAAAAAAACATGGAAATAATTTGTACCTTATTGTTTATTTATTTGCTTGTCGTTGTGGGCTGTAAGGACCTTTGCAATAACTAAAATAATTTTAGCTGATTGATTTGGATCTGTAATGCGGTCAAGACCTGCCTGAAACTACTTTAGCCGTGCGTTTCCTTGGAAACAATTACACACCTTAGAACTTTCGCCAACCAATCAGATTCAAGCATTCAACAGCCCCATAGTATAAATGTGTATAATGCATGGGCATTACGATGCAATACCCAATGACTAAAGTGTGTTTTTTCAAATTAGAAAAATGCCAAAAGTGATGGGGAGGTTTAGGGGTAAGAGGATAGAATGTATAGTTTGTACAGTATATAAGTCATTATGCCTAGTGAGAGTCCACGTATGCCATTATATACTAGTGTGTGTGTGTGTGTGTGTGTGTGTGTGTGTGTGTGCACGCATGCTGAAGGGTTGCAGGCACCGGCCTATAATCATTTTCATTAATCTAGCCAATGTGACGTGGTTGTATATGATTTGGCAATATGGGACAGCCGTACACTGGTCAAAATCAGGCCAACTTCCCAAATTTTTGAAACATGTTAAAAAAATTATCGGGGGATGCTCATAACTTACTTGACTCGCCTCGTAATTCCTCTCACACAATGCGAGCTGCGACCATATGAGCATTAACTATTTCCAAGCGATTTCTCCCGAGAGGAAAAAAAACCCTCGTACAACAGCAAAAAACGTACAATGCATTCATGGCTATTAACAATTTAATGATGATTGGTTGTTCTTGAACGTCTAACCATGCACCACTGCACTAAAATACAATCATAATTTATATGCTGTGGCCAATAACTAATAAATGACAGATATTAAACAGGTGTACCATTTTGTCTAAATAAATTTAAAATAAAACACTAACAAGTAAAATTATGTTCATTTTGATATTTGCTAAGTTTCAATTTATCAGTGTTATTTAATTATTAAATGTGTTTTAAAGTTTGGGTTAACTTTAAGTGAGTATAAAATACTGTTAAACATATTTTTCATTTGCATTTCAGTTGCATTTATTTGATCAAAAATACAGTAACATTGTGAAATATTACTAAAATTTTAATTCAAGTTTTCTATTTAATTATAACTATTTAATTTATTCCTGTGATGGCAAAGCTGCATTTTCAGCATCATTACTTCAGTCTCGCATGATCATTCAGAAATCATTCTAATATGCTGGTTTGCTGCTCAAAAAAACATAACTATTATCACAGTAGAAAACAGTTGTGTTGCTTAATATTTTTGTTGAAATTGACGCACTTTTAAAGGATTCCTTAAATAGAATAGAATGTTCAAAAGAACAGCACTTATTTAACCTCTGAGAAATATAAAGTTTTTCTTCAGAAATAGCGAGATGGCAAATTCTACACGTACAGCTCTGCGGAAGGGTTTAGTGAAACGCCCTTACGCAAACCCCATGAGGATGTTTAGAGCAAGTGTGCTTGGGGAAACATTACCTCTTATGAACTTGCATTTGAGACCAAGCATCTCAAAAGTGAAGGATGGGAGAGGAAGTTCTCAGCTGACAAAATGATTTTCAGCAGCTTGTTTATACAGATTTTTTCACTTTAAATAATGCATGAGTCTGGAAACTGAATAATGAAAATGTTGACTTGTTTGAATGGGGAATGGTTCTAATAATCAAAAGCCACTTATATAATCGTGTGCGGAAGGAACAAATAAACCCGTGTGAATACATCTGAAATGCAATGCTGCCGTGATTCGATAGAAATGTTTCATTTTTGTCCTGTTGCTTTGTCAACGTTTGAGAGAAAATTACATCAAAGCATAAACTCTGCGTCACAATTTGAATCATTCCTTTTCAGAAAATCGTTACACTCTCTTGGAGTGTTGCAAAGCCAATCAGATGCGAGGCCAGTGTGAACTGTTATGTAATGCTGATTATTTTACAGCAGGCCAATATTTGAAATAGCCTGTCTCTCAAGCACACTTCATCACACCAACAAATCACTTTCACTCCTTATGGCTTGCGGTTTCATTTCCAAGAGGCTTTAACACGCAACGAACTCCGTGGCCTAGCAGATTTCGGCTCGAGATGCTGTCAAACACCTTCTGTTCAGATGGATGCGCCGGAGCCAGACGCCAGCGAACAAGGCAGCCAGAACCACCAGCATGATTGAGGAGCTTGCAGACCTGTGACAAGGCTTTTAATTGCAACCTGTTGGCAAGTGCAGACGAGCACATGGCCAGAGACAAATGCATGCTGGGATGCATGCTAGTGTCAAAAAGGGGCAATGTGGGTGCATTATGGGAGATAGATTTGCTAAATGTCATCTGTGCTGAATGAAACTGCACGCTTTCTGAAGTTTAGATGCTTAAAGGAGACCTATTAAGCAAAATTCACTTTCATGAGGTGTTTGAACACAGATGTGTTTCAGCAGTGTGTGAGGACAACCAGCCTATAATGGTAAACATCTACTTACTCATTTTTTGTTTTTTACAATTCACATTAATCAAAAGCAGTTTCTTCAGATGAGCTGATTCAGATTCCCCCTACAATGATGTCATTGTAGGGAGAGGCCCTGCCCACAGCCTGTGATGATCTGCCTTGTAGAGACTGCGGTTAGGCCCACTGAGTGTCAAAAAGACGAATGGCAGCATATGGACGATATGACTAGGCCTATATAACCTTGATATAAGTGATCACCTGGATTTAGACCTACCTATAATGCATTTATATAAAATGTACACAGTCAAATTTGCTTTATGTATTTCCTCGGAGTCGAAATCAGGTACATGTTAATGTCAGTAAACACAATTCCTGGATCTTTGGTAAGTTATAAGGAACACTTATAATCGCGTCAAACCTTTAGTTTAAACGGATAATCGTGTGTTTTACTCACGTTTCCGCAGTTTCCCCTATTAACTCCAGTCATGCAGCAGCTCTTCTGCCACTCAGTCCGGGTGAGTGGGCGTGTTCCGCGGGAAAGTGACGTGAATGCATACCCTCTATTAGCATAAAATCTTATACATTTGCACCAATCATTTTGCGCCGGACTGCTTCACAAACGAAGGTCTTTTCAATGCTGTATTTTCAAAAAGGTTGATTCTAAAAGATGGGTCGGTAATGTTTTGTGTGCGCAAGCTTCAGACCCAGACAAAGTATCACATCATCATATGATGTGAGTCCTTCCAAATTGCCTTTCTTAAAGAGTTTGTTGGCACTCTGTACAGCTAATGTTGCTAAAGCTACTGTTGTCTCTGCCTGTTTTCATTGATATTGCTCACGTGCTGTCAGAATTATCATAAATATGAGTTTCCTAATAAAAAATTGCACATGAAAGCCCTTTGAAGTCATATAAGGCTGAACACCACTACTGAGAGTTTCTGACATTTTCAGTGCGTGAGATTGACCTGCTTTGTTGTTGCCGGGATGCCGGAGCATGAGCTCTAGAAACTTTTTTGCTACCGTTCACATGCATTCTACGACTGATAGACTGCAACGGTTAGAGTTTAAAATCTTCCTTTGTGTTCTACTAAAGAAACAAAGTCACCTATATCTAGGATGCCCTGAGGGTAAGCAGATAAACATTAAATTATCATTTTTGGGTGAACTATCCCTTAAAGGTTAGGGTTATGATTGGGACGATTTTACATTACAATAGTAATATATTAACAATATGTCTTTATTTATTTATTTTCCCATTACATCCATTTAAATAAACCACAGTCTTTCACTGTTTAATAAACTGCACTAGTAGGCCAAGTTCAATTTTATTTGGATTATTTGTGTAGCCCTAGTTCATATGAATGCTATGTGTGCCATTCTCTCCATCAAAATACTTGACACCATAAAAGCAGTCGGGCCTGATGCACTAAACCATCTGTGGTGCCTCGATCCTCTTGACTGACCACATCGAGTGTGTCTGTGTGTGTGTTCGGATCGCAGCAGGCTATGGTCCATCAAGACACCACACAGAATTAGAGGAGTCTAATTCACTTAGATGGATTGGTACTACTTCTACACCCTTTTTCACAGCTGGTCCATTTCGAAAACCCTAGTTACATCCCAGATTTTGCAGTGCTTGGATAACTATCTGCTACACACCTCCAAGCAAAGTTGTCCTTCAATAAAACATACATTATCCTACCAAATCTAATAAAGCAGCTGTAGTCAGAATAAAAGATGAGAAACAATTAAAGCTGGCTAAATATAATCGTATCAACCGCAGTAAAATGGCACAGCTAAATCAATATCAATTACCGCAAGACTGCACATCCATACGTTACACATACACCAGACTGAGCTAACTGCAATATTAACCTCATTACCACATCTATAGTGTAAACATTGACATCCATCCCCGATGGGTCCTAACAAGAAAGAAATGTATCTTTACTCATCCAAAGCCCAGCGACTCTCTGCTTGCCAATGCTGGGCATCTTGGATAACTCATTCCGAGGTCTTGAATGAGATACAAACTCTCTCATTCAAGTCTTTATGGGAATTAGATTCAGTGGACTTGCTCCAGAATGCTTGATTAGAGTGAGGCTTTTAACGTAGACACTTTAACTGCCTTCTGCTGCCATTTCAATTGAGGGGGCACTTCTTTTCCATAGGGGAAATCTGCCACACGGCATCCCGCTTATGTACGGAAAGGGTTACATTGCGTTCCCATGAACTTGAGTACCGTATTTTCCGCACTATAAGGCGCACCGGATTATAAGGCGCACCTTCAATGAATAGCCTATTTTAGAACTGTTTTCATATATAGGGCGCACCGGATTATAATGCGCATATAATAGAAGATACTGCAGTCAAACGTTTGCGTTATGCATCCACTAGATGGATCTCTGTGCTAAAGGGAATGTCAACAAAACAGTCAGATAAAGTCCAACTTTATTAAGCGTTCTGACAACTCCGTTTACTCCCATGATAACGTTGTTCAAACATTGATGTGCATATAAACAATATCTCCCAGCCTTGCCAACTTTTCTCCCAAACGTGGAGGGGAACTTTTCCTTAATTTAGTAAACACGTAGCCTAGTAAAAGAAACAGTCGGATACCACTAAATCAAACGTTAGTGCATAACTCCAGATTGTTCAGTTACGTATAACACGTAAAGCTCACTTTTTCAGTTCATTCCCTGTCCACCAATCCCTCGAATTCTTCTTATTCAGTGTCCGAATTGAAGCGAGTTGGGCGACTACGTAATCCAACCTGCCCGGCTCACTCTCGTCATTATCCGAGAGCACAGTACCGGTGTTTACTTTGTAGTGTTTACTTTGTAGTTTACTAGTCGTACTGAAACATTTTATTATTATTAAATTGTTTTTATTGGTTTTTCATACTGAAACATTTTAAGAGAGCGCCTTGATCCATATATAATGCGCTCCGGATTATAAGGCGCACTGTCGTTTTTTGAAAAAATGAAAGGCTTTTAAGTGCGCCTTATAGTGCGGAAAATACGGTAGATGTTATGACGGCATTACTAGCTATAATGTAAGTGTTAGTTTTGAGAGCATTAAGGAATATTGCGTACACCACCCTGGTTCGTTGTTTCACAGTCAAAAATGGATGAAACGGTACAAAAACAAACTACTGGAGACTGGAACAACAATAGACGGCCACGGCTTAAGAGATACTGCAACTCCAGTTCAAACGAGTATGAAGACATTTTTATCGCTTATAACTTCTGGAGAGAAAAGGTCCAGACACTGGCAAAAACTTTGTAGTGTGCGTATGTCAAATTTTCAAATGGAGCATATTTTAAAAGGCTGCGCATTCCTCAATCAATTCCATCAAAACAGTACAATAAAAAGAGAGTGAATGCAAGACACACAGCAGTAAGCAAAAGTTCTTGTTTACCAACGCTTAAACTTTCTTTATTTCTTTATGATGTGTGATGCAAGTTTAATCAAGGACTTGTACAGATGAAAAGGAAAAACTTCAAACATTTAAAGGAGAACCTAAGTATTTAACGAATGCTGAAGTCTGAGAATACATGAACCTGAAACCCTACAGATAACCCAGATATGTCATGCGCCGCACTAGGGAGGCATCAGGCTAAAGCAATAATGACAAGTCTGAAATGTCTGGCCCCTTTACAAGCAATTAAAATCAGCCTGCCATAGTGCACTTTGAATCTTTAAAAGTATCTGTATCACAGAGATTGACAGAGCCTATCATTGGTCAATAGCTGTGGAGAACAATATTGACAAAGAATGGTGATATACATACTTCAATAAGCCACAGAACTACATGGGAAAAGAGAATACGTGCACAAACGCATACACATATTTAGGGATTTCACATTTACAGCCATTGTTTACCTTGTCCAAAGTAAAAATTCGGAAAATACTGTGCATGCTTAAATAATACCTGTTGTGCATGTAGATTTTATCCAGTTTATTTTCATTCTGGTAACATTCTTGGTCCCAACACACACTCACACAGACACACTTTGCAAGAAATTGTATTTTCTAGTAAAAATGGAGACCACTGACATCTCAAATTGAGAGTGCTGTGTCTGGGACCAGTTCATGTGAAATAGCCTTATATGTGTATTATTATTTCCAGAAGGAAAATCAGACATTAAATATTTTTTTATGTTTAAATACATTATTTTAATGCAGTTTATTGTTTATTGACTATTATAAGTATGCCATTCATGGGTTTATCTCCCCCAAAATTATAAACATTGAGCTTCCCAAAATAAAAACATTGAGAGCAGTCTGCCAAGATACATCAATAGCTATGTTTCCATCCATCTATTTTTATGCGCATTTTGGGAAATCTGTAAAATTGGGATGGATGGAAATGGCAAAATGCACAGATTCTAAAAATGCACATAAAAAGCACGATGGAAACTACAATGGAAACACATTTGCCGGATAAATTCCCCGAAAGACATGTGACTTTGTGATGGGACGGCATAACTGGACCAACTAGTGGACCGATTTGATTTCACAACATTTGAAATGCTGTTTTGGTTGTTCTGAAATGCCTGAGCAAAGTCTGTCGTCAAAGTGGTTCGATATAATTACCTGCCAGAACTGTCACACGACTGTGTTCCCAAACAGCAGGCATTCGCCTCCGACAGCAAGATAACTTTATTGTGTTTCGTCTGCGCACTCCGAGGCACAAGTAATTTATTAAATACGAAATTATTAGATACAGTGGTTTCTCCTACTGCAGCAACTTATATTTTTTTTAGCGCCAGGTCAGTAGGAAATGTCGATTTTGTTCTCTACGGCTCCCAGGATGGAAAAAGTGCTTTATTCGCAAATGCTTTATGCAATATTCCAAGACAAATTCGCAACTTTGGATGGAAACATAGCTAATCTCTTTCCAGTTTAACCTACTTCGTGAGCTGGGGACGATGGCTGGCATGTAACAAGGGAAATTCAGCTTAAGTAACGAGGAGTGTGAGCCAAAATTCGAATGCGAACAGGATTTATCTGCTGTACTGAACTTCATTCATTAAGCCTGTGAGCACCACAACCATGGGCGTCGGAACCATTGTATGTGGGTGGGACAAGAGCCACCCACTTTTTAAGACCAATGATATTGGACCCACTCACTTTTAGCGGCTCTAATTCAGCAGATGTCTGTTCACCTACCCCTAACCAACAAACACCATATTGAAAATAAATGTATTTTTGATATATGTGATAGGAATGGCATCTACTCAGGTAAACTTTTTCTAGGGGAGGACCCGCCCACATTTATTTTGCTCCCGATGCCCATGACCACAACTGAGTGTTTGACATTTTCAGTGCGTGAGATCGTCCTGTTTTGTTGTTAAAACGCAGATAAATCCTGAACTAAGGGTCCAGCTGATGACGTGAGCAAATATGAGCCTATTATCAAATAAACAAAAATAATCATCTGCAGAACTAAAAGTAGTCAAAACCCAAACAATCTTTTACTCTGTACAGTGTAAAGAGGATGATGCTGCAGACAATGCAGATGAGAAGCACTTACGGAGAGGAAGGAAATCCATGCTTGACTGCTTTGCTGCCTTCTCGAGTCCCGAGATGAAAAATGAAGTTTTAATTTTAGGACTCCATCAAAATGGAGCACAAACAGCTAACAGGCAGTCTATTTGTGTACCCTTCAGGGATGCTCTGTATCTGCCTCCATTTGCCTGCAGACTCACACACAACACACACAGTCCAACAGAAGCCATTATGGCACTGATGAGAAGATATTCCTTTCTGACACTAACACAGATGACACACATACACACACACACATAACCTCGCACAACGGGTAACATTTTCCTCCACCTATATGGTTTGTTTCAAAGGAAGATGGCAACCTTTCAACTCAGACTCAAACTTCACATCCTGTTGCTAATGGTCACACATGCCCACATCACCGGAGGATCATTTATCTCCGTTTAGTAATTCATTAGAGAAACCAGACATCCGCAATTTAGTAGCATGTCCCCGGCTGATGCTGTCCACAGAAATGTCCCTGTTGTTTACTGTGCTAAATAATATTTAATAATGTGCTATATGTGGTAAGAAAAGGCTTTATTGATTATGATTATGATTATGACTTATCAGTTTTGGTTACACTTTAGTATATTGATTTAGATTTATGCAATAATTACGTCAATGATTATTGTTATTGCTATTCATTTAATTTACAAAATACAATGAGCAAATGTATGCCTTATTAAATTATATATTTTTAATTACTTTTCAAACTTCATTTATAATGTATTTATGAGTAATATTTTTAATACATATGTATTAGTTATTTTTAATTAGTGTGTATACATATACACATATACACAGTCAGGTCCATAAATATTGGGACATCGACACAATTCTAATCTTTTTGGCTTTGGATTTGAAATGAAACGAACAAGATGTGCTTTAACTGCAGACTTTTAGCTTTAATTTGAGTTTTAATCCAAATCAGGTGAACGGTGTAGGAATTACAACAGTTTGTATATGTGCCTCCCACTTTTTAAGGGACCAAAAGTGATGGGACAGATTAACAATCATAAATCAAACTTTCACTTTTTAATACTTGGTTGCAAATCCTTTGCAGTCAATTAAAGTCTGAAGTCTGGAACGCATAGACATAACTAGACACTGGGTTTCATCCCTGGAGATGCTCTGGCCAGGCCTCTACTGCAACTGTCTTCGGTTCCTGCTTGTTCTTGGGGCATTTTCCCTTAAGTCTTGTCTTCAGCAAGTGAAATGCATGCTCAATCGGATTTAGGTCAGGTTATTGACTTGGCCATTGCATAACATTCCACTTCTTTCCCTTAAAAAACTCTTTGGTTGCTTTCGCAGTATGCTTCGGGTCATTGTCCATCTAGGGGTGTGCGATATATATCGTCTGCGATTATATCGTTATTGTTGTTTTAACAATGTGCGATCTGACATTATCGAGTATATCCCTCACACACACACACAGAGTGCACGCATACCCCAAGTGATGTAGTTTGTTGATTAGTGCGGGTGCGCATTTTTTATACGCTTTCACTGCATGATTAAATATCCCCCAAAGATTGCAGTTTTTCAAATGTGATATTGATTTTATGCAAGTTTCCTAAACAAGAAGTTAATATTAAGTGACTTACAGTTTAGACTTCCATATTGCCTGTCTTTGCTCTATTTCGCCACCGAAAAATAGTTCAAAACAAAGACAGCACTGTATCTGCGTCTCTGAGCAAAACACAGCGGTGTTTTCATACTGAACGAATCAGATTTTTAAACGAATCAATTGAATCAATGATTCAATGACAGAGGGTGCGTTCCATTCGACCGTAAGTGGACTGTGAAGTGGACTTCAGAGGGTATTCCGCCATTTTAAGTGAGATTCCAATCCAAAGGGAGCGAACCTGTTCAGTTTGAAGGGTACTGCGAACGGCGTAGGGAAGAAGGGAACATCGATACATCACAATGTCATTGCGCGTCGCATCACCTGTCTGAACTAACGATGGAGCAGAGCCATTAGAGGGGTTTTTAAACAGCTCTGCGATGGAGGAGTTTATGTATGCATTTGAATATTCATAGTTATTATATAGAGTACTTGTGAATGGTCATGGCAATAACTGTTACATTCGCATATTTTATGAATATGTAAACAAATTAAAAAAGTGTTAAAAAACAGCTGAGGGCTGTCATTTTTTATATTTGAGTTTATTTACCTCAGGAATGGTTGCTATGCAGCTGCGCGTGGGAAAGAAAGCGCACCGCTATAAAGACCATAGATTAAGAACACATTTAGTTAACCAAATTAAAATATATTTTTATATTAAATGACAGGCAACGTTACAGAAGCCCTGAACCGCAAAATATATATATATGTAAAAAAAAAATCTAGAATTTCAAGATTAAAGTTGAAATATTTCGAGAATTAAGTCAAAATATTTCGGGTCATCCTGCTAAATTGAATAAAAAGCAGAACATTTTGACTGAAACATGAGGACAGTTAACACACGATGTGATCATATATGGTTTATTTGTATTTTTCAAGCCATCTTGGGGTATTTCCATATTTATATGAATAATGTATATTATATATGTATATGCCATAGCATCTCGTCGAAGAATCTGCATCTGCTCCATAGCAATTCGTTTTCAGTCCCACTATCAGAACGGATCCTTCTAGGACAACCATCTCTATTCTTTACTGTCATAATAAAATATGTTGCAATGACTTTCGGGTCATTATTGGTGAAATACACTTTCAACCACATCACATTTCGTGAGAATCCGAGCAGAGGCCGTCGTTTAATCTTATAAATGCGAGTCAACGTGCCACATAAAGTTTGGACCAGTTCTTCACCAGCGCAGTTCTTTAGCTACTAAAAATATATAACGACTTTATTCTCGAAATATTTCGACTTTAATCTCGAAATTCTAGATTTTTTTTTTTTTACAGATTTTTTTTTTTTTACTTTGCGGTTCAGGGCTTCCGTACAACATTACAGCTTCAAATCTATTATATGGTTTTAAATTTTAAAGTATAGTTAATTAAAATATTAATTTATATTATATCAATCTGTACGACCCGTTTTGCCTTTCTTTAATGATGTTGCAGGGCGTTCCAAATGAGTGATTATTGTCAGTGAAGTTCACTTCAGCTGATATACCGTGCTCAGGGAGTAGGGAGCAGTGAACAGTGCGTAGGGACCCTGTCGAATGGAACGCACCCTAAAATAGATTAAGAGAGTCAAATGCTTCGTTTTTGAATGAATCAGCTGTTTGAATGAATCAATTGAATCTCAATGACTCACTCATTAAACGTGACTTGCTGCCACCTACTGGCGATTTTAATTTCACAGTTAAAGTATCTTTTCATGTTTTAAATTATTTAAAATATCAATATTATTCAACATCTTATGTTTTAAACATCAAAACATCATTTATGCATAATCATTTGTCAATCCTGAGCTGTGTAAATGATCAAACAGTAAACAGGCTGTGTAAATGATCTAAATGCCACTTCAGATGCAGCTTCTGTTTCCTCTGCACTGCAAAGATACATTTTGTTGATAATTATTTAATTTTATTTTTAACATCCCTTTAGTAAAATACTTTTTAAATTAAATTTATGAAATTTGACACAGATATATAAATTTATCAAGGTAAAAAAAAGATATTTTCTGTCACTGCGAACTGACAACCACACAGAATATGAAGAATATCATAAACTTTAGGAGTCAGCTGACCATGGCAGTCCTAAACCTGCCAAAGTACCAGCACAATAACACACTCAGCAAAATATCGTCAAATTATCGTTATCGAGAAAATCCCAGAAAATAGAGATATCTTTTTTTGTCAATATCGCACACCCCTATGTCCATATGCACTGTGAAGCACCGTCCAATGAGTTCTGAAGCATTTGGGTGAATATGAGCAGATAATATTGCCCAAAACACTTCAGAATTCATCCTGCTGCTTTTGTCAGCAGTCACATCATCAATAAATACAAAAGAACCAGTTCCATTGGAAGCCATACATGCCCACGCCATGACACTACCACCACCATGCTTCACTGATGAAGTGGTATGCTTTGGATCATGAGCAGTTCCTTTCCTTCTCCATACTCTTCTCTTCCATCACTTGATCTTATCGGTCCATAGGATGTTGTTCCAGATCTGTGGCTTTTTTAGATGTTGTTTGGCAAAATCTAATCTGACATTCCTGTTTTTGAGGCTCACCAACGGCTTACATCTTGTGGTGAACCCTCTGTATTCACTCTGGTGAAGTCTTCTCTTGATTGTTGACTTTGACTCGCATACACCTACCTCCGGGAAAGTGTTCTTGATCTGGCCAACTATCGTGAAGGGTGTTTTCTTCAACAGGGAAATAATTCTTCGGTCATCCACCACAGTTGTTTTCCATGGTCTTCCGGGTCTTTTGGTGTTGCTGAGCTCACCGGTGCGTTCTTTCTTTTTAAGGATGTTCCAAACAGTTGATTTGGCCACACCTAAAGTTTTTGCTATCTCTTTAATGGGTTTGTTTGGTTTTTTCAGCCCAATGATGGCTTGCTTCATTGATAGTGACAGCTCTTTGGATCTCATTTTGAAAATTGACAGCAACCGTTTCCAAATGCAACTAGCACACTTAAAATGAACTCTGAACCTTTTATCTGCTCCTTGTAAATGGGATAATGAGGGAATAACACACACCTGGACATGGAACAGCTGAGCAGCCAATTGTCCCATTACTTTTGGTCCCTTAAAAAGTGGGAGGCAAATATATAAATTGTAATTGTAATTCCTGTTGTAATTCCTACACCGTTCACCTGACTTGGATGTAAATACCCTCAAATTAAAGCTAAAAGTCTGCAGTTGTTCGTTTAATTTCAAATGCATTGTGATGGTGTATAGAGCCAAAAAGATTAGAATTGTGTTGATGTCCCATTATTTATGGACCTGGCTGTATGTACAGGTCATTCTAAAAAAATTAGCATATTGTGATAAAAGTTCATTATTTTCCATAATGTAATGATAAAAATTAAACTTTCATATATTTTAGATTCATTGCACACCAACTGAAATATTTCAGGTCTTTTATTGTTTTAATACTGATGATTTTGGCATACAGCTCATGAAAAATCTCAAAAAATTAGCATATCATGAAAAGGTTCTCTAAACAAGCTATTAACCTAATCATCTGAATCAACTAATGAACTCTAAACACCTGCAAAAGATTCCTGAGGCTTTTAAAAACTCCCAGCCTGGTTCATTACTCAAAACCGCAATCATGGGTAAGACTGCCGACCTGACTGCTGTCCAGAAGGCCATCATTGACACCCTCAAGCGAGAGGGTAAGAAATTTCTGAACGAATAGGCTGTTCCCAGAGTGCTGTTTCAAGGCACCTCAGTGGAAAGTCTTTGGGAAGGAAAAAGTGTGGCAAAAAACGCTGCACAACGAGAAGAGGTGACCGGACCCTGAGGAAGATTATGGAGAAGGACCGATTCCAGACCTTGGGGGACCTGCGGAAGCAGTGGACTGAGTCTGGAGTAGAAACATCCAGAGCCACCGTGCACAGGCGTGTGCAGGAAATGGGCTACAGGTGTCGCAACCAGAAACAGCGGCAGAAGCGCCTGACCTGGGCTACAGAGAAGCAGTACTGGACTGTCGCTCAAATTTTGCATGTCATTCAGAAATCAAGGTGCCAGAGTCTGGAGGAAGACTGGGGAGAAGGAAATGCCAAAATGCCTGAAGTCCAGTGTCAAGTACCCACAGTCAGTGATGGTCTGGGGTGCCATGTCAGCTGCAGGTGTTGGTCCACTGTGTTTTATCAAGGGCAGGGTCAATGTAGCTAGCTATCAGGAGATTTTGGAGCACTTCATGCTTCCATCTGCTGAAAAGCTTTATTGAGATGAAGATTTCGTTTTTCAGCACGACCTGGCACCTGCTCACAGTGCCAAAACCACTGGTAAATGGTTTACTGACCATGGTATTACTGTGCTCAATTTGCCTGCCAACTCTCCTGACCTGAACCCCATAGAGAATCTGTGGGATATTGTGAAGAGAAAGTTGAGAGACGCTAGACCCAACACTCTGGATGAGCTTAAGGCCGCTATCGAAGCATCCTGGGCCTCCATAACACCTCAGCAGTGCCACAGGCTGATTGCCTCCATGCCACACCGTATTGAAGCAGTCATTTCTGCAAAAGGATTCCCGACCAAGTATTGAGTGCATAACTGAACATAATTATTTGAAGGTTGACTTTTTTTTGTATTAAAAACTTTTTTCTTTTATTGGTCGGATGAAATATGCTAATTTTTTAGGATAGGAATTTGGGGTTTTCATGAGCTGTATGCCAAAATCATCAGTATTAAAACAATAAAAGACCTGAAATATTTAATTTGGTGTGCAATGAATCTAAAATATATGAAAGTTTAATTTGTATCATTACATTATGGAAAATAATGAACTTAATCACAACATGCTAATTTTTTGAGAAGGGCCTGTATATATGTATGTGTATATATATATTCTCACATTACCAGTTTATTCGCTATAGTTTAGAAAGTGGTAATAATATATGACAAGAACTCAAGAGTTAAACTGTGTCAGAAGAAATTAATCTCAATAACGTCAGATAACTTTGATAGAAAGGTATGTATGTTTATGGATTACAAATCAACCAATCAGCTGTCAGCTCTTAAATTTAAGCACACAATTAGATAATAACAAATTAATACCAAATGTTTATCAATTTTACTGGTAGTCCACAGTATGAAGAATTTTTGGGTATAATATGTCAGTTTACTTTATTTTGCTATCCTCACTTACATACATGAACTATGGTGTCCTGCACCCACTAGTAACAAATTGTATCTGGTGTCTGAATAGTTTTTGGGTTGACTGTATATATAGTGTAATTGTATGAATATATACAATTTCACTAGAAGCAATTTAGAGTAGAATGATGAGTATGATCACAGTACTACATGAATCACAGTACTACATTTAATAAGGTCAAATTACAAATAACAATAACTGTCTTTTTTTTCTTAGATATGTTATATATAGTTCATCTTACATACATAAATAATCTTTCTTTATAGAAAGTAGAGAGAGAGAAAAGAACAAATCAAGAAAGAGAGAGGCAAACTGGAGTCCCAAGGCGAGTTGTCAGAATATATGTGAGAGTCTGGAGGTTATTTTCTTGTAAAAGAGCCACCTGCATCACTACTGGTGACAGGGTTATGAGACATGGCACCATGTAGTATGTAGATACAGTATGCATGCACTTCAAGACTTCAGAGAGTTGAATGCACAGGCACCGCTGGGGTTTCAGAAAGGCAGTAGGGGTGGTTTGGAGTTGGGGATTTGGGAGTAGATCTCATTGTTATACACCAGCTGCAGTAACATTTGCTGTAATGGATCCCAAAAGATATGCTGGGTTTAATGTAGGGCAGTCCCCACACACTGTCTGCCTGGCAATTGCCTACACTGTGGCTGTGGGAGGGTGTCCGTCTGTGTGTATGTGAATGAATATAAAATATGTCTTTGTACATGTGCATATCATGTTCACTTGTCTTGGTCTGTGAGGTATACCCACCACCTGGGTGAAAATAAAAATAACCCAGGAAAATGACCCAACAAGCTGAACCCAACTTTGGGTTAAAAAAGTAAACCAAAATGTGTGTCTGGAGTCCAAAATGAACAAATGACAAGTGGCAAATGTGAGTGGTTTTGATGAATGAATAAAACTTACAGAAATAAATCATATATTGAACTGATATTATTTTTAAAAACCACATTACTGGATGGATGAACAGACAGACATATAGATGGATTGATAGATGGATAGAACGATAGATGGATGGACAGACAGACGGATAGATGGCTTGAACGTTAGATGGATAGAACGTCAGATGGACGAACAGACAGACTGATAGATGGATCGATGGATGGAACGATAGATGGAAGGACAGACAGATGGATGGATAAATGTATTGATAAATGTATAGATGGATAGATGGAGGGATAGATAGATAGATAGATAGATAGATAGATAGATAGATAGATAGAGGGATGGAACGATAGATGATGAACCGATAGATGGATGGACGGACAAACAGACGGATAGATGGATAGAATGTCAGATGGACGAACAGACAGACGGATAGATGGATGGATGGATGGAATGATAGATGGAAGGACGGACGGACGGACGGATGGATGGATGGATAGATAGATAGATAGATAGATAATATTGTTTTATTCTAAAGCAACAGTGTCTTTAGTCCAGGGATGGTGTGGTGAGAAAGAGGGAGTTTTAAGAGAGAGAGGCTGATCTGAAGTGACGTGGTCAGTGGCTGTAAATAATCTGGGACATTGTGTCTCAGTTCTTCAGTCTCAGCCCTGGCTATCAGCACAGACTCACAGGTACGTTTCTAAGTCATGTCGGCCCCACTTAAAGGAGTCTCAGGGAAAATGTTGATGGCCGACATCGTATCCCACCCACATTCAGACTGGACCTGACCCCTGAAAGAGCAAAAGAGCACCACCAGCCGGGAAGTGTGAAGGAAGGGCTGCAGCAGAGAGTGAAATGATGAATTAGTGACATCAGCTGTCTTCAGCTCCTCTGAGAGCACGGCTGTTTCAGAACATGTCACGCTCAGAATACAGGGAAAACCACAAATAAGCCAGGATCGCTTCCAGCAATGGGAAACAACATCCACAACACATTTAAACACAGCAATGCATTTAGTATAACACAATATTAAGCGGAAAATAAGGTTATATTGATTTTGGTTTAATTCCTCAGGGTTTAATGAGATGCAGACTATATCACTGATTAATATTAATAAGTATGTAATAATCACTGAAAGCATGAAAATAGGCTAAAGACAGACTGTTTTGATATAAAAAAAATCTACAGTCTTCAGTGTCATGACCCTTCAGGAAACATTCTAACATGCTAATGGACATTTTTGATTATTATAAATGTTTAAACCAGCTGTGCTGCTTAATATATGTTTGGAACAAGAACAAGAAATGTACTTTTTTGAAACATTATAAATATTTTACTGTAACTTTTGATCAATTGAATGCATCCTCGCTGAGTAAAAGTAATAATTTGCAAAATGAAAAGCATCCAAACAGTCTTTCCATTTAGGCAGAGCACAAGTCTCCAGAAGCACAGACAGCCAGGACGGCGTTTGGACGGATGGCCTGTTACGCTCACAGAGCACGTCATTAATCTCTCCTTTCCACTCATTCAAATAAACAACACCATTAAGACAGCAGTTCTGCCCATCAACATACTCATAGTAAATAAGCCTGCTGCGCGGTTTGAAATGTAAAAGCAAGTTTATGGGCAGGCAGGCAGGCAGTAATGATGTTTACTCAAAGGCTTCTGGTCCTCAAGGGGACGAACAAAGACACGGCCATCAAGGGCAGATCACTTATAATCAGCCTCTAAACCCATAAAACACACTTTCTATTCTCTATAGACAAACAATGACTCTTGTATTTTATATTGATACGCATACAAGCCAAGTCTTAAAAATGTCTGCCAGAATGTCCCTCTTAAACATAATAAAAATTAAAGTAGCCACTCAAACCAACCACATACGGCTTTGTGAAATATATTCGGCATGGCCCCCATTCGCCCAATTAAAGATGCTGTGGAGCTGCCTGGGTTTTATCATATTGAAGAAACAGCCATGAAAAGAGGAGGACAGGGTGATTTATAATCAGACTGAGGGATTATGTAGCTGGGTCATAGAGAAATCAATGGACATTTTACATAGCAATCGGCCTCAATCAAAGGAGCGCCTTTCAACGCTTGGTCAGGGCATCGGCAGTGAGATTAGCGAATTAAATAGTCAATAGGATCTTCACTGCACAAGCAGACGCATTTCGGAATGAAGAATCGCTTCGCTTGTTATGTTGTAAGCATATCAATTTCTATTGCTCATAATGCTCATGGCAAACCACCCCAGCATTTGGGCGACGTTCATACGGGTAAATTTACATCAGACCGTGTGAAACCTAAGGATGTCACAATATTAATAAGAGAGAATAATTAAAAAATATACATAAATAATACATATGATTCATTATATTCAAACCGTAAGCTGATATTAAATTTCAATGCTATAAATAATACAAATAAATTGTTTGAAATGCTGAATTTAAGCATTATAATATATAAATATTATAGAAAATATAGAATATTATAATATAATAAAAGAATATAAAAAATATATTTATAAAATAATATATTGTATTTTAATAGAATATTAAAATCATACAATATCATATTAATGTTATTTTAATAAAATAACAGCAATATTAAACTGTACACATACACACATAAAATAATATAATATTAAAATCATATAATATCACAAATGTACATGCAACATGTAATATTAATAATTACATTTAGTGTCCATGGAAATCAGATTTTTAAATTTTTGAAGCTGAAGATGAGGTTGCATGAACATCTATGAAGTTGTGCAGGTCATGTGTGTTTGAATCAAAGTTGCAACATTTCCTGATCTCATTCTCATCTCTTCTTTCCATTACTTCCTGTCTTTATGCACTTATCAGCATCTTATCAGTGAAAGGAGTAAAAAATGACATAACCTAGACCAGGAAGACAGACAACCAAACTAATTTTTATGACCAACAGAACAAGAAACTGATGTAACTGATAAACCCTGTCTGTAGTGTGAAAAGATCTGCTAGGTAGAAAAAACCCACAAGCAAACAGACAGACTCAAATGATCTCGGTATGGCGATGAAAATGAACAGATTTGATTGATAATTGTGTGTCGTGCACACTATAAAACAAGCGGCTGAGCGAGGAAAAGCAAAAGACAATGGTAGAGTTAAGCAAGTGGATGTTTAGATGAGCGTTACATCATCGGAAGCTAAATCTTTTGTAATATACGTACTCAAGCAACAGTTGTATTCCCTTTTCACAAAAGGAATGACAGCTTGTCTTCATAATTTTACCCTGTCAATCAAACTCTGAACGTCAGCCTTTGTGAGATGTATAGACCAGAAAATAAATATGCAAATTAATGGTTCTGACTCCCTTCAATTTCAAATCTGACTGCTCTTTTTTTTTCTTTTGTTTGATTTGCCCATTTTTGGTGCAAATGCAAATGCACATGCAAAAAAGGCTTGTGGGGCATAATGGAGACGAGCTGTTAACCACATGATTGACATCTAAATTCAAACATACCACACTTCAATAAACGCAAATAATCGCCTTGCATTTTCAACTTGTACTCTGAACCAAGTCAATACTAAAATATACAATGTTACTGTATTCAGTAATCATGTTTTGGTTATAATAAATAACAACAACAACAACAATTCATACTGAACAGTAAATCAAATTTAAAATACAATTGCAAATCTAGCAATAATAAGACTACATTTAAACAATAATAAAAGACTTGATCCGTTGTGGACCCGAAATTGTTTCGTTATGCATTCACCTTTAATATTGCTCTCAAAAATGATGATCGTGTTGTTAAGTACTCCGTATATCCTTAAATTCTTTTCACAACACAAGATCGTTTACACTCATCTTCTTCTTCTACTTCTTCCAGCGTGCGTGCAGTTGAGTTTTGTTGACAAGTATGCGTTGCTCAACATACATCACTTATTCCATTGCTCTGATTGGTTGTAGACCTGTCCAATTGAGTACAGAGGCATTTTCTTTCCTGTTTCGGTTGAAACGCCCCATAATCACAGCCCAATGGAGCAGTATCAGACTCATATTCTGACTAGAGTATGACGATGTCAGGCTAAATTGATGGCATTATTAAAAAAGATTCCAAAGACATGACAATAATATTATAAAGAGTTAAATGCTCTCAAATGGTTTGAAGACCACTTTTTTAATATAAAAATGGACCCGTGGTCATTTACGCTGATCTAGAGTTGAGCGGACTAAAGTTTTTGCTGATCTATTTTCAACTCTCCAAAATGCCCAGTGTCCAGGGTTTCCATGCTGAACGTGAATGCTCAGCAGGAAATCTGCAGGGACTCTACAAAGCAGAACGAATCAGAATTTTTTGTCTTTTTGGCAATAATGAAACTTTCGGAATGAGTCAAGAAAAAACTGTGGTGATAAAAGCAGTTTAAACTGGGCAAAAACTAGGACTTCTTTCACACTAGTCTGTTTAAACCGTTGTGCTGTTTATGAATGCTGTGTGAAACAGGCCTGGGTCCTTTTCTAACATGCTTTGAAGATGACTTAAAGACATGTCCCTCCAGTGGTTTTTGGGAAAGCATGGAACATCCGTAACGTAAACAAATACACACTCCCCAGCCCTCTGTCCCATGTTTGTTTCCAGCTTTACAGCCAATCAGCATCATTCATGATCCTTATAACCCACCATAGACACACACACACACACACACACACACACACACACACACACACACACACACACACACACACACACACACACACACACACACACACACACACACACACAGAGCATGATTGCATGTCCTTCATCTACCCCTGCTGTGCACCCACTAGGAGCTCCTATTTAATCCTTTCAGGCAAGTGAATGCGGCACATGTTGAATATGGATTCATACAATTCCCCTCCGGTTAACTCATCTGCTGGTGTACGGTCCCACACAATCAAGAAAACACAAACATATTCACTCAGCCAGCAGCTTGCATGCGTACGTGTGTGCGTGTGATATAGTGCCTCTGTTCATGTCCCCTCGCCGCACTGGGGCTTATGTTATCATGTTTTTCGGCTTTATATGCAGTATGTATGACGGTTACGCTACAGTCTTGAAGTAGCAAAGTGTCAAGAGCTAAGAACGTAACACCATTTAAAACATGGCACCGCAGGGCTGTGCTGGAACCTCTCTCTCTCTCAATGTTTTCACTGCTTCACAACAGCGGCAACAAAATACCATGCTGACTTCACACTCTGGAATGACCAGCGTCAACTGTGCTCGGTTAAGGTCAAGTCCAGATTTCAGTGGAGTCTGGCAAGAAGAAGATTGTGTGAATGCAACTACGCCGCGTGCAGAATTTTTAGGCACATTGATTTTCTGATCATAATTTTTTTCCAGGCACATTTGACCAATTCAAAACAATCTTAATAACTACTATTCATTTTGTATTTAATCATTTATAAGTTATATACAGTGGGGCAAAAAAGTATTTAGTCAGCCACCAATTGTGCAAGTTCTCCCACTTAAAAAAATGAGAGAGGCCTGTAATTTTCATCATAGGTACACCTCAACCTTCCAGAAAATCACATTTTTAACGAATTTATTTGCAAATTATGGTGGAAAATAAGTATTTGGTCAGTAACAAAAGTTTATCTCAATACTTTGTTATATACCCTTTGTTGGCAATGACAGAGGTCAAACGTTTTCTGTAAGTCTCCACAGGGTTTTTACACACTGTTGCTGGTATTTTGGCCCATTCCTCCATGCAGATCTCCTCTGGAGCAGTGATGTTTTGGGGCTGTCGCTCGGCAACACTGACTTTCAACTCCATCCAAAGATTTTCTATGGGGTTGAGATCTGGAGAATGGCTAGGCCACTCCTAGATTTGCGATCACGGTCATGCTGAAAGACTCAGCATTCTCTCAGCATTCTTTCTCCTCAAAAAAGTTGAGTTTTTACCAAAAAGTTCTATTTTGGTTTCATTTGACCATATGACATTCTCCCAATCCTCTTCTGGATCATCCAAATGCTCTCTAGCAAACTTCAGGGGGGCCCGGACATGTACTGGCTTAAGCAGGGGGACACGTCTGGCACTGCAGGATTTGGGTCCCTGGCGGCGTAGTGTGTTTGTGATGGTAGCCTTTGTTACTTTGGTCCCAGCTCTCTAGGTCATTGACTAGTTCCCCCCGTTTGGTTCTGGGATTTTTGCTCACCGTTCTTGTGATAATTTTGACCCCACGGGGTGAGATCTTGCATGGAGCCCCAGATCAAGGGAGATTATCAGTGGTTTTGTATGTCTTCCATTTTCTAATAATTGCTCCCAGAGTTGATTTCTTCACACCAAGCTGCTTACCTATTGCAGATTCAGTCTTCCCAGCCTGGTGCAGGTCTACAATTTTGTTTCTGGTGTCTTTTGACAGCTCTTTGCTCTTGGCCATAGTGAAGTTTGGAGTCTGACTGTTTGAGGTTGTGGACAGGTGTCTATTATACTGATAAGTTCAAACAGGTGCCATTAATACAGGTAACGAGTGGAGGACAGAGGAGTCCCTTAAAGAAGAAGTTACAGGTCTGTGAGAGCCAGAAATCTTGCTTTTTTGTGGGTGACCAAATACTTATTTTCCACCATAATTTGCTAATAAATTCTTTAAAAATCAGACAGTGTGATTTTCTGGATTTTATTTTCTCATTCTGTCTCTCATAGTTGAAATGTACCCTATAGTGATATACCGGTACTAGAAAAGTATTGCGATACCCTGCTATTACAAACGGTACGATATGGAATTTTATTAGTACGGAACTTTAAGAAGGGCGTGCGTTAATAAGAGCTGTATTTATTTGTGTCGATGAGTGACAGCAGGAGTCAGGATGTGTGTGCAGAGCTCTGCTTCCACCGTTCACTAAACATTGGAAGCAGAAGAGTTAAATATACACGCACAGCGCATGACAAAGAAAGCAACAGAAACATGCGCGCATGAGAAAACATAGCGCTGCGCGGGATGTGCTCGCGCTGCCGGACTTTGATCTGAAGCGCGCGCACACGCCTTTCAGACAACATGCGATCGCGATTCAGTTCTTGCGGATTAGATTTCAATGGTCAAAATAAAATATGTACAAATGCAGATCCTGTGAGTATTCAGGTAAACACAGTCGGGGGTGTCTTTAGTGAACGTGTACAGTTGAGGTAATTGGATCTGTTAAGCCGGATCTAATAGTCTGTGTGATTAATGTTAATCAAACAACAATGAAAAAAAGAAAACCAGCCCATGACTGGCTAAATAATTTTAATATATTCATTAAGAATCAGTGTATAGTTAATTTATTGAGTGAAGTCTAAGCAGTTTTTATTCTTTCTTGACTTGCTATACTGTTAAATAGACATATAGCTGAAAAATAAAGCACTGTTTTTGTCATATTGTTTGTAATTTGCATTTTTAGATTATTTTTAAAAACAAAGATAAAATAAAAAAAATGAAATTAGAAGACATGGTCAAAAACCAGGGCAGGAACATGCTGGCCAAGTGAGTTTTTAGTTAAAAAATAAATAAAACAGTGAATAAGTTCTGTTGTCATATTATTCAATTACTTTTACTGGGTGGTATTTTGACCGTGATATCGATTTAGTATCGGTATCGAGGTATTTTAGTTTGGTATCGTATCGAAGTCATAATTTTGGTATCGTGACAACACTAGTACCCTATGATGAAAATTGCAGGCCTCATCTTTTTAGGTGTGAGAACTTGCACAATTGGTGGCTGACTAAATACTTTTTTGCCCCACTGTATAATTGTTCATGAAGGCTGGAAATGAAAAACACCGTATATTCAGGAGTCTAGAATTATTAGGCATGTTTACTTGAGCCAAAAAAGAGATTTAACTCTGACTGAAGAGTCAAAAATTATTAAATGTCCATGAGAAGGAAGCAATACTAATGCAATACTAGACATTGCAGTTAAGGCATGATCATTGGAAAGTTAAATGCTCAGTGGATCAGCAGGGTCAGACAAAAACAGGTGGCGGAGAAAAAACACATTAACCGCAAAAGAATTATGAATTAAGGTGAAGAATTGAGTGTGAAACCATCAGGAACCCTTTAGTCTCCTTCGTCACCATTTTCCAGAACTGCAACCTACCTGGAGTCTCCAGAAGTGCAAGCCGTCAGGATCTCAAAGACTTAAGTTAGGTAAAGAATCCTAAGAAATATTAAAATGCTGTAGTCTTTCACTGTAAAAATGCAGTTGGTTTTAGTGATCAAATCACAAAAATGTTCTGTTTCCTGCTTACACCAGCATTGTGGTCACCACTTGTGATCAGATCACTTGAGATGGATCTAAACAGCATATAAACAGCTAACAGCAACAGTGTGTCCTACAGGTCTAAAAAATCATTGCATTTGCTACAGGTCAGATTCAGTTAAACCTTGACTCTGACCCTTTTGCTTCTCTCTTTTCCACATGGCAACCCATTTTTTTTATTTCTGCAGACAAGTATTAAATCATGCCCAGCATCTCATGTCTTGTCAAATTCTGTTTGTAATATTTAATATCAGATTCAATTAATATCTCACAGTCCTTACAAACACAGCCACACACTTAATCATTGCAGAAACACATCCCTCATTGTCAGAATAAAATCAAATAATCCTGGTAATACTGATCTGGGGGCAAAAGAGGCATGGGGATTTCACAAAATGCAGAGAGGCATAATTCACTCATTATTGGGTTTATGATGGCATATCATATGAAGTTAACATAAAATAAGAAATACATAACCAGACTGCTTCACTACAGAAAACTCCTTCTGACACCATTCACGGTGGTCTAAATCAGTTTTCTCAACAGGGGAGAGCACAAAAAGGAAATAATGGATGGAATAATGGAATAATGTCAAAAACATGTAGCGTAATGCAAAATGTGAATGGAAGCTGATCAGTACGCACAGTGAAGGCCCTTAACCCTCAGGTTGATCCCCTCAGTACAGGCATAAGGAAAATAGGCCTTCCTTTTCAGTTTCTGCTTTCTGATTACTACACAGACTAATTATCTTTCCCCCATTTCATGAATGTGTGTGTGAAGATGCTGCTTTAGGCAAACAGCATTCGTCACCAAACTGTGCTCAGACCAACACAGCGAGAATACAAACCTCAAACGACTGCAAGCACTGACAGACTTACACCACAGTATCCAAAAAAAGTGCCCCTATTATGCTTTTTTCGATATTAACTTTAATGTAGTGTGTAATATAGCTGTTTGTTAATGTAAAAGGTCTCAAACACGGTAGAACGGTAGACCAATCACAACAGACTGGGCCATCTGACCAATCTGAGCAGAGTAGTTTCTCAAAAAAGAGGGGTTTAGAAAGACCAAAAAGAGGTGATGCTGCAATGTATATTATGAGAAAATTAAAAAAATTAAACTTTGGGTGCATGAACACCTATTGTCAGAGACCTCTGAAACTAAACCTTTAAAATAGCATAATAAGGACACTTTAAATATACAAAAAATATAATCTTCGCCTGATTTTTGGTGTCATGTCAATACTAGTTGCAAGCAAGTTAATGATAATTTGGTAGAAAATAAACAAAAGATTAATGATTCTGTAAATAGTCACATTTGCTGATAATTATACAGTGCATCCGGAAAGTATTCACAGCACTTCACTTTTCCACATTTTGTTATGTTACAGCCTTATTCCAAAATGGATAAAGTTCATTATTCTCCTCAAAATTCAACAAACAATACCCCATAATGACAACGTGAAAGAAGTTTGTTTGAAATCTTTGCAAATGTATAAAAAATAAAAGTTTTTTTAAATCACATGTACATAAGTATTCACAGCTTTTGCTCAATACTTTGAAGCACCTTTGGCACCAATTAGAGCCTCAAGTCTTTTTGAGTATGATGCTACAAGCTTGGAACACCTATTTTTGGGCAGTTTCTCTGACATTCACAGAGTTGTCCCATAGCCACCCCTTTGTTATCTTGGCTGTGTGCTTAGGGTCGTTGTCCTGTTCCTGGAACAGATGAACCTTTGCCCCAGTCTAAGGTCCAGAGTGCTCTAGAGCAGGTTTTGTCTCTGTTCACTGCTGCAATCATCTTTCCCTCGATCCGGACTAGTCTCCCAGTTCATGCCGCTGAAAAACATCCCCATAGCATGATGCTGCCACCACCATGCTTCACTGTAGGGATGGTATTGGCCAGGTGATGAACGGTGCCTGTGTTTCCACCAGATATGATGATTGCCATTCAGGCTAAATAGTTCAATCTTTGTTTCATCAGACCAGAGAATTTTGTTTCTCATGGTCTGACAGTCCTTCAGGTGCCTTTTGGCAAACTCCAGGCAGGATGTCATGTGCCTTTTACTGAGGAGTGGCTTCTGTCTGGCCACTCTACCATACAAGCCTGATTGGTAGAGTGCTGCAGAGAGGTTGTTCTTCTGGAAGGTTCTCCTCTTTCCACAGAGAAACGCTGGAGCTCTGTCAGAGTGACCATTGTGTTCTCTGGGCCCTTCTCTCCAGATCGCTCAGTTTGGCTGGGGTGGCCAGCTCTAGGAAGAGTCCTGGTGGTTCCAAAAGGCCACTGGGTTTCTATAACCTTCCCCAGATCTGTGCCTCGATACAATCTCAGAGTTCTACAGAAAATTCCTTGAACTTCATGGCTTGGTTTGTGCTCTGACATGCACTGTTAACTGTGGGACCTTATATAGACAGTCTTGTGCCTTTCCAAATCATGCCCAATCAACTGAATGTACCACAGGTGGACTCCAATCAAGTTATAGAAACATTTCAAGGATGATCAGTGGAAACAGGATGCACCTGAGCTCAAATTTGAGTGTCATCAAAGACTGTGAATACTAATGTACGTGATTTAAAAAAAAAATTTTTTTGCAAAGATTTCAAACAAACCTCCTTCACGTTGTCATTATGGGGTATTGTTTGTAGAATTTTGAGAAAATTATTATTACAGACCCCAAAACAGCAGCGCAATAACAAATATAAACAGTGAAAAAATAACATAACTACCAGCAAACCACCATGGCAGGCCAAGCAGTTTTTATTCTTTCTTGACTTGCTATACTGTTAAATAGACATATAGCTGAAAAATAAAGCACTGTTTTTGTCATATTGTTTGTAATTTGCATTTTTAGATTATTTTTAAAAACAAAGATAAAATAAAAAAAATAAAATTAGAAGACATGGTCAAAAACCAGGGCAGGAACATGCTGGCCAAGTGAGTTTTTAGTTAAAAAATAAATAAAACAGTGAATAAGTTCTGTTGTCATATTATTCAATTACTTTTACTGGGTGGTATTTTGACCGTGATATCGATTTAGTATCGGTATCGAGGTATTTTAGTTTGGTATCGTATCGAAGTCATAATTTTGGTATCGTGACAACACTAGTACCCTATGATGAAAATTGCAGGCCTCATCTTTTTAGGTGTGAGAACTTGCACAATTGGTGGCTTACTAAATACTTTTTGCCCACTGTATAATTGTTCATGAAGGCTGGAAATGAAAAACACCGTATATTCAGGAGTCTAGAATTATTAGGCATGTTTACTTGAGCCAAAAAAGAGATTTAACTCTGAATGAAGAGTCAAAAATTATTAAATGTCCATGAGAAGGAAGCAATACTAATGCAATACTAGACATTGCAGTTAAGGCATGATCATTGGAAAGTTAAATGCTCAGTGGATCAGCAGGGTCAGACAAAAACAGGTGGCGGAGAAAAAACACATTAACCGCAAAAGAATTATGAATTAAGGTGAAGAATTGAGTGTGAAACCATCAGGAACCCTTTAGTCTCCTTCGTCACCATTTTCCAAAACTGCAACCTACCTGGAGTCTCCAGAAGTGGAGACTCCAGGCAGGATGTCATGTGCCTTTTACTGAGGAGTGGCTTCTGTCTGGCCACTCTACCATACAAGCCTGATTGGTAGAGTGCTGCAGAGAGGTTGTTCTTCTGGAAGGTTCTCCTCTTTCCACAGAAAAACGCTGGAGCTCTGTCAGAGTGACCATTGTGTTCCCTGTCACCTCCCTGACTAAGGCCCTTCTCTCCAGATCGCTCAGTTTGGCTGGGGTGGCCAGCTCTAGGAAGAGTCCTGGTGGTTCCAAAAGGCCACTGGGTTTCTATAACCTTCCCCAGATCTGTGCCTCGATACAATCTCAGAGTTCTACAGAAAATTCCTTGAACTTCATGGCTTGGTTTGTGCTCTGACATGCACTGTTAACTGTGGGACCTTATATAGACAGTCTTGTGCCTTTCCAAATCATGCCCAATCAACTGAATGTACCACAGGTGGACTCCAATCAAGTTATAGAAACATTTCAAGGATGATCAGTGGAAACAGGATGCACCTGAGCTCAAATTTGAGTGTCATCAAAGACTGTGAATACTAATGTACGTGATTTAAAAAAATTTTTTGCAAAGATTTCAAACAAACCTCCTTCACGTTGTCATTATGGGGTATTGTTTGTAGAATTTTGAGGAAAATTATTATTTACATCCATTCCGGAATAAGGCTGTAACATAACAAAATATGGAAAAAGTGAAGCGCTGTGAATACTTTCCGGATGCACTGTATAAAAAATAATAATAGTCTATCATTTTTTTTTTCCTTTATGTTCTTTCATAAAACTATACAACTGTGTGCTTTTTTGCTAGATGTACTCCAGTGAAACTGTAGCCAGTGAGAGAGGGCTGAGCAGCATAAGAACATCCACATTATTTACTGCCAATGGAAGAGACTGCAGGCTGGAAACTCACTGTTTACAGTGCCTCGTCCTCACAGACCCCCAAAACAGCAGCGCAATAACAAATATAAACAGTGAAAAAATAACATAACTACCAGCAAACCACCATGGCAGGCCAAGCAGAAGCCAAGAAAAATTACACCCTACAGGTCTTTATTTAATACTGTACCAAGCATATGTGGGACATCTCATATACAGTAAGTGGATTTATCATTTAAGATCATTGTAAATTAGATACGTTTTTAGATTTTCTTATGCTACCACAATTGGGTTATGAAAAGACTCCATATTAAATAATTTCCCTATTGGAAAATCCAGCTTCAACCAGCTTCTGTTTTTCTAGTTGGTAGATATTGCTTTGTTTAACTGCCCCACAGCCAATATGCATATTTTTAATTAGCATTTTATCTTTGCTTTTTGGCATAACAAATGATCATTAGATTACAACTAAATGCATTTTAGATATAAATTATTATTTAGTAACATCAATAGTAAAGTTTCATTTGGATGGATGGATGGATGGATGTATGGATGGAGCATCCATGGGAATGAACTGAAAACGTTCGCTCAGCCCCAACCCAATTGAAATGCACCATTATGAATGTCAATGCATATTTTACTTTAGAATTAGTGCCAATTCGGGGGTAATTGCTTGAATGGTGGGTTTCTTATTATTCCTAATGAAAAACACAACAACAAAACAGTACAATGACAAACTAACTTAAATAACAGTTTTTACATTTAGATTTGAAACCAAATATTCCACCATCGACTATATCCTTATCGCAGCAAGATGGATGGACGGACATAACTTATAATTGTGCAGAATGTCCAGTTACCTGAAACAGCCTTCAAAACCAGACAACAAATTAAGAAGACTGCATAATGCAAAGCAATCATAAAGTCCTCAAGTAAAACATAAATATGTAAAAGAGAGAAATGTCATTTAAAAAGTAGGGGAGCAAAGCCTCAAACATCCATAAATAAAGACCTGGCCTCACAGTTTGGCTCAGGAAAAATGATGTGACTTTAGATGGGCAAAGTGCACGGCTGCAGTGCTGCTGAGCTTTTAATTAACTCGTGAGCACTGTGGGCCGTAGTCACTTCCATTAATCACTTATTTTTCATGTCTGCAGGAATCACGAACGCACACACGGTGCAGCTAAACCTGAACATATGCTTCCGGCTGTGTTATTAGCCAAGTGCCCAGCGACCAGCCTCTCTGAACTTCATCTCTTCCTTTATGATCATTTTCACTTGTGTTCTTCTTTGAGCTACTGACACCCATTAGCACAAACAAAGTGCATGAGAACATTAATCTTTCATGGCAGACTTGACTTGTGGGATGTAATTTAATTGTATCCTGGATATGCAAGGTTTTAAATGAGTTTCTTCTGATGTTGCCCCAAAACTTCAGAATAGGGTTATTTTTAAAGTTAAGTGTGCAAAAAGAATTTAGCAAACTAGGAATTAAATTATTTAGAAATTAGAATGTTATTTAAAAGTCCATTGCATTGCATTAAAAGTTTACTTAAGTCAAAGAATGCAGCTAAAACATACTTGAGTGATAGTAAACATGTACACACATAGTAATCAGGCTCTTATTCATGCAAATGCTTTTAAACCATTCAAGCGCGACAAGACAAAAGAGATGTCTGTGAACGTCCTGTCTATATGACACACACGTGAATACTTTTGTACATGTATTCCATCATGTATTGTATCCACAGGCAGCGCGCTAGAAAAGAACGCCTCGTTTCTCTTTCACGCTTGAACGAACAAAAATGCCAGATCTTAAATGGTAAATGGACTGCATTTATATAGCGCTTTTAACAGACCAATGGCCATCCAAAGCGCTTTACATATTGCCTCACATGCACCCATTCACTCACTCATTCATACACCGACGGCGGTGTCAGCCATGCAAGGCGCCATCCAGCTCATCGGGAGTAGCTGGGGTTAGGTGTCTTGCTCATGGACACCTCGACACTTGGTCAGGTGGAACCGGGGATCGAACCACCAACCTTCCGGTTAGCAGAAAATCTACATGAACCACTGAACCACTGCCGGCCTCTGAACCATCTTAAAGTCACGGCAGTCAAATAAACAAGTTAATTTATGCAGAAACGTGTTTGATAACTTTATTAAATTTCTGTAGGCCTATATGTCTAACAGGTAGGAAGGCCACAGGTAAATTGAAATTTATTATACAAAAGAACACACACAAAAGAAGATATTTTAAAGAATGTTTGTAACCAAGCAGAGAGAGCAACCATTGACTACCACAGTATTTTTCCCCTACTATAATAGTCAATGGTTGCTCTATCTGCTTGGTTACAAACATTCTTCAAAATATCTTATTTTGTGTTCAGCAGAACAAAGAAACTCATACAAGTTTGGAACAACTTGAGTTAAGTAAATAAAAAATAAAAAATATATATTTTTGGGTGAACTATCCCTTTAAACCATGCAGTCAATTGACCCAATGTCAGTCACTGCCTCTTATTTTAGTCTGCTGCCTCAGATCTATATTAAAAAAGGCTTCCAACAGCTGCACAGCTCAGGTCCATCTTGATTATTTGCACGGTAAACATTCAGATAGTCCCTTCCCACGTCAAACTGAGCTATCCAGCAGGATTACAAGCTATCACTGCAGCAAAACAACGCAACACTTGCGTATCCCGTCTACCAGATATGCTAATGCATTTCTCCCGAAGCATCACACAGCATTATATTGCAGGCAATCCTTATTCATGAAGGCGCTCAAGTTTACAATCAACACTTTATGAAGCATCTATTGCTATGCAGGGAATGTCTACAGTGGCCCTCCAGTTGCCCGGCCTCATGAGACTGACATGTAGCTCTCAAAAGAGGCACGTTCGGATTCAAAGGCTTCAACAAGAGAGAGAGAAAAAGAGCCAGAGGAAGAGTGAGCAAGGAATAGAGAGAGGGGAAAGGGAGAAAAAGCTCTCCCTTCACCACAGGACTGCTCTTACTGAGATAAGCGTGAGGAGCCACCGGGTGAACCATCACCTAGACCACAAGGAGGACCAGAGTGAGAGGATGGAGAGAAAACAGGATGAAAGGAAAGAAGGAAATATGCCCGGAATGAATGAATGCAGGTGGGCATGAGGGAAGGAATGGTGCCCATGTTTGATGTCCATGTATATCAATATCTCTTATTTCCTTTACTGAGACTGCACTGGAGAGATTGTAAAGAGCTCAAAAGAGCCACAGAACAAAGATGGGTTCCCTGGCTGAGGAACAAAGAGGCAAGCAGAGCCCAGCTCATTTCATGTCTTTTAAGGCATTTTCATAGGCTTCTTGACATGTCTTCGATCAGGAAAGAGCGAGGAGAGAAACACATCCACACCTTGAGCATCGTTCAAAAGCCTGTGGAACTTGAAAAAACTCAAGATCTATGGAAGAAGTTGAATTGACACCCTCATGGTGGCTGGCAACCTCTTCGGTGACTTCCTGCCTTACTCTTAAAAGAGTGTTTTGGGCAAGATAGAGAATGTTAAGGAAGAGGTCCAAACACACACACATGCTGCTTTAGATTTCTTGTCAGTATGGGCTAAGTGTGTAAGACACCCCCTGTGGGCTTTCAAATCATCCAAAGTAGAAAGAACAAGGACTTCAAACCACTTTCCGGGGTAGACTTTTACATTTTCTGAAGCAAACGTGAGTGGTCTTTCTTGTGCAAAACTCCAAACCACAAGCGGGCTGTGGGTGGCTGACAGGTTGCTATGCGGGGCTACTCGGGTGTTCTGGTTGGTTGCTTCTCATTTTGCATACTATTCTGTTATTTTGTAGCATAAGAAATGCTAGCTGATTTTGCCCAAAACCAATAATTATTTTAATGTTTTGGCCGGTAACCAATAAAAAAAAGTCTATATCATTTAAAAATATATACCATTTTATCTAAATAAATTTTAAAGATTTCATTTAAAAATGTTAGTAAATTTACTGTGCTTTTAAAAATTACCTATAAATGAGTGTTAGATGACAGCAAAGTATTCTAAAATATGTAAAAATATAGGGGAAATGAGTATGTATGCACAATTAAATATATACAGTGGCAAGAAAAAATATGTGAACCCCTTGCAGAATCTGTGAAATTGTGAATAATTTGAGCAAAATTAAGAGAGATCATACAAAATGCATGTTTTTTATCAAGTACTGTCCGGAATAAGAAATATTACATTAAAGATCTTTACATATAGTCCACAAGACAAAACAATAGCTGAATTTATAAAAAATGACCCTGTTCAAAAGTTTATGAACCCTTGATTCTTAATACCGTCCCTTGTTTGTCCTGAGCATTTTGTAAATTCTTCAAAATTCTAAAAGGGGTTCACATACTTTTCTTGCCACTGTATAATGAACAATTAATTAAAAACTCTTGTAATAACCATTATGATACTGATACAAGTATTGATAAAAGTTTGTGTTTTCAAGCCCCCAAAACGTTGTCATGTAAATCAATGGCCAAAATGCATACAAATTTTTTCCATTTATTTGAAAACAGTGTTGTGTAAACTGCACCAAAACGTAATATGCAAAATGGCGACTGTTTCTGTTATATTGATATTATGATATTATGATCATTAGATATGGCTTAGATTTCTCCTTCAATGTGATTTTTTAACCAGTTTTATTGTCCACCAAACAAAATTCGTACACTCTTAAAAAAATAAATAACGGTTCTTTATTGGCCTTGATGGTTCAATGAAGAACATTTAACATCCGCAGAACCATTTTCATTCCACAAAACGTTCTTTACAGTGGATAAAAGTTATTCCGATTTTTAAAACACGCTTCACACTCAGAAAAAAAACTGATATTTTACTAACTGTTTACTGAAAGATTCTTTGGGGAACCAAAAAATAGTTCTTCTATGGCATCCGAAAACCTTTCAGAACCTTTATTTTTGGTAGTGTACATTCAATCATTTACAAAACTAATAGCCTATGTTTCCTCAACAAGCGGCACAATTTTAGTAAATGTGAGATAAGTTACACTTCGTCAAAACTGATAGTACAAGCAACAGTAAAAAGTTTCTTACACAATGAGATTTTAATTTAACTGACTAAATGATCATTTAAAGGCATTTAAAGTGCAGTTTCACATGTTCAGAAACAAACAAATGGATGCTGCACCCTTGATATTAACCTTATCTTTCAGATTTCTGTTTTAATATTCACAATGCATGGAAAAAAATAAAGACAATTTTTTTTTAGCCAATTAAAAAGTGGTTTAATTGCTTCTGGTAGGCCTGTTCGTCTTGGCTCATTAATTCCTTGACTTGGCATAGATTTTGATCTGAATTTCACAGCATGCGCAGACAGAGAGGAACTGTGTCACAAGACAAGGGAAAGGAATAAAAAGCACAACAGCACTGAAAGACAGAATAAAAAAAGAGCGAGTCTTGTGGTACCATTCCCAGGGGATAGCTAAAGCGAATGGCTCTCGCTTTCATCAATAGTCTCTGTCTCTCTTTCTCCTTATATGGCCTCTCTCCATCACTGATAACATCTGTCAATAACAGACACTCGACATCATGTCACAACCATTATGACATCAATCACTTACTATGACATCATCCATCATCTCCACTCCAGACTGCCTGCCTTGCCTTTTATTAAGCACAATATTCTGTGCATCTTCAAGGAGCAGCAACGCTGGTTGTGTTTTTAGATGTGTTCCCTCTAGTGCCAAACAAATTCTAGCGTGAATGCAGAGAAAGAAAGAAACAAACACACAGCTGGAGTGGAGCCTTCATTAAGGGGGTGATGATGTATGCTGGTGCAGCTGTAGGCTCTGGCTCATAACAGGAATCTATACACAAAGTCATTAAGAGAGCCCCCTATGCTCTCCCACCCCAAAACAACACCAACCATTTCACCAGATACTCATAACTGGCTTTTTACAGTTTCTGAAGACAGCGCGAGTGGTGCTTACCTATGCAATAGTCTCCACATTTCAGTGCTGGAGAAATGCGGTTGGTTGCCAGAGTGGCGTGTCGCAATATACTGGAATTGATAGTTCGCTCGCCAGTGTGGAGAATTTATGCATTCCGTGAAAAAGTCTACATGAAATGGAGATCAATAGTATGTTCTTTTTGTATGCTTTTGTACAGTAGCAAACTCTCTCTCTCTTACTCCCTACACTCGTGGTGAGTAGCCTGCTGGAGTTCTTTGCCACTGTCGCTTTTGTCTAACCTATTTCATTGCTGCATTATCAATTGACTGTACTATTGGATGAAAGCAATACGTGAACTGAAGCGCAGTAGGGATGAAGACAACTGTTTTCGGCAGAGCTGCTGTGTACTGTAACTGAATTGACATCTCGTAAGTGATTAGGTTTATTTCACCCAAAAATGAAATTTCTGTCAATTACTAACCCTCATGTTGTTCCAAACCCTTAATACCTTCGTTCATCTTCAGAACACTATTTAAAAGTGAACTTATCCTTTAATTTAACTTAACGGTTCAAGGTCCAAATGACAGTTTCAGTGCAGCTTTAAAGGGCTTTAAACAACACCAGACGATGAATAAGGGTCTTATCTAACGAAACGATCGGTCATTAAAAAAAAAAAAAATCATAAGTTTAAGTTTTATAAGCACAAATGTTCGCCTTGCTCTGTTCTGTGATATGTGTACGTGACGTCACGTAATAAGCAATTACTATGAAAAGGTCACGCTTGTCGTAGGCGGAAGTACAGAGTCGTTGTTGATTCGGAGTCAAACACCGTTTACAAAAAAGGGAGTTAAAAGGCAAAACAACGATGTCGGATGGTTTTGAATCCTTCTTCCGCACATTTGTAAACACTGACTCGGTACTTCTGCCAAGCGTGACCTTTTCAACGTAACTGCGTATTACGTGATGTCACATAACTTACACTTGCACAGAACGGAGCAAAGTGAACCGTTTAGTTAGATAGGACCCTTATTCATCGTCTGGTATCGTTTAAAGCCCTTTGAAGCTGCACTGAAACTGTCATTTGGACCTTGAACTGTTTGGGGTCCATTGAAGTCCAAAATATGAAGAAAAGATTTCTTTTCGACTGAAGAAAGAAAGACATGGACATCTTGGATGACATTGGGGTGAGTAAATTATCAGCAAAAGTTTATTTAAAAGTGAACTAATCCTTTAAGATATTTTTTTGATGAAAGCTTTCTGACCCCCACAGACAGCAGCACAGCGACCACTTTCAAGGCTCAGAAAGGTGGTAAAGTCATCATTAAAATGTCAGTCACTGTTCATGTAGTAAACATCGGGTTCTACGTCAGAACGCCGGCTCTGTATTGGCCAGTATTGCATGTGTCATTGTGCTCACATGAACTTGGCGAGCCAAGAACGTTGTTGAAGTTTACTGCAATAATGAAGCCACAAACTTCACATACTTCAAACCAGCGTTTAGTTGATCCTGTTAAGCGGTCATTGTCAAATTTGTAAACATGACGGCATTCTTCAGATGACGAATTCGAAACTCCTGAAGTTTTTCCAAAAAAAGTGTGCCATATGCATCGGACATTCAGCCAGCCTGAGGCTGAGACTAGTAGGAATGTCACACACCTCATAAGAGATTGTTTCACCATTCTTCAAATGCTTCTCAGATTGTTCCCTAGATTCAGCATGGATTGAGTGCCTCCTTTAGTCTAGGTCTTTGGGTTTTACAGCTCACTTCTCAACAACAAGCCACATGATTTGAGAAAAGGGGCACAAAACTCGGTTTGTGTTTGATGCAGGCTTCCTCAAAGCAGGTATGGGTCTTTTACAACATAATGGGCCAGCCGAACAGAAAAAAAATGCTAGCATCAGCCTGGTGTCCTCCCATTGTCAGACAAACATGCACAAGCGCCCAGATTTATGGAAATTGTCTCTCTCTTTTTTTGGCAGCAGAACGGGCCATATCTGGACTCAGCCACTATCTACTGTACGGAATAGATAAGCTTGCATTTACATTTCTAATGAGATTGAGCATGTCCAAGCGTGCTCGCCGTAGATGCATGTTCCGCTCGGCTGGGGAGGAAGCGGCCACGGGTAGGGGGGCAGGGCAGGAGGGTCACTACTGCATGCGGGACCCCACAGAGACATCATCCCCGGCAGGAGGAAAGCTGGACCATACTGTCAGAATTCACAGACAAACACACATTTTTCTTCTCTAGCTCTCTGCTTTCCCCTCTGGCCCCTAACCAAAAACTGTAATCACATTTCTCAGCTTGCGCGATCTTTGGCAGAGGAGGACTACTGGAGATTACACAAGCTTCTGCACAGCAGGAGAAGACTCATGATGTTATGACTCTATCAATACTGCTGACAGCAAACTCATAATATGACCTGAAAACTGGATTTCAGTGACTGGGACTTTTGATTCCACGACAGCAATGTATTAAGACCTTGATTCTGTCATCAGCATGTTCTCATGCCAATAAACTTAAGAGATGATGATCATGAGCAAATAAACTGCAAGATTTAGTTTGGAATTTGAGCAGGTGCTTTCTTATCCAAAGATGCTTAAAAGACAAGACCCAAGACCACATGGAATCTAGTGTTGTCCCTTTTGGGCCATGTCTATTTTTAAAAGCTTGAAGAGCATTAGCTTCAATATTCAAATGTATTAAAGATCTCAGGTTGACTAAAACGACACATAAGAAATAAATCCTGAAAGTTCGATCATTAAACTGTAGATGGCACAGGCTGATATACTTAACTCAATCTGCTTGCTATCACATCGTTCTCTATAGGGCACAGCTGATTGGTTCATGCTGTATAAGTAGCCAATGAGCTCACTGCTCAACCTTAAAATACTTGGTCAGCATTTTCTGTAGCACTTGCAGCAAGTTTTCAGAAACTCTCCACCTTCCCCAGCTCCACCATATTTTGGTTACCAGCCCAGATATTTAACCACTAAACTTGATATGAACTCATATCAAGTTTAATATCATGATTCTTTTGTGATGTATTATACTTGATCTGTTTTTGTTTAGTTTGTTTTACAGTATTTTTAAAAATAAAAGTAATGTTAATAAAAGAGAAAAATTATACATTTTATTTATACAATTATAAGTATAAATAAAACATATAAAAGTAAAAATATAACATTTAAATTAATTTCTAAATACATTTTTAATTTATAATAGGCAAGATGAATAACTGCTTTTTAATTAGTTCTAAATATCTGCACTCAATATTAGCTTAATCAGATTCATACCAGTAATTTAACCAAGTTGCGGTGTGAAAAATTAACAGCAGTAAAGCTCCATGTAAATCACAGCCACATTTAGACCGGATATTTCACCCTACCACCCAACTTAAGGATAAGTTACACATGCGAAGTAGAAGCATAGAGCGGAAAAGTAAGAAGACTCATGTTTTTTTTCCCCCTGTGATGAATCACTGAGTTGAAACATGAGTGAATGATGATCTTCTTCACATCAGCGAGAAGCGATCAGCAGACCCCAGAAAAGAAGAGTTACTAATGAGAGAGAGTCAGAGAGGCCGTTCAGCTACATTACTGCAGAGAAAAGAGGACTTTTAGCCTCTTTCAGGCCATTAAACAACATTCTATGAAAGGGGTCCGCAGTTTTCAAATTGGTCCCATAATCACCCCAGTAATAGCCCATGGAATAAAGTGTGCTAGGAAAGGCACTTTGTCCCTCACTCAAGTGTGTTGAACCCTAAAATACCAGCAGCTAATTATATAATGACCACATTTATTGTCAACAGCATAAAAGACAGAAAAGCGGAGTTTCATTTTTGGCAAAGTTTGACTACTGTGTTCGACAGCACAGTGTGAATATTTCTGTCATAAACAGTCACACACCAGCTAACACAGCAGGAGCAGGTACAGACCAATGAACTGCTTTAATGAACTGTAAATGCCCTTCTGAAGAAACTAAAAGCATGTAGAGGGCTCATATCATGAATTTTTATCATTCTATTTTCCCATTTACAAACCTAGTCACGTTTGTACCAAAACACTTTCAAAATGTATAAGTAAAAGAGAAGAGTAAAAAACATTTAGAATTATATTTATTCCATTTAAATTACAAGATATTTTAATCAATTACCACGATATACAGTAATTCAATGAATAAAAATCTGCAGTTGATGATCTCAGTATGAGGATCTCAAATGCTAGGATACTAACTGAAGTCCTTCAGCCAAATAAATGGACATAGAAGGTCAATTCCACTTCCCTCATGCCTCCGTGTACAGGAATTATGCACGTTTGCTCAATTGCGTGCAGTCATGCAGGAACATTTCCCTTTGCTTGAACCTGTGCGCATAAAAATCATTAAATTCAACAGCCATTTTCTTGTTTGAACACCGTTTGAAGGTAAGCAGAGTCTCTGAATGTGTTTGACCGGTGATCTGGCAGGCTATCATTCTCTTTAGAGAACATAATCAAAGCAGACGCCAAATGCCAATGCATCGGTGTGACTGTGAGCGTAAAGTCCAGTAACAGCCAGAGGCCGCTGCAGTCGCTCTTCACCTCTTTCTAACAACTATACTTTATTCTCTAACAAGTCCTCTGTTATAACTCAATCTTCTGCCTTCGATAATTCACCATCTCTCAGGTCTTTATATGAAGTCAGCTAATTAACACTGATGTAAGTGTAATTCTATGGGTCGACTGCTGTGGATGGAACAGGACAGAAAAAGGTCCTAAACGGCATTTGCCTCATTTAAGGTTAAGTGTGTAATTACTACATTAAAATGATTTCACCTATCACTGCCTAACATGCTGTGTAAGCCATTCTATTCCTGAATTAGACCAGTTTTTGACAGACAGTCACTCGCATATACGACTAAATCTCCACTCTGGGTGACTAAATAATGCCATTGGCTAATACTTTCTTAGATTTTACTCGCCAGAGTGTGTGTTTGAGGCTAAGTATAAGTTTAGCATAGATATATTTTCACTCACTGAACACTGAGCTTCGCTCTCCATCAAGCGATCTGTACTATTTCATGTTGTTGTATATTGTTATTAGTAGTAGCGTATGGTTAAATATATGTATTATTTTATGATATATATAATTGGAAGATTTATGTATACATGGGAGACAGTGGGTTACAGTCTGGAATCTGTGTTCTTGTTCAAAAATCTTTCTGATTTCTTGAAAATGTCCTGATAATTATCTCACCCCATCTCATCCAAGATGTTTATCTTTCTTTCTTCATTCGAAAAGAAATTCAGTTTTTTTTGAGGAAAACGTTCCAGGACTTTTCTCCACATAATGCACTTCTATGGCAACTAACGGGTTGAAGGTCCAAATCAATGCATTTTCAAAGTGATTCGAAGAGCTTCAAACGACTCTGCACGATCCCAGCTGAGGAATAGTCATTAAAAAAAAAAAAAAACATGTTTTAATTTTAACCTAAATTGCTCTCCTTGCACTGCTCTGCGGCGCGGTTTGCAATGTGCACGTGCAAAGACCAATACAAGGTAAAACAACGTCGGACTAATTTGAAGTTGGAGATGGAGTGTTTTTTTGGTAAAAGGTGATTGTGTTAGTCTTTGTGCGTTCACTTGGGGCGGTGCTTCCGCTTACGTCTAGCGTGACCTTTCCGACATAATTACGCAATCCGTGGCACGTCGCAGAGTAGCACAAGACGAGCAATTGAGGTTAAAAAGTATACAAATGGTTGTTTTTTTGTGTGTGAAATTGACCAATCGTTTTGCTAGATGAGACCCTAATCCTCAGCTGGGATCGTGCAGAGCCTTCTGAAACTGCATTGATTTCAACCCATTGGTTGGCATCAAAGTCCATTATGTGGAGAAAGATCCTGGAATGTTTTCCTCAAAAAACGTATTTTCTTTTCGACTGAAAAAGAAAGACACAAACACCTTGGATAAGATGGGGGTTGGTAAAATAACAGGAAACTTATGTTCAAATATATTTAAAAAGCTGTGCCATTTTACAAAGATAAGCTGGCAAGTAAACTAAAATATTTACCAGACATAGACAGACAGACAGACAGATAGATAGATATTTAGATAGATAGAGGCTGTAAAGGGCTGAGCTCAAGCTGGCTGTGTAAATATCAGCACTAATAGACGAGGGAGGTTCCCGCATAGCAAGTGCAGGATTAGAACTGAATGAACTCATCAAATACATCTAACAAGAGGTTTGTTCAACTGGATTATAAAGCTTCTGATTAACCTTAAATTCTATGTGTAAGATAAAGTTCAACCTTTGACGAGCTGAACTTCATTCGTCAGTCCATATGCCAGATTCAGAAATGCTGATAAAGTCTCTGACCTTACAGGAATACAATGCCTTTAATGAGTCATTTTTCCAGTATATTACACGCTGTCCCCAATTAGTGTGGCTAGCTGAGTTCTACACATTGATCAGAGGGATTTGCTGACCTCGTCAAATCTGTTGTTTTAATGTAGTTTCATTGTGGACCTGAACTTGAAGACACTTTAATAAAGGCCCAATGTGATCCTTCTATCTGCCTGATTCAATATTCCCAACATGAGGGACCAATCAGGGCTTCAGTTTATCTTGTGATTCGTAAGAGCTGATCTGGCAAAAACATAAAATTTATGATAGATTCAAAGTATTTATACATCATGGTAACTTATATTAATTATTATTTGTCAAAATAAACAAGCATGGCAACAAAAAAAGTGAAAGCATTTCCAGAGTAATTATTAATTTATTTATTTTTACTTTTTTATGTAATGTACATTTATAGCTATACTTTGTATTGGGATCCATGTTTTTTTAAACAATAGTTTGTGTTTTCCTTATTTAAAATTAAAGTTCTTATTTCTTTTACTCATGATTTTAAAGTGAAATGCGACCTTTGACATGTTTTGTGAGATTTACCTGGTTGTTAAAAAAGCCCCTTTTTCCACCTGTAATACTGTAAGTTCACTGTACCTGTGACATCACATGAAAAACTACAAATGTGTTTCAATTCATGATAAATATCTGATTTACATAACTGACAAATCCTCCTCAGATGACTATCAACTCCAGCCATCAACATCAAACCAATCTCTTGTAAACCAGCGGTTCGTCCCTGTAATAAAGAATCCTTTCGAAGCAACCCAATGTTCCTAACAGGTCCAGTTAGTGTGCAGACTGTGTGTGGCATTCGGCATTTGACCGCATGTGATGGGCGGCTTGGGAGAGCACACGGGAGATTTGATGACACACACTGGGTCCCTCTCATTAGCTGAGAGACCGCATACACAGAGAAACTGCTGACCGCTGAGGGCTTTTACAAATGCTGACATGTGGCCCCGTAACTGACCTCATGGTTCAGCGAGAGCTTGCATGTGCCCTACACACAAACACACTTTCTAACCAATATGCCCAGTGATCCCCTAAAGAAAGAAAGAGAAAAAAAATCAATGTTGTGTTTCACAGGCCACTGCAAGCTAATGAAAGTCATTCATTACACCAGCCAGCTATACCAAAACACTTTACACTACCTCTAAACACTTTATACCAAACCATCTATTAGCTTCTTTATTCCTTTCCTCTCATCACATGTAAATGATTGTTTTAGACACAATAGAGCATTCATTTAGAGGTCAAGTTCACTCCTCTTCCTCCATTACAGCAAATATTTTCCCTGTGATTTGCATATTAATGTCGACCTTATCTACTCGTCTGCACTTGTTTGTTTGACCCAAGTAATGGAATCTCATCATGTCCAGTAGTAGCCACCTAAACCATTTCAATAAAAAAAGGATAAATATGCCAATAAATGAGGGCTTGAGACGAAGAACCATATAAGTCCATATTTTCAAATTTTGAATAATAGCATTTTTTAAATTTTGACTCTGAATATTATATTACTTTTTTTTTTTTTACTTGAAGATATACAACAAAGGCTTCCCAATTCTGATGAGATAAGATTTTTTTGTATCAATCTTAAAAATAAAAAGTTAGAGTCATTTACATTTCTGGAATGTGGAAGAACAGTATATCCAGTTAATGTGGAATAACAGTATAAGTCCAATTCATCATATCACTTTAAACCACTGGAGATTTGATTCCTTAGTTTTAATACAGTAACAGAACCTTAAAGAAAATATTAAGCATTTCTTTCTTTCAATTTCTTTTATTTTTAGCCTCCGTGACGCAGCTGGGCTGGTGTTAGAGACGCGCCTAAAACGTTTAGATTCATTTCTCCGTGGTTATAAGGAGTAGAGACATGTTTAAAACGTCCCCTGAATCCTAATTTTCTTAGCTTTCATTTCGACTTATTCATGACTTGATCCTTTAAACAGCGTAAGCTATATGAACTGTAGTAGACGACGCCCAGTAGCCTACACACCCCTCTGACTGTAGACGCTAACTTTACGTAGAAACTTTGTATACGGTTTTCACTCACCTCTTTTGGTGGATCTTTTCCTCGTTTTTGCTCTCCTGTCCGGTTCACATATGGTTTCCCAGCATCCCTCAAATACTTCCTTGCTCTGTCCTTCCATTCATTCATGTTCGCTCTCCTTTTTTGCGAGTTTTACCTATTAATGTCATAGCGGACATGAAAGCAACCGGCGTCTCCATTTTTCGTTAGTGGACATAAACGGTTTTTCCGCGTGAGACTATTTTAAAGTTTGAAATACAGAGTTTTGGTCACACAAACATCCCCCCCAAAGTGATTCTGTATACAAAGTGGCACTCGTACATTCAAGTCACATGGTTATCTCAGTTTTTGTTTTTTTGGACTTATACGGTTGTTCGTCGCATGAACTCAAATAACAAAACTATTTCTTCTTTATTTGTCATTTACTAGTTAACACACTTACTAAATATATATATATGACCACCACAGGGGTCAGTATGGGCACCCTGACTGGTCTATGCAGCCACATACGCAACAAACTGTGATGCACGTGTATTCTGACACCTTTCAATCAGAACCAGCATTAACTTCTTGAGAAATTTGAGCTACAGTAGCTCGGACCACACGGGGCTAGCCTTCGCTCCCTACATGCATCAATGAGCCTTACCATCCATGACCCAGTCGCCGGTTCACCACTGTTCCTTCCTTGGTCCACTTTTGATAGATACTGACCAGTGCATTCCGGGAACACACAACAAGAGCTGCAGTTTTAAAGATGCTCTGACCCAGTCGTCTAGCATCACAATTTGGCCCTTGTCAAACTCACTCAAATCCTTACACTTGCCCATTTTTCCTGCTTCTAACACATCAACTTTGAGGACAAAATGTTCGCTTGCTGCCTAATATATCCCACCCACTAACAGGTGCCTTAATGAAGAGATAATCAGTGTTATTCACTTCACCTGTCTATGGTCATAACGCCTAATCTGATAAACTTAATGAATCCTTACTGAAGAGTATTTTCAGTATCAACAGGTTTTTTTAATCACCATTTTAAACTTACAATGTGAGAAATGTATGTAAAATGTACACAAATACAAATAGTAGCATGCATAATATTGATAATAATACAAAATAATAAAATGCAAAATAGTTTTTCCAATGCATGTTCCATGCTCAATTACTACTACTTGTCATTGTCTGTCTTTGGCATTGGCATAACTGAATCATAATTGAAAATCAAGGCTTGGTACAATTGGACTTTGATGATGTAATTTTTCTCATAATGCCATTCTATAAGTGTGCATAATTCTGTTCAGAGTCATACTGGTCCCTTATGCGCACAGGCTCTAAGAGGCTTATTATGGCATTATAAAGTAAAACCTTCAAAACGTCCTTTCAGTCCGCATTTTCTCAGTGGATACGACATCCATTGCTTCAGTTAAGACAAATTCTAAACAATAATACATAACCACAGTACCACAATAATGAATAATCTGCTCAAACTGTTAAATTTAAATCTGTCCTAATTTAAATCCTGGTCTAATAGCAAAGACACACAAGTTTAGTATCACTGACAATGCACAGAAGCGTTAACGCAAGCGTACCTCGACATCTTTGATCCGACAATGAGACTTCAATTTCTAAAAAAACTATGTTCTAGGAAATCTCCCGATAATTCCGTTTTTGTCCTTCCACTTCTCTCCTGTTTGCAGTCACATGGTCTTTAGGATAATGACTTCCACCAGCTTACGTTTTATGCACAACCTTTGCCGTTTAAAAGATACCTGCAGAACTTCAGCTGAAGCAAAATGGACAGTCATGCTTTCAGGCGAAGCAATTCACCACGGTACATTATTGCGCTGGAACGTTGACTGGCAACCCATTATCCAATTTGAATAATAACACATTGCCTTCAGCCCGAGAGCTACGGAAGTCTCGGCTCTAAAAATATAGCATAGAATAGAAAGGAACAGGCAGAAATAGTGTGAAAGAGCTTTGCCTTAATGTCCTCTCTGTAGGTTACAGCAGCCGTTTAGAGAAGAGAGACCTGAAGCGGCCCACCCGCACGCACACACACACTGCACACCTAACTGGGACGGCAGATGCTCAGCGGGAAAGATGCTGAATGGAACTAACCATGCACACACACACACACACACACACACATGCACACACACACACACACACAGACACACACAATCAAACAAACAAGAAGTTAAATATGCTGTGCAGCGAAAGAGGGAATTTAAGAGCTTCATTAATGCAAAGGTAACAGTGCTTTGGTAAATACAACAGCTTTCTGTTAAATACAATGTGACAATTCATCCTTGCACATTTGGATATTAAGCTGTTTTTGTCTTTATATTAATGGATAATCTTGCAAATTTGCATAGACAGGTTATATCTATAAAAGCCTGTCTATGTCTCAGAATTAAATAATTAAAACGGTAATTTGACTATTTCACGTTTTTGTGACTATCACAACTGTATACAGTATCTTAGATTTTATACTTTATTTCTCACAATATTGTGACTATATCTAGCAATTGTTACACCACAAGTATGACTTTCTCAGAATTGCAAATATTTCTCAGAATCTATTTTTCACAATTAATTATTTATTTCTCGCAATAGGACTATTATTTTAAACATATTTCATGATTGTGAGTTGTACTTTTTACACTGAAGTGGAAACAGGTTTTAACAGATCTCTGTACCTTAAAGCACGCAGACTTAAATTTAGTTGAAAGCCTCAGGTTTACTCCAATACGCAGTGAGCGAGATGAATTTTGGGTGGAAAATGTAAATGCACAGAGAGCTGAAACCTTTGGGGGAAAATGGCCACATAGAGAACACATAGTCAGACATGTTATTCAGAGATGACCTTTCACTAAACACTGCCTGCTGTTCCCCAGGCACTGAGAGAAAAAGATGGAAGAAGAAAAAAAAGAGTGAAGCGAAGCTAGAAAGATAGAGCCACTGCATCAACACACACATTCAACACTTTATACTAATATTGAGGATGTTCAGATTGCCTCCATACTCACATATGTGCACTAAATGACCCATATTCTAATACTGTAAGCAGTCAAACTACTAAGCCAAATGATGCGCCATTTGGATGAAGGCATCATTTAGAGCCACGGATAATTTCTCAATGTCAAGATGCCTAATGTACCTAGACAGCATTTTGGGATGTAATAAGCTCATTTAATTTTGGGTAGTTCCACACACACTTACTCAGGACATGCCTAAGATGCTCAAAAATGGTTGTGTTCTATAAAGATGTGGTCGTAAAGGGGTGTGGGGAGGGGTGTGGATCTCAGCACACTTCCTAGGGGACCAAAGATGGGTTTACCTGTTAACGGTCTGTGTTTTAGTAATCACATATTTCAGTAATCATCATAAATTAGTTATCATTCAAAAGATAAAACATTCAAAATTCCTCATGTGAAATCAGTGGGCGGAAACAGACATTGCGTTACAATGCTTTAACATTTAGCGGTGGGCGGTGACAACCTCTAGTGGCTTTAACAGGTACATTTTTTTTGTTTTAAATAAGACAAACAAGCTTTAAATTAAGACAAACAGCTCAAATTAAGATGTGAAGTGATATATTTCTTATTTGAATTTTCTCCCTCAAAAACTCTTACTTTTTAAAGGGAGGGTAGGCAATTTCAGAGCGGCTGTTTTGGTTCAGGAGGAACTTTCAAAGCAATTTGAGCTATAGTATCGTCTGTTTGATCGGACCATACTGGCCAGCCTTCGCTCTCCACGTGCATCAATGAGCCTTGGCCGCCCATTACCCTGTCACCGGTTCACCACTGTTCCTTTCTTGGACCACTTTTGATAGATACTGACCACTGCAGACCAGGAACACCCCACAAGAGCTGCAGTTTTGGAGAATCTCTGACCCAGTCGTCCAGCCATCACAATTTGGCCCTTGTTAAACTCACTCAAATTCTTACGCCTACCCATTTTTCCTGCTTCTAACTCTAAGTTGTTTATCATAATATATCACTATAATATCTATATTATATTATTTTATATTATATCACAATAATATACTATATTAATATACCACTCCTAGTATGGAGTCAAAAAATTGGATGCGCCAATGTCCAAAAATGCTGTCTAGGTAAGCAGCTCACTCATTTTAAAGACAGCCACTGTCTAAAATGCCCAAATAGAGAGCTGATGGGAGGCAGCAGTTGATTGAGAGAAGCAGGTCTATGTCACTTCCTGATGTCTGCCATCTCTCCTTAGAGATTTTTCCTAATGCTCAGCATCAAGACATTAACTGTCAAACGGAAGTGATGTCTCCTGACAGAATAAAGACTAAAAGGTTATTCAGTCAGAATATTTTACTATCCAACCTGAGAGAGAAGAGAGAGCTGTGATAGACAAGTGCTGAGCGTTAAGTAAAATTTACTCGTGAGCGTGTTAAAAACATATAAACTCAGAAATAGGTTTTGCTACAGGAGAGATCAAAATAGAACCAAACCGAAATAGAGGAAAACATGACACCACAGAAGAAGGAAAAGAGTCGGGGTATGTGTGTGTGTAATCACATTATTGGGCAGGAAGTGTTCCAGATAGCCGTGAACCAGACTGATCCAGTGCCAGAGAGTGACTGGATTTACAGCAGTAACACATTAACACACATGAATCACACTCAGTGTTTACTCAACTCTGTGTGCCGCTACTGAAAACACAGAAAAACACATGCAAAAAAAGAAAAATGCAATGTGCACCTAGTTCAAATTGGTTTTCGGCCAAGAGTTTTCCAATTATACATGACACGTGCATCAAGTTTACAGTCAAATTTCATGAAATGCCTCAATTGCATTTTTACGCTTTGTGGCAAATTTAGACGACACATTCCAGCTCATTTCACGCTCAGAAAATAACCGACTTAAAGTCCATCCTGCACTACAAGAAACTACCCAGGCTTCACACTCGTCTTCACACACTTCACCGCTCATACAGTAAACCTTATTTTTGGCTTTGTGGCAGTGTCTATGCAAGTACGCACCCTCCCCGCAGTGAGCCGAGTCGCTTTATCAACTCAAGCCAGAATTCCCAGGAGACTCATTTGACAATCAAGGCCGGACAATCAAGGCCGGTCTACTGTAATAGCATCTTCAGTCTTGCAAGCTGTCAGGCTGATAAGTCATTGCTAGAAGACACTGGCTCAGTGTCTTTGGCTCAAGTATCAAACCCAACAATATGCAACAGATGGTAGGAAGACACACCATATACACTCAACTAAAGATGAAAGACAAAACAATGACACTTTTTGTTTATATATGGATTATAAAAAACATACCGTCTATTATCATTTCATTGTAACAGTTAAAATACATTAAAGAGTAAATGTGTGCGTGTATGTATATATATATATATATATATATATATATATATATATATATATATATATATATATATATAGTGTATATATATTAGTGGTGGGCATAGATTAATTTTTAATCTAGCTTAATCTCACTGTGATTTTGAAATTAATCTAGATTAAAATGGCTCATTTGAATTCTGCCGAAGGCATTTAGAATATGTGTGCTATTCAAATGACTGGTGCTTTCACACTTGGTTCGATTGCCTGAACCGAACCCGAGTTCGATTGCTCCTGGACCGTGTTCATATTATATTTTTGGGTCCGAAACCGGGGTGCGTTTGCGTCATCAAAGCAGCAGCTGTTTATCCCGTTACTTGGTAACGACGTCGAGCGAGAAGGTGGCAGAATGAATAGCGTTGTTCACCTAACTTTTATATTTTTGTTTTTGAACCGTTAGTTTTGTTACCAAAGCTTCAGTACGTAATTGCACTTGCGTCTATATCTGCTGCGGATGTACTGCAAATGCTCTAAAGAATGCTGACGACGAGCAGAAATGATATGTACAGCTCTCTGCTTGCAGTATGTCAGTCACGCTCATCAGGACTCGAGAACGGTTCGCGGGTGCGCGCCGAGTTCGGAAGACAGCGTTCACGCTTGATGTGGTAATTTCACAGCATACACGCAGGTTCGAAGACTCGTTCTCGCTCCCTACAGTGCAATTCGGCTAGGTAGCTACATCCGCGCTAAAATATCCCTGTGGAAGTCATCATAGCTTGCGTAGTATAGACCCAGCTCCCAACCCAACTTTGAGAATGGATTAACGGCGATATTTTTTTATCGCCCGATAAGAATCTCACGTTAAATAACGCCCACCACTAATATAACGTTATATTATATATATATATATATATATATATATATATATATATATATATATATATATATATATATATATATATATATATATATATATATATATATATATATATTAGTCTTTAATGTATTTTAACTGTTACAATGAAATGATAACAGACATTATGTTTTTTATATTTTCCATATATAAACATAAAGGGTCATTGTTTTGTAATATCGGCTATATAGTGTGGCGTAACTTTGCTTTGAAAAGTGGTGGGGACACCGCACAAAATAGTTTTGCTATGTGTTTATTTAATAACAGAATTTACTTGTGGACTGAGTTCAGAGTTGGAAATGCACTTAATTTTCACTTTGATATAGGCCACACATGCATTATCACGATAGCCATTATTTAATGGAAGGAGACATAGGCCTGTTATTCAAGCATTTATTAAAATTAAAAGAGGGAAATGTTTGAATTTGTATGGTGGTAACTTTTCAGTTTTTATTTTTATTTTTTTAAACCATTTCGTTATTTTGGCTTGAAATTTCGTTTGTTGAAAATATAAACTGAATTTAGAAATGCTTTTTAAATGAAAAACTTTACGTTTAATAAACAAAATACATTTTTGAAATGAAGACGTTTGGACGGAGAGCAGCGCAAAATAACCCGTTTCCTTAATCCACGGCCCTTTGTTATTGTGAGTCTAGGCCTATACAAATAAAAGTAGACAGTTTATAGTTTTTAATTATGTAGGCTATTGCTCTTATCTGTAGCTATGGATAAAAATGACCATCAAGGTCATTAAGGAAAAAATCCATCAGAACGCGTCGCACCTGCGCTTTCATCAGACAGAAAAAGTAGCCTATATTGTTTCGTAGGCTGTTTAACTATGAGCCTATACTATTATTATTTTTTTTAATTTCATGTGTTGATTATGAAACGTGAGCACAACCTTCTACACAAACATTGGCAATAGAATCAACATTGGCTAGTAATTTTTGTTTTGTTTTAGTTTAGTCGCCAGACTGATATAGGCTATAGACCTACTTTTATAGAAATATATCTAGTATAGAAACATGGAAGTGTGACAAAGGCACATAGTATGCTAAATAAATTCTCTAATGTGGTTAGGTCATTTTCTACACAGCACAATACAACATATGTCCTTATTATGATAAAATACATGTCGTTTTATGGCGTGCGGTGTGAGGCTGGGATGTACATAAACCTAACAACCTTCGTAGCATAATTTTTGGAATGACTTATCAAGAGAGGGAAAAATGTTTTTAGTGGCATAACATCAGTTAATGGAAACGGCATCATTTTGCTATATTTTTTTATCGACTATTAAGACTATTAAAAATTTTGCGTAAATCTGTAGGCTAAAAAATGTGTTAAATGAATGAATTAGATTATGAAGAATGACAATTTCGTGCTTTTGCTTTTATACACACCTTCCATAATCTATTTTTCAAGTTACTTTTAAAAAGTGGTGGGGACAATATTGAGCCTGGCAAAAAGTGGTGGGGACATGTCCCACCCGTCCCACCCGTAAATTACGCCTATGAGTGTGAATAGTGTGTGTGTGTGTATATATATAACTCTTTAATGTATTTTAACTGTTACAATGAAATGATAACAGACGGTATGTTTTTTTATGTGTATACATATACATACATATATATATATATATATATATATATATATATATATATATATATATATATATATATATATATATATATAAAATTATGTATTTAAACAACAGTATTAATTGTGCTGCATAAAAAAACTGTAATACTATCATTCATTTAGAAGAATCAGTAAAAAAATGTAAACACATGATGGACAAAAAAAAAGATGGACATAAACGTCGCCCCCCAGCCCCCAAAAGCTTGTTTTTTTTTAGGTAAAACATTACCAGAAAATACAGCCGATAAAGTTAGCCAGAAAACACAACACTTAGCTTGTATATGAGGAGACCAAATTCATTTGAGTTCACATGAAATAATTACAATTTCCTCAAGTTAGTAGGAAATTCACAAGAGTACTCGAACGCAGCACAGCTTCATAGAAAGAGTTACTGATTGAGTATTGCATTTGTTCCGGAAAGTCAAATGTGACCAAAACCACAAACCAAGCAACACCGTAAGAGAACAGGTTTGAATAAGTGTTCTTCACAGATGGCCACTGGAATCATCAGTTAAAATGAAGCCTTAATCAGCTGCTTCACTTATGGCAAATTAAAAGGCCAAATCAATATTATGTAGCAGAGTAACATTGCAGCTTTCTTCCTGTACAAGCTCTCAGTGGTAGTAACCTTGAGACTCTGAGCGCAGTAGGACTTCATTTCTTCTCACCCTGTCAATTTCATCGGACCAGTTAAAGACTGATTCCTTTCAGATAAGACAACTGTGAATAGGGAATAAAAATGTGTGGCAAAAATGATGGACAGCCTTCTCTTGGTTTAAACAGGTACATGCACATACTGTCCTAATTAACTTCTTAACAGTCAAATATCTTCATACAGTGCATTTATGAAGCTTGAGATGTCTTTTGAACCTGTCCCTCACCTCAGAGTTACTGTGAGAGAGTCACAAACAAATGAAAGAGCCGTGACAGACACAGGAGCCGTCTCCTCCCTGAAACCAAAACACTCTCACAGCCAACAAGAGATTCCTGGAAGGTCAAGACACTGAGAGATACACATAATTAACAAGTGTGCAAGTGTGAGGAATGTTAACCAAAGCTAAATTATGTTAATTGCTATTGAATGCTGAGGAAGCTAATAGGACACTCACTTACGAGAAGACTACATTTCCTCTTGGATTCAACAATGCTATTTTTATGCATTTTTTTTTTGTATTTACAAATACTATTAGAAAATGTTATTATTAGTATTATATAATTATAAATGAAAAAAATGATAAGCATTATTATTATTATGTTCAATAATACATACAAATTTGACTACTATACATATATTATTTTTATTGTATTTAAATTGTAATACATTAATCGCGATTAATTGCATCCAAAATAATAGTGTGTTTACATCATATATGTGTGTGTACTGTGTATGATTATGTATACATAAATACACACACAAGCATGTATTTATTTAAGAATTTTGTTATAATTTTATATATAATTTAATGTTATAAATATGTATATACAGTATATGAATGCTATAAATAGTTCTTAAATATATACATGTATGTGCGTGTGTATTCAAATATACATAATAATATACATTATACACAGTACACACATATATTATGTAAACAAACTTTTGTTTTGGATGCGATTATTCAGGATTAATAATTCTTAGTATTTCCATTATATTATAATAAAATATTGTATTATATAGATTTCTTAATATATATAAAAACAAGCACACAAACAAATAAAAAGACAATAGAAAAACAATAGAAATCTATTGTATGTCCTTATTTAGCTAAGTAATGTGTGCAGACGTGAGTCCAGAGCTCAGGTGGCGCTCTGTCATGTGGTAAATATCTATGAGTTTCTCTAAGGCATGAGAAGAAACCTGTGGAAACTAGTTCAACCCTGGTGCCCTCATGGGACAGAATCACGTGCACATGTAGGCAAAAACATTAGCATTTAGATACAAAGACGAAAGTGCATTCACGTGGGGACCCCATGCACACATGTACACTTTCTTTCACATGCAAACTTAAGGTAAATCACAATACGAGCTGAAATTACCCCTGACCCTTGCACAAAGAAGTCAAGAATATTGTCAGCATTTCCATAACCATACAATTACATCCTTCAGAAAGCACGGCCTTATAATAGAGACTTGTTGAAGTATTCGATATCCACCGCGCACACCCACACAGTACATTAGCATTACCTGATACTGCTCATGCTGCCACCTGTCTCAGATCCCAGTTTGCATCGCTCCAGCTGAGTAGCCACTATCTGACGCTCCGCCTCCAGCTCTCGAGTTAATCTTTCAAACTGAAGCTCCTGAGAAAAGAAAAAGAGATGGGCCGTTAACAAAATTCATCAAATGCCATTTCGTCACTTATACTAGAAACATGTGGAGGTTATTAAAATACAACATATTACAGTCCTACACACGTCTGTCCACAGTAACAGTTGAACTAGAATTGTCCATTTTCTGAGGAGAATATATGGCATTCAACTGTGCAAAAGTTGCCATCATGATGCTAAATAGTTTTTATGCCTTTGCTAATGTGTTTTTACCTTGTTGCTATGCAGCTGCAAGAATTTTCTAATGTGGCTTCTAATGTGTTCTTTGTTTTTGAATTTTGCTATGCAGTTGTTGGACAATACTGAATCGATCTTCATTTTAAATCTCAATATCGACTTATATCGATCTATACTTAGTGTTAGGGGTTTGTTCAAATTCCTAACCCTATACACCTTAGCAAGAACCACTAATTACATTCAATGCCATTTTAAAAGTTTATATTACTATAGAGGGCACATTCTGTTCTCCCCTGTAATTATATTGAGTTAAAACTTGTTATTTTTATTAGATCAAACTCTAGTCCCACAGAGAAACTTCTTTAGAATTTGTGGAGCGATGTGCAAGCCAGCTATAAATCAAACGGGCAGACCTCCGGACAGCCTTGAGAGATGATAATCACCACTAACGCCCCAGCTGGGACTTAAAGAGCACCATCAGCACATATAATCGCTTAGACGTCCAGCCCCAAGATGCCCCCTACAGGCAGGCAAGTTTCCGCTGCAAGACAACATCAATGAGAACCCTTCAAAGAACTTCCAACTCCTCAAATACACTCAAAGAAGGACAAAAGAGCTGCATAACACAGTGTTCTAACGAGACGCGATAAGATTCCAGCAACAAGCAATTTGTCTGTCCACACCAGATGCGACAGGGCTACGAAACTCGGCAAATTCCATCAAAAATCGAATCAGAAGAGCACTTTTTAATGTGGCGTTATAGATCGCAGTAGCGCCTCTGTTCAAGCAAAGCTTTTCGCATTGAATTTTCAAATGATGATTTCACATAAACTGATCATCTCTTCCACTTTACTTCTGGTTACATACGAATAAACATGAATGAACATCAGAAGGTATGTTGTCAATCCAAATCAGATTATTTGTGTATCCAATTAGAATCTGATCTAAATTATTGACTGTGTACCGCAACTGTTCTGTTCTGCATTGGCAATGACGTTGCGCTATTTAGCATACGCAGAAAATGACAACAACAGCAACAAAGGTTTGCAATAAAGATGTTTTCTTATTTACAACGCGACAATGTATAGCCGTCGTAGGAGGCTGTTATGCATAACTTTATTCCGTGCCGGTATCAAAAATCATTATACAATTATCTCCATTATATTGTAATTTTCTGCTTGACTGGCACTTTGCAACAACACAACCTTGTTCATGCAGCATTTCTGCACATTTCCCTTTAACAATGTCTGACATGTTTATGTTTTATGCGGCGTAAGAAAGCGACACAAACCATGTGAAATCCAATTAGAACAGTCAGACTTAAAAGGATTTCCAGAAATGTGATTTTAACTGGGTTTTTTAAACCACATTTGAATGTAGCTAAAAACGGATTTGTAAAAATCACAATTCATGTGATTTTTTTGCTGTTCACACTTGCTAAATATGATCGGATTCCAATTGGTTATGCACTTCAATTGCAGCATGATTGGCTACAGTGCTCAACGGCACTGAGTAGGTAACAAATTGAGTCGAAATAGTCTTGGTTATTGGACCCGCAGTCCACTCGTGCGTATCAATTCCTGACCTCACTGCAAATGACAATATAAATATTACCCGCCCTCTTCCAGGACTATGATATGGCTGACAAATGCGACATGTGACAGTTGAATCCAAAGTTGCTCATTGTATATCGTCATTGTAGCTAGTTTTGACAAAATCTCTGAATAACATAGAAAAGCTTTTATCGTGTGTCACGTCCGGTTAAAGTGACAGACGAAAATTCCCCCATGATTTAATCACCTTTAAGCCATCCTAGGTGTATATGACATTCTTCTTTTAGATAAATACAATCAGAGTTATATAAAAAAATGCCCTGGCTAATCCAAGCATTATAATGGCAGTAAATCATCATCTTCCTAGCATATTTTTCCCACTCATTTGCGGGGTCTGCTTCACACACACACCTTTGATTTAGCACTGGTTTTACGTCAGATGGCCTTCCTTCCTTTTGTTTAAAAATATTGGCGGACCGCCGTCCATATTCATGTTTACGGAAAAAGCGTAATTGCCGTGACAAAGACATCTAATGTAGCGTAAAAAAGCGTAACTGGCAAGCCGATGACGTTAGATGAAGCATAAGCGTTTTGAACTTCGAGAGGCGCTACTCTTTCGGTGGTCCACTAAAGGCTAGATATTTTACTTTATAATGTGTTAAATTGATATTTTTCTTACAAAAACCCCTGGAGTCGTGTGGATTACTTTTATAATGGATGGATATTTTTCATTTTTGGGTGAACTATCCCTTTAAGGCACGGTGTAAGTAGGGGTGGGCGATATCTCGATATTTAAAATATATCGAGATATTTTTTAAACACGATATGGATTTTGACATATCGTATATATCGATATATTGCTTATATTTAATTCTGGTTCCGCCACTTTGCTTGTTTGCCTTCTCTGTGCTGTGCTCGCACCCGCTCGCTCGCCCCCCGCCGCCTTGCTTTTGTTCCCCCTCCCCTCGCGTGTTGTCTCATTGAACATGGCGACGTTCGCAATCAGCCCGGAGGCGACAATCAGCCCGGAGGCGACAGAGCTCGTCTATAAAAAAGAACAATTGGCTACATTATATGGAGATACTTTGGTTTTAAGCGTCGGACTAACAGCAGACAGATGTCCACTGCCGTGAATGCGAAAGTTGGTGCCAACCAAAGCTAGCACCACGAACCTTTTCCACCATTTACAGGCGGCGCAAGCTCGCATACGAGTGCAACAGACTAAAGGCCGCAACATACTCCGCAAGAACAGAGAAATTTGTTCGTTTTCTCGAGATGGCAAGAACAAGAACAAAGTTCGTTCTGGCCAGGACATTACATAATTCACGAGAACAGCAGGTGCGAACATCTCCGTTTCTCCGTTAAACCCCGCCCACTTTAAATCTCTGACAGTTCTCGGACACCCACAAGAAAAAGTTCTGCTCAGGCGATGTTTGAGAACGAGCTCGAGAACTCCCAAACCATGGCTCCGAGAACGAAATGACGTCCATTTGTTCTCGCAGCCCTGGGAACTGGAACTTTTTTCTTGGTTCTTGCGGAGTATGTTGCGGCCTTAAGGATCCCTGCCACTAAACCCACTAACTTTTTCTTTAATTTTAGTTAAATTATTATGTAATCAGGGATATTTTTTTATCTTAAAATATCGCAGAAGCACTTTGTTCCTGCACTGCCTACCTCGAGTTGAGTTTTATTTTTGAATGAAAAGAAGGCAATAGGTATTATTTCTTCCTTTATTTTATTGTTAAATTATTATTTTTGTGTATATATATATATATATATATATATATATATATATATATATATATATTTTTTTTTTTTTTTTTAATGTTGCAAATGCACTTTGTTCCTACATTTGCACTTCAATTAAAAAAGATTGTGGTATTTGGCATATTTGTTTTTGCAGTACTTTTTGGGGGGTTATTTTTCCTGCAAAGATATCGAGATATATATCGTATATCGAGATATATTTTTTGCTCCATATCGCCCAGCCCTAGGTGTAAGCCCCAAAGTGTTTTATTCCTGCAGAGTAAAGAACATGGAGATGAGGATAAAATAGGAACTCAAAACAAATATAGGAAAAATAGGAAAACAATCAGATCCTCCTCAGCATGTGTTCTCCTCACCGGTACCTGTTTTAATTACAGCTGGGCAGGACGATCGATAGGGGTCTGATCCATTACCACATGCATACAGGGGTCGCACAATAGAAGGGTTTATTGATCCAGCTCTGAAAGCCATTTGTGGACTAAATCAGATGATGTTGTGTCCCACCAGCCCTTATTCCCAGACATCAGAATAACTCTTTATACCTTTTCAATCCCAAAACCCCCTCTTCATCCGCACTTAATCACAACCAACCAGCTCTCTGCCACGAAACAAACCAGCAATCCACAAAAGTGCTGCAAATTAAACTCCTTTCCACTCTTTTTCTCACACCTTTCATACTTCTCCCGTAGGATTTTTCATTTCTCACATTTGTGCAGTTCAGGACACTGACATATTAAAAGAGGATATGGACTGTGAAATGCATCTAGCCTACAGAGGAATACATTCTAATTAAATCTAAAAAACGATGCCGTTGCATGGCTGTGTTCTTGCACTCTTTTCAGAAATGTATTATAACAACAATATATTTGTTATAATTTTGCTGAAACTATGTATGAAACTAGGCAACATTGAGAATATTGCTATGATTGTAATATGCTTATAAAATTATCATTACAGGTGGGTATGAGACGCTAAAACTTTTTAATGTCTCATAGCTCTTATTTAATCAATTCAAAACTTTGAATCAACAGTTGTTCATTATCACCAAATATTCACACATATACAACCCTTAAAGGGACACGGTGATGGGAAGAAAAAGAAAACTCCATTATATTTCAAATCTTGTACATTCACTCACAAAATATTTCTGCTCCCCTGAGAATCTTTGCATTTGCTATAGCAGAACTCTCTCTCTCTCTCTCTCTCTCTCTCTCTCTCTCTCTCTCTCTCTCTCTCTCTCTCTCTCTCTCTCTCTCTCTCTCTCTCTCTCTCTCTCTCTCTCTCTCTCTCTCTCTCTAAAGAACGCAAAAGTCTTGAGAGAGAATGCAAAATTCTGCAAGTGAATTAATTTTGTGTTCGCTCAAGAAATTGTGAGTTCACTCGCAAAAGGATTAATTTTTTTTCCCTCTTATTTCCATCACCAAAAGTTTTGTGAGCAAACAAAGTTTCTCAGGGGAGTGCAAATCTTTTCTAAAGGCATTAAAATACAATTTGTTTTGCACCACTTTGTCCCTTTTCATATTAAAATGTTATTAAAAATACATATTTAATGAAATATTGCTTTATATTATACACACGTTATCAGGGCTTGACAGTAACTTTTTTGCTCACTATCCACTGTGGCTAGTGGTTTTCTAAAGTTACTAGCAACTCAGTATTTTCACTGGCCTCAATTTTGACATTCGATAGCACTCTAGCCGATATATACTATTGTCTGTGAATAATAAACCTCAAAAGACTATTCAAATTTTAATCCTTCATTGTTCTGCAAGTCTCTGTGTTAATGAATGACACAGACACGGTTTTGTTTGCCACACACACACACACACACACACACACACACACACACACACACGCACACACGCACACACGCGCACGCTGCCAGCACGCACACACCTGTGCGACATAGCCTCTGCCGTCTCACTATATGAAGACATAATCGCATAATATGCATTTACCGTTTCATTTGAGAAAACTATCGTCAAATCATAAACACACTCAAAAGTCTTCATGGCAACCCGTCAAAATAAAAGTTTGGTTTAACTTGAAGAAATTTACAGAAATATATTAGGCTACTGTTGTACTGTAGACTTATCTATGTCTTAATGTAATAATAATAGCCTAGTAATAATACTACTACTAATAATTATTATTATTATTAGGTGTGCATAGAGGGTTGCTTTTAAATGTATTATTTACTTATAATGATTATCATAAATAATAAACTCATTGAATTTAATGTAATATTTGTATCAAATGGTTAAATAAAATAGTAAAATAGTTCCAATAGATTTTGCTGTGGTACCAAAATTGTTTTCAAGAACCGTACAATTTGGATGGTATTGCTACCGACTACTGTAATTTTGGTATTGTGACATCCCTATGTGTGTATTTGACTGCTTATTGCTTATTGCACTTATCGCTGCTTATTGCACTTATTAAGCGCAATAAGTAGCGTAAAATAACTCAAATTAGTACTGAGAAGAGGTTTTATGTGCAAAATCTCCATGAATGAGAAAAATGATGTGCAATCCCATGCCGAAATTCAAGCCCTGTATTCACCCGGAGCAAATGAAACGAGTTAGTAAGAGGAGGTGGTTTGAGTGTCAACTCGCTGTCGGAGATGAGAGAGCGAGAAAGCGCAGCTGGTATCGTTGATCTATTCTGTGGAAAATGAGTATTGGTATCATTTCTGATATTTCAATTTTGATATGTATCAAAAATCTATATTTTTAGACAACACTACATTGCATTGTGTTTATTAATTGAAAAGATGGCTAGTACACAAAAAAAGTTAAAGTTAAATGAAGTTGGATGTTTAAATCAATTCAACTGAAATTATATTAAACTTAAATTAGTTGAACATTATAGAACCTATAAAAAAGATTGCTTAACTTATTTTTATGAGTTTAAGCGATGTAAAAACATATGTTGTCATAACTTATGATCAACTTATGATATTTTTGTACAGTGGAGTGACTGCGTTACGCCACTGCTGAAATCCACCCGCATTTGGCAGGTGTTAATGTCAAGCACTGTGTTATACTGTATATGGTTGCATTGGAGCATATAAATTTTTTTTTTTTTACTATTTTCCTCTTGCATTAAGCAATTTGAATCAACTTGCCAAAAATTGTTGTTTGGTTGCAGTGATGTTTCTTTTGTTTTGATCCATTTAAATGACAAATATTAAAAGTAAAAAATATATTCAAAAAAAGAAAATATTTACTGTAATTGTTTTAGTTTTATCTCACAAGATAGCTTCAAGTAGTTATTCTGGAACAATGTTACTATCAAACAAGGTAAATTGATATTGCAAACCACAAGTAGAGAAGGTAAACCGGCAACACCTGTTGATCAGAGCTCAAAGGAAATAGGTGCAAGGAAATGAATGCAAAATTCACATTTTAAAATGAAATAATAAGAACTGAGTCTGACAGCTAACTGTGACTGAAATCTACCATTTAAAACCAGTATAAGTAAGACTGGAGAGCCAGCCAGTGAGAACTAACACCAATGAACACCGTAACCAACATTAGAAATGCATGCATTTAATGCAGTTAAACTTCAGAAACTCATCCTTTAAATGAGAAACATTCTTTTCTTTCCTCCTTTACCAGCACAGCTCAGAAAAAAATACCCATACCTTGTCTCACCCCACACGCCAGAGCAAACAAGATCAGCGTAAAGCCAGTCCGTCGACCATCCTTCCACTTAGCTCTTCCCATTAGAGAAATTCCTCAACTCATTACAGGCGCGGCCGGTCTGCCAGCCGCAGCTTCCAAGCACCTCGCGCACAACAGAGGATCAGTCAGCCACAGAGGTCTCCATGGCAACAGAGGACCTAGCGCCCCCCTCTGGCATTATTTATGCAACATTTCATCGCCGAATGTCCCGCCCACCAGCCAGACAGCCAAAGCAAGCCTCCCTCCAATCACTTTCCCGCCTGCCCTCCCCCCTCCCCTTTTCACAGGACTATTTGTGCCCGCCACCTCAAAGACCGGGCGAGAATTTCGAGTGCCTTTGGGGTGAAACGCTAAATGCCTCTCTCCTCTATTCTTCCTCCACCCCCCCTCCATCCATCCCTCGGCGCTCTGAAAAGCCTGAGAACTTTCACTGTCTGTTCCACATCAATACGAGCCTGGAAGTCGGCGTTCCTGAGAGAGCCGGAACGATTTATCTAAAGAGCTGTCGGAATATGTTTAAATACAATGGAGACCCGCAGAGGCAGTGTGTACTATCGGAGAGAGGGATGCCAGAGCGTTTCGGTGGCCAAAACTTCTCCAGCCCTTTTAGCGCTACCAGATAGTCATTATTTATTGAAAGGACACTATTTCACAGCATACGGCTAAATGACCTGTATGGCTGCAGTCAAAGTAAATGAGAGACGGTACTGCATTTAACTAAGCCAATCTAAACATCATAAAAGCAGGGGGTTCAGAGGTTTAGTTGCTGCAGCAACAAGCAGGGAAAATAAAATGAGAGCGAAATGTTGCTGACCGCCTGCTTTGTGTTCCCTCAATAGGGCTGGTCAGTGATGAAAGCTGATTGATAAAAGGTTACTCTCGCTGTTCTCATGCATACCAAGTGCGCTGTCACGCTCTCGTCTGAAAAGCTCCTCTCTTCCTTCTGATCTCTCCATCCTTGCAGGTGAGCTGGAGAAGATGGTCTGGGAAGATTCAGTCACGCCACTGCTAAACGAAAAGGAACTGAGGCGTTCTTTATCAAGAATTAGATTTTTGCAGTAAAATATCCAAAAACCACCAGGTCAGTGATATATATTTTGTTCAGTTGAGCACTTACTAGGCCTGTCACGATAACAAATTTTGCTGGACGATAAATTGGCCAAGAAATTATTGCGATAAACGATAATATTGTCGTTCTGAGACCATTTTCATCTAAAATAATGATAATGGCATAATAATGCAGGTACACTTTTTCAAAAATCAATAAACTTTTATTTCTAAAGACTATTTATCACTGAAAACAGAAAGCATTGTAAATATCCCCAATAAATGAACAAAACAACCAAAACAAAAAACTGCACTTGAATAAACAGCTGGGAAAACTGCAACGGATGATTGTGTTTTACGTAGTGCTGGGAATCGATTAAAAAAATTAACTAATTAATCACATTTTTTTCCTGTAATTAATCACGATTAATACGTTTTTAATGTTTTGATATTGTAATCATTTCAGTTACTCTCCAAATCAATGTAAAAACAATTTATTGAGAGTATATGTAATATGTGTATTGTCATGGTTTTATGAATGAAGGCCAGTATCACTGATGTCTCTATGAAACAATGACATTGCATTACAGTATAACTGAAAGATACCAATTTCAACATTTATTAGGCTTTAAAAAAACATCTTTTAATTTAAGTGAACTTAAAACAATATTTACATAAATCCATTATAATAAATGTTATATTTACCTGTGCCTGTTAGACATATACAGAAATGTAAGTTATCAACACATTTCTTAACTGCATAAATAATAAATTATATATCAATAGACTGATAATCATTCAAGTTTCAATTTTCTCTGTTTCCGTTGTTCTTTGATGAACATTAATGATAGGCATCATCAGTGCTCCTGTCACTTTAAGAACAGCCGCTGCCGAACATAATGCGGATCTCACGCGCTGTCCTGCGCATCTCATTTCCTCACAACCCTTTACGTTCATTTAAGACGTTATTTAACTCATTTAAGACTTCTTATATGAGAATACTCAAAATTATTTGTTCATGAGCAAAAGTGAACTCGATGTGAGCAGCAGACTGACGCGAGTCTATCTGTGCGTGCGTGTGCGTTATTGAATTATTTTATTATATATATTTAATAGTATTCAATAATATTAACACTGCCGTTCAAAAGCGGGGTCAGTATGATTATTTTATTTATTATAAAATGGATGCATTAAATTGACCAATAGTGACATTTTGCATTGTTACAAAAAACATTTATATTTCAAAAAATAAATGCTGTTCAAAAGAACAGCATTTATTTTTTGAAATATAAATGTTTTTGTAACAATGCAAAAAACATTTAAATGTGAATAGATTTTTTGTGAATAGATTTCTTGGTTCTATTCACCAAAAAATCCTGAAAAATGTATCACGGTTTCCACAAAAACATTAAGCAGCAAAACTGTTTCCAACATTAATAATAATAATGATAATATTTTGAAGTGTCAATATTTGTAATAATATAGCTGAAGACTGGAGTAATGATGCAAATTCAGCGTTGCTATCACAAGAATAAATTACATTTTGAAATAGATTTAAATAGCAAATTGTTTTTTTTTTTACAGTTTAATAATATTTCACATATATTTTTGATCATATGTAGTTTTGTTGAGAATAAGTGACCCCATATAATCAACCCCAAACTTTTGAACAGTATAGTGTATTTAGTATTTTCCATGGGGCTGTACATGCAGGTGAATGAAACACTATGAGACTAAAACATGATGCTGAACCCACATACGACTTACTACAAAAAGCACACAATCTTTCTACATACTTAACATCTCACAAATAAATTGTTCTTGTGTGGTCTCCTTTAGTGATTCTCTACAGCGAGGGTTTCGTTTGCACTGATCAGCCCAGGCAGAGAATATCCTATTTCAGCCCCCCAGGGAAACCACCTGTATCCCCCCACAGAATGAACAATACGTCATGTGATCTGATGGCTGAGAGTACCCTTCCATCTCTCTCAGGTGACTGTTTCAGACCAGGATGAGAAGTCTGAGGTCGTCTAACCTGGTGTTCAGTCACACATGCAGTACTGAAGGATTGCCCTTGTCAGTCAACTTCATGTCAGGATTCAGGGCACTGGCCTGTTACCGGTTAAAAGCGGTTTTCATGTGTTATTTAGCATGTCAAACACAAAGTTAAGTGCTTGAACTAATAGTCTGCTTGAAAAAACAAAAAAAACAATTCTTGCCTTAAAAGCATCATTAATGACTAGTGGAGTTTCGTCATATGATTTGAGATACTTTAAACATTTTAAAACCATGAAAATTAGCTTTGAATAGTTTAAATGTCAAAACATGAATGTCTTTTAATGCAATACTGTGTCTAACAAAAAACCAAACCAAAAAAAAAGACCTTAATATACTATTAGTATCAGTATATTAAAAAAAACTAGTCCCTTTGACTATTAACTTGACCTGAGTTTGACTCATATTCACTGCTTTAAAGAAAAAATAGGGGTAAAAATAGGGCTTATTAAACACCTCCCCTACATTATTTGTATTCGTTGTGAATACGCAGGCCACAAGTAGTAATTAGGTGGGTTTGCTTTTTTGGATCACTTTTACTCAGGACATGCTAGCTGGCAACATAGGATTCCATTCATTATGCTAAGCTAACCTAGCAGCGACCCTGCCAAACTAAAACAATGCATGCACTGAGACAAAAATGCATTTGCCCACATATCTAAATGTAGAAAAATGTTGAATAAGCCCTATTTCTAAAAACGGTGGAGTGTTCCTTTAAGGTTCTTGTGTTGATATTATGCTTTGAAGAGTTAGTATGTCACCAAAGCAGGTTGATAAACAGGAACATTACGTAAAGCATGTGAGTTATGACTATGCTAATGTGCCAGATCACTGTGTAATATCATAGCGATATAAAGTGACATTCAACATTCATTTATATGCATCATGTCAAATTATACTGTGATGTAGAAAGATAACAAAATTGCAACGGGAAAGACGTTGTAAAAATTGTCCAATTCCCAAACGTGTTTCTACCAAACAACAAACATTAGAAATATCAAAACAAAAATCTCTACCTGTTTTCTATTTTAAGACAGTTTGATTACGGTATCCTCAGAGTGGGTGAATTTGGTTCACATGATCCAATAATTACGTTTCTGTTCAGAGAACGAGAGAAAGAAAAGATGCGAAAATAAAAGACTGAGAAAGACAGTGACGTGAGAGAAAGAGAACGCAGACATCATCAGCATTCTGTGATGAATGGCCCAATTAAGTCAGTTCAAACCACGGCCTCTGCCTGTCACGTCTGCTCTTCAACGAGACTAAGAATAGCCAATTTACCCCAACACACATAAACAAACTACACTGGGCAAACAGCCTTTCCCTTGCCAGAGGAGGGAAAAAAATACACTGTGCTTCTGAAAAAACTCACTTAACCTTTACAGGCCGTGCTAAAGAAGCCGGCGATGGATTAGACTCACTCAGGATGGCACAAGGAAATTTATCTTCTGGAATTATCATGAGAATGATTATTGTTTAATGTGACAGGACGGACATAAATTAAGCCAACAGAAGATTTCAGGCATCTGATACAGACATATGTGAACAGCCCGGCAGTATCTCACTCATTTGTTTCCCTCACGGTGACTTGGAGATTACTAAGTGTCAAATGGTTCAGTAAAGCGATTCGAGTCCCATAGCTAAATAGTTATGACATTCCACAACATCTGAATATCTGAGCTACATTGAAAACAGCTTAAAAACAGGATCGCGGACAGTGACGGATACTTAAGTCTAGCTAATATCCATACGCCGATATTCATTTTCATGTTATGGCTGATAACTATAATTGCAGGTACATTTGGTGTCCAAAGTCATTATTTTTTTCTGCTTTTTTCAAATGGTTATATTTTGTATTATTTTAGTCATGGATCACAAGATGTTACAGGCCATAACAATATAATATTTTCTGTCTTATAGCTGAAAATCATGATTTCTTGTTGTCCAAATTAGTCAGTGTATTTTTTCCATCATGTATGATTGTGTAATCAAAATATTTGATTACACTTTTCTTTTGGTAATATTTCATTTATTTTATTTATAAAAGACCCAAATAGTAATTTTCCTAATTCTACAACATTAAATTTTAAAAAAATAAAATGTATCCTATAGAATTGTGTCCATAAATCTTCAGAATCTGTCGATTCTGTTACCGTACCATACTTTGCCTTTAAATTGATGGAATTATCTGCCACAACAATGGTACAGGAAATGATGTCACTTTCCCCCACTGATCAAATCTGAAGCACTGAAAGTTATGTGTGCTCTCTCTGAGAAAACATTTTCATCTAAAAAGTTCTTACACCAAGAGTTATGTAAAACATTGAAGTTGTTCCCACAATATCAAAATGACAACATAATTTATCACTGATCACATAGTGGGTTGTGATTTCATTAGTGTGCAGGTGGAGTCTTTCGCTAAAAAGATAAAAATCGCCAATTCTGTTACCGTCAAACTCTGTTACCAAGGTAGAGTAACAATGTTGACAGTATTTAACAGAATTGACAGTAACAGAGTTGACTAACAATACTATAACGCAATCAGTTTTTTCTTTAAAAGTAAAAAAAAAGCTTGCGTTTGGAAAGCACTGAATTATTACATTTTAATATGTTTTCAATTAGATACTAGAAAGAATTTCTGTTAGTGAACAGTATTTTTCCCTTAACTTTTTGAAATGCAAAATGTATCTCCAATTATAGAATCACTCATATGTTTGCACGTTATATAATACAAAGACATTCAGTCATTTGTGGCTAGTGTCCAATTACTTTTTGAGGTTGATGTATGCCTATTATATATAAATATGGATTTTTTTCTGTCAGCCACCCTGATCTCTAGATATGGTCCACTGATCACCCCATATCTTCAACCACTACTTACAACTGACAAATATGCTAACCGTGGACCCCAAGGTCACACACACGCACTGTAGCATAAAACATGGCTTTTACCACCAAAAAAGAAGTTCATGCTCTTATGAAGTTAGACTACTGGCACAACAAAACAGGATCTTGAAATGTCAGCGACCAAATGCCAACTCACAGTTATGCGTCTGTGCTTCAGCACTGAACACTCGAGTAACTTCTAGCTGGCTGAATCCATTCACCTTGATTTGGTTCCACATCGGACGTTAATTCATTGATCCTCGGAGACATTTGTTTTGATATACTAAGCCCTAGAAAGGCAGGTTCTCAGTCTCTGTCTCAAGAGAACAGCAGCATTGCTCAACACATTCAGTGAAACTAAAGAAAAAGCAAAAGGTCAGCTGAAACGCAGGAGAAAACAATATAACCGTCACAGGAGAGAAATCCCTTTTTTCCAGCACTTTTACTCTTCTGGTGCGCTGAGCAAGTGCGAATGTAAAGAACTGCACAGCACATGCTCTCATAAGGGTGGAGAGAGTGACAGGTTCAGAAAATGAGCTCTGGAACGGATGAATATATCTGGACTGAGATATGTGATGTGCATCGCTGGGCTTTGAAGGATGGGGGATTCAAAAGTCAGTCCTTGACAAAACTTTATGTGTGGGAATAAAAAAAGGGGGGATGGGGTGTCTCTCTCATACATCTGGCATGCACACATAGGCGTTCAATTAGAAGGGCAGTCAGTTCACATTTAAAGGGTTAGTTCACCAAAATCACCATCATTTACTCCCCCTCATGTCATTTCAAACCCGTAAGACTTACGTTCATCTTCAAAACGCAAATGAAGATCTCGAATGATGCTCAAGAAAAACGTGCTTTTCTCGTGGGTCTGTGCTGCGACTCTCGTTCAGCTCATGCTGAATTGAGTGGATGTGGGGGGGGGTTAAGCTGTGTAACAAAATATCGCAGTAAGCCTAGATTTGTTGGATGTGACAAACCTTTAACAATGCAAACCAGGATCAAACCACTACATGTCTTTATGTACCTTGCTTTGTGCTCTGGTGAGCAGTCATGTTGGAACAGGAAGGGGCCATCCCCAAACTGTTCCCACATAATTGGGAGCATGAATTTGTCCAAAATGTCTTGGTCTGCTGAAGCATTAAGAGTTCCTTTCACTGTAACTAAGGGGCCTAGCTCAACCCCTCAAAAATCGACCCCACACCATAATCCCCCCTCCACCAAGCTTTACACTTGGCACAATGCAGGTAGGCAAGTACCATTCTCCTGGCAGACAGAGAAGTGTGATTAATCACTCCAGAGAACATGTCTCCACTTCTAGAGTCCAGTGGCGGCGTGCTTTACACCACTGCATCTGATGCTATGCATTGCACATGGTAATGTAAGGCTTGGATGCAGCTGCTCGGCCATGGAAACCCATTCCATGAAGCTGTCTACGCACTGTTCATGAGCTAATCTGAAGACCACACAAAGATTGGAGGTCTGTAACTATTGACTCTGCAGAAAGTTGGTGATTTTACATTGCCTACCACTTTGTGGCTGAGTTGCTGTGTTCCCCATTGCTTCCACTTTGTTATAATACCACTAACAGTTGACAGTGGAATATTTAGTAGTAAAGAAATTTCATGAATGGCAACCTATCACTGTACCACACTTGAATTCACTGAGCTCCTGAGAGCGACCCAGTCTCATTTAATTTGGAGGGGTGTCCCAATACTGTTGGCAATATAGTGTACCAGCAGAGGCAAATGAGACCATTCTAACTAGCCCAGCTTTGACCTTTAACATCTCATGACACCTAAAGACCAAGCCTTGATTAGCATGCGGTCATATGAAGCTCAATTAAAACGTTCAAAAACCTCTTCCTCTTCACCTGTGATAGGAGACCTTTCTGTTATCTAAGAATGTGCCGTTAGGTTTTATAATCTCTTCTGAAGTGCACTTGAACTATACATTAATCTGCTTCACTCTTTCCCATGATTTATTGGCCAGTGCTAAAGAGTAATTTGTTATTTCCCATGGCATTATGATTAACTGCAGATGTATAATCAAAATGACTTTAATAAAATGAAAATAATAAGGTGCCTTTTTAAGTGCATGACCTCTTGTACATTTTAAGAAATAATTAAAGTGTATAAAAATTGGCCAAAAGTTAACAGTTCCTTCAAATTCAATCTATATATTTAAAAATGTATTAAAGTCCGGTAAAAAAAAAAAAAAACTTATATACAGTAGTAAATCTTCTCATTTATATTTAACACAGGCAGACTGGCACAATGGCAGACCGGCATAATCAAAATATTAATAATTCTGGTAACACTTAATAAGCTTTCATTTGATAACATTAACTAGTTTAACATTTGATAACATTAACCAGCCTTTACATGCATATTAACTTTAATGACATCCCATTCTTAATCCACAGGGTTTAATATGGAGTTGGCCCACCCTTTGCAGCTACAACAGCTTCAACTCTTCTGGGAAGGCTTTCCACAAGGTTTAAGAGTGTGTTGATGGGAATATTTTTTGACCATTCTTCTGGAAGCGCCTTTGTGAGGTCAGGACGAGAAAGCCTGACTCACAGTCTCCGCTCTAATTCATCCCAAAGGTTTTCTATCGGGTTAAGGTCAGGACTCAGGCCAGTCAAGTTCCTCCACACCAAACTCGCTCATCCATGTCTTTATGGACCTTGCTTTGAGCACTGGTGCGCAGTCATGTTGGAACAGGAAGAGGCCATCCCCAAACAGTTCCCACAAAGTTAGGAGCATGAAATTGTTTTAAATGTCTTGATATGCTGAAGTGTTATTTTACATTTAATTACTTTCATTTCAGTAGTATTTCTTACCTGAATATACTGAGCCATGTTTATTTAATTTGTCTCTTTATTCTATTGTATTTATTTGTGCTATTGTTTGCAATATGTTTATTTGATATTTTATTACAGACTTTTTACTTGTCTTTTTTATGTAAATGTAGTTCAATGATTCAAATTAAGCCTCCCTGTGCAGTGTGTAAGCTATTACAACAAAATTACCCAAATTATCATAATGAGATGAAAAATTATCTGCATACATGGCAGTTTTACCAGTTATATCGAAAATCAATATTTTTCAAGGTATCATACTGAAGTTGGAAATTCCAGTATTGTGACATCCAGTGGGGATGTTTTTTTATGCGACTGTCCAATACCAAATGTGATGGTGGATGAAAACACTAAAATAACACTGATTCTTTGTTAAAAGCAATGTCTAATGATCGACTAGTTCTTTCTAGTTAAATGTTACATCACACAGCGTTCACACAGAGAACTCTAATTTTTTTAGGCCTATCTCATTAGACACTGGCATGGTGCATGAGAAACTGAATCCTGGGACGGATGAGTTCATGATTAAATCTTCAACATCAACAACGCAGTGCAGAACTAACACAAAGAACATGCACCGCTGGAAAGATGATATTGGCTTCCCACTGTTCCTGTCTCATTTGAGTTTCACCTAACACAACGTGTCGCCATTACTGGCATGCTCAATGGCATTTCTAATCAGTACTTTGCTTAAGGCTTCTGAGGGGATGCTGGGGAGATCATTTGTTAGAGAGATATGCACACACAGCTAACATTCTTTTCTGGTAATTGCCATTAATGGTTACATCCAGGCAGGGCTTCTCTTCATAAAAAACCCATAAACAAATGCCTCGGCAAAGTTACCAGTGCTCAAAGGAAGACGAAATATGTTAGTGACGCCGTGGGCCAAATTATACAAAGCGCCTCAAGTGTTAATACCTTGTCCTCAAATAAATCCGACCAACAAATCAAATTTCACTTTTTGCATTTTGGTTTGCCTTTAATGTTATCCTTGTAAGGATTGTGATACAGTGGCCTAATACAGAAATGTATTTAAAAATGCACTTTTTTCAACTGTTTTCAACATTAATAATAATAGGAAATGTTTCTTGAGCACCACATCAACATATTCAAATTATTTCTGAAGGATCATGTGACACTAAAGACTGGGGATGCTGAAAATTCAGCTTTACATTTTGAAAAATATTAAAATAGAAAACATTACATTACTATATTTTGATCAAATAACACGCTTAAAATAGTTTGTGGCGTAACTGGTGGTTGACAAATGAAAAAGAAACAGCCTTAAACCTAAAATAACAAATTCATTCACATTATAGCACCTTTAGGCTGTAATCACCTGCATTCACAATTAATATAGGACCTCTGAGAGCCAAGCTGCCATGGTTTTATCATGTAGCCTAGGAACTGCCTGCTCTCCAGTGGTGACAGAATGCTTAATGTCTGTCTTCACACCCCTGATGTTCACATTTAGCTTTTGCGTTACTGTTTTACATTCACATAGACTAGTCTTTCTTCTTCAGTCCATTATTTCAATAGGTTGGACCCAGCACTGCGTCTTTCATCTGGGGGTCAAAGAGATTAGAACGTTTGAAGTGTGCCAGCCGCTAGCTGAGGGAAAAACACTAGTTCTTATGAGACCCGATGGCCTCAGCGAGAAGTAAAAGACAGACTGCAGAGAGAGAAAATGAGAGGGCTGCTTTTGAAACAGCACATATCGGTGCTACGTGATGACACATATGCATTGCGAGTGACAAATAGTTTAACAGTAAGCCACAGTTTAGGGCCAGGTGTATCGAGCGGAAGTATTGTACATCAACATCAAAAACAAACATTTTTCTAAAACCTCTTATCAGCTCTTGACTAAAAAACATTGTTTGTGGGGTAGTGCAAAGCAGGTTGGTACTGCAGTGAATACATAAAAGCTTTATGGGAAATCTAGAGAAAGGAGTTTGCAATATGTCTGTCCCAAAACCCGCCTTGCTGTCTATATAGGGATCTACCTGTAACAGCAGCATTCTAACCCAAATGGAACCTAATAAGTATATGATTTGGAACATTTAACATTCAAGGCTCTAAAATCAGGGTCCATAAAAGTACTAGTAGGAATCTGTGAACTGGTAAATAAAGTGTACGACGTAATGTACTGATTATGATGTCGTGGTTTTTTCACTTAGCCAAAAAAATAATAGCCAAAACGTAAAAGGCAATTAAATTGATGTCTAAACATGGTCCATTTTTCTATAACTTGTTTAAAGTGAAAGAAAATAACATTATTTGACAATGAAATAAGTGAAACAACAAACAAATTGGAGATGGCATAGTCCATTAGGGTTAAGTAATTAGCTTTGTCAATATTAGCTTAGCACAACATGAATGCTGTTCATTTTATAAATGAAAGTTATTTTAAAGTGTTACCATGAAAACCTTGCTTTGTCAGGGCATGCCACACAAATAGCCGTAAAACTTGACTCGACAATGGATTCCAATAGTCTTTCTGTTAGCATGTTGCTATGCTAACAACATGATACTCCAACTAAGTAAAAGGGTGTTTTTTGGGTGGCAAACTTCTGAAACTTTTTTTAAATTCTAAAGTTGTGTTCAAATATTCAAATGAAACCTACACTACTGCTAATAAATATGAAAAAAAACTGTATGCTATCAGAGTTCTTCACAATGTCTTCTGGTATTCATTCAATGCTGCCACATTAATTCCATGCAAGGCCAATGCTTTGTAATTAATTTGTCTTATAGGGAAGCATAGTTTTATGTTTGTCACAATAATTCCACTATAAACAATACGTTACTTATTACCTATGATATAGGTTTCAATAGCTGGGATTCTACATTCCTTCACATGCCGCAGTCTCTAGGGAAACAGGGCAAGGGGACATGAATATGAAGGAGTTCTGTTTACCATGCAGTTTGGACGACATATTTGTCAACTGACTGAGGCGGGTGTGTGTGTTTGTGGGTGGGTTTACAGTCAGCACTTTGCTGAGAGATAGGACAGCAGGAGATGTCCCCAGAGGTCATTACACACACACACACACAAACAGCCCTGGGCCGCTTGTGGCAGATTCTGCATGTTGACAGGGGCTCTTCATCTCTCTTTGACCCCAGGAGACACATGCTCCTCACCCTGGATGGTATTACATCAAACAGACACAGGTCATCAGTCTAACCCCTGATATACCTGCCACCTTTCAAGCCAAAGCAAACACGCCCCAGGACGACGTCCTCCGAATTGTGCATGACTCAGACTTTCTGTTTACCAGATAAATTATCAAAATGTTTTCCTAGACCTGTGACATTTTCTCCTAGGTGGGAAAAATTTACATGAGAAAGTAACCAACAATACAGCAAAAAGTTGTGATAAGAGCCAATGCCTCTATAGAAAATAAATACATTTATAAATGATTCAAGCTTGTGTACTATGTATGTGCGTGCGCGCGTGTGTGTGTGTGTCTGTTTTTTTCAGCTAAATATAGGCCAATACATATAAGCTGTTAGTTATTTTTATGTTATGGCTAATAACTGAAATAGCAGATATAACAATTCTATACTATTTATAATAAAAATGAAAAATTGGATATTCCTTTTGAGATTTACTAAAGATTACATTTAATCTTTAAATGTAATAAAAGATTATTATTGTGTCTAATGCTATTTCATGCATTCTGACGTACTGACTTATTGAGTTGAATTTTACTCTGTTAAAGAGTATTTCTGTGCCAAATACAGTCCTTCAGGATTCAAACAAGTTTCAGAAAGTTTTCTTTTTTCGAGTATGGCCCTGTATGATGCCACAAAGGGCGGAGTTACTTGTATGTTGTATGGGCACTTTTCCCGGATGAGCGTGTCCACACGTCGACCAGAGAGCAAGAGACCATCAACGAGCTTCATTCGGCTTAGAAAAGCCGTTGGCAGTCGCCATTTTGTTTTTAGACCACAAAATCAACAATGTAACTAGTGTGTTTTTGGTTGTGAGGAAAGGATAACCTTGCTCAGCTTCCCAAATAACCCAGCGGAACGGAGTTCTGCAAGTTCGTGGTCATGAGTGGAAATGGCAGGCGGTGAGTGAAACTGCGGTTCAAATGTCAGTGCTTTGTTGGCAATCGGTGCGTAAGTGCATATAATGTAAACAACATGAATGTATAGTGAATCGAAAGTTCTTCAGGGATGATGCCATGATGTATTGTGTGTGTGTGTGTGTGTGTGTGTGTGTGTGTGTGTGTGTGTGTGCTCGTGACTCTTTAGCTCCGCCCACTGCACGCCTCCACGAGTTTGGCTGTTTTCAGAAAGAATCGGTACAGTGCATCTGTCTTTTATAAATATGTTCAAACTAAAGTTTCTTTGGAGATATGAAGGATGAAAAACTACTCTATAGGTAATCAAGATTAACATGAGACTGGCAGAAACTGTGTGTGTGTTGTGTTATGTAGCCATTAACTTTAAGTGAACATTAGATGATGTCATTTAAATCTGAAAACAGGGAATATACAATACAATTGAAATATACAATATTGTGTGACTGTTCAATAAAAATAAATGTGTTCTATATGGTCGAAAAACACTAAACACCTGCTGCAGGTCTGATTTGCGTCCCTCAAAAGCAATTGAATGATACTTGGTGGTACTTGAATGCATTTCCAAGATATAAACAGAAACCTGTTAGATGTTGTTTCACAAAATAATTGACCTTCTCAGTTTTGTTGCAGGAGTCAGAGTTGATATGCTTCAAAACCCTGATGTGTGACAGGGAGTGATGGGGCCATTTCATTGCATTCTTAAGCTACTAGACAGCCCTACACACGACATGACACGTCTTTATTATACCCTCTTATTTCTGCTCTCGACAATCCCCAACATCAGCAACAGAGACTGCATGAAGCGATGCCAACAAACCTGGCATACAAAGCAAGTCTCTCATGGAACAACAAAACAAACCTTCACAGATACTAATCACTCCAAGAAGAAAATTACCATTTAATTCGCACAAAGAGCTCTATATTAGCAGGAGACCAGGGATGGAGAAAGAATAAACCTTTCTATTGCTGATGAACTTCAGCGTGAAGCACATAAGAGATGAACTTTAAAGCAAGAGACATAAAGATGAAAACAGACAAGGTGGATGAAGAGCATCTTCTTACCTATTTTCACACCTAGCTTTTAAAGCGTAAACATCCAGACGGTGCTGCTGTTGCTGAGCTTCTCTGTAGACGTGGCAAGTTTATGAGCAACAGTTTATCTGATTTCCATTTCACATAAGCAGGCCGTCGTCGATCTAAACAAATCAATAGCTGTCCAGAACCAAAGAATGACTGACAGGTGTCTATGGGTTGTCTTTATTAACTACGCTGTTGTATTGTGAAAGGTTTTTGTTGATACATTTTGTGAAAAAAGGAAAGTAGTATGAACAGTAACCTCTGGCTATGAATTTGGTGAACCGTTTTCTTCTTATTCACTGAGGCTTGTGATCACAAACATGTTTAAATTCCTCTGGAGGGAAAACTGGAGAACTTCCAGTCATCAGCTGCTCCAAAATGCATGGCACGAGCTGACACGACCTTCAGAGAAATCCTTTCCGGATTAAAAATGGAAATGCATGTGCATATGATATCATATACTGCCCCACATCATCATCATCATCATCATCATCATCATCATCATCTTTACTGCCTGCACTATAGATTCTCAAGCTATTAAATTAACATGGAAACTCTTCAGTGCGGCATATGATCAACTTAATCACCAAGGCTGTATTTATTTGGTTGAAAATACAGCAAAAACACTAATATAGTGAAATATTATTATCGTAAAAAAATAAATGTTTTCTATTTGAATATATTTTAAAATGTAATTTATTCCTGTGATACAAAGCTGAATTTTCAGCATCATTACTCCGGTCTTCAGTGTCACATGATCCTTCAGAAAACATTCTAATATGCTGATTTTTAATCATTATCAATGTTGAAAACAGTTGTGCGCTTGATATTTTTTTCAAACCGTAATACTTTACGCTAAAAACTGGACCACTCGCTGTTTTCATACAGATTACATAAACAGAGAATATATGTTTCTTATGTAAATGACTAAGTAGACATTCCAAGCTTCATAAAGAAATTTCTGTCGTGTCTATGTGGCAAGTTTTCTCTGAGTTCTGAGTATATTTTCACACGCATTTCAGAATGGACTTCACAGGAGACACAGCGCATCCTGTTTGTTTCCTTTATTTGGCGATTTTGAGTGTACATACATAAAAGTAGACACTTTAAGCTTTGTAAAGACATAGCGTTCATGTCTGTGAGGCCAAAGAAAAGTATTTTAAGTTGTTTTACACGGTCATGAGGAAAAATCCGGCAAAACGCGCGGGCCCGTTTCTCGGGTCCCAAGGGTTAAAGTTCAAAAGTACATTATAGGGCTGCACGATAAGGGCCAAAATGATAATCACGATTATTTTGATCAATATTGAGATCACGATTAATTATCACGATTATTTGTTGATTTTAACCAAAACAATTTTTTATTGTCACACAAGCTAATTACATTTACTGCCTTCACATCCATATTGTGCAACATTCCTGCTAATGTACAGATATGTGCATCAAAATAAAATAGGTCCTCTTATTCACCAAAATTCAGTGAATCTCCTTAAAGAATAAATAAAAATAAATTAAAACAATAAAGAAAATGTAGCAAAACTTCAACAGGGCACTATTTTACATTTTACAATGTGTAAATATATGTGTGATCTTGCGTGTAATCTTGCGGGAAAAAAGATGTTTGCAAGCATCGACTCTGCATTGCAAAATCCTCATCGATGTAATGAATTGTCAAACTCATGTACGGATCCATTGTCCTGCTTGACCACAGATCCGTTGTAGTTGCAAAGTACTTTATATTGGCAAGATCACGCTCTATTTCCCCTCTGCGTTTTCTGTACATCGCAGGTAGTGCCACCTTTGAAAAATAATTACGCGAGGGGATCATGTATCGTTTATCCAGAGTGTTGACCAAGAATTTGAAGCCTTCGCTTGTCACCGTGTTTATTGAGCACATGTCTTTAGCCAAATGAAATGCGACTGCATTTGTTATTTCACTGTGTCTTTGAGAGGTGGATGGGTATGGTGATGCGCTAAAGAGGCTCGCTTCGATGGATGTCTGAGATGTTGTGGGATGATTAGTCTTTGCAACGCATTTCTTGGCCCTCATACATTCATCGTATTGAACTTTATGGTGTTTTTTTAAGTGGTTAAAGAGGTTAGTTGTGTTGCTTTGTGGTGCCAAAACAACTTTATTGCACTCTTTGCATATTACCTGTTCTTGTTTTGTGTCACTTGCCTGAAACCCAAAATGTTTCCACACAATGGATGACGATCCGATTCTCGGGACAAGCCCCTCGGCCGCTCCCTCTGCTACGTTAGACATTTTTTCTTTGTTAAGATAGATTATAGCCTGCTATCTGTTGTGGTATTTTCCTCACGCTACTCTGTCTTCTGTCTGTGACTGTCTACATCTGGAAACTGACTGAGCTGCTGCGCGGTGCAGGGAACAACTCTGATTGGTGCATGGACGCACGTGATCAGACAGTGGCTTTACAGCGCGCTAGACTGGCTTTGAAAAAAAAAAAACACCTTTAATACAAAGCGTGAATGAATGACGCATTTTAAATATCGCTCGATCACGCGAATTTGATCGTGGGAAGCCAAAATCGTGATCGTGATTAAAATGCGATTAATTGTGCAGCCCTAGTACATTATTCAATCCGTTAACAATGTAAATGTCTTTACGGTCACTTTTGATCAATTTAAATGCATCCCTGCTAAATACAAAAATATTTACCTCACCCAAACTTTTGAACAGTATTACACAGTATGTGTGTAAAACCCACATTCTAATCACTTTACTCTATGTAAACCAGAAATCCACAACCAGACATATCGAAATGAGCTTTCCACCTCAGATCTAAAAAAAACAGATCTAAAAAACACTGAGGTCTAAAGCAGCTCATCTACTCTGTATGTTCCAATATTTGCAATAAAGGAAGTTCTTTTTCAAATGTTTGCCAAGGAACCTTATTTATCAAGGATTTGAAGACTGCGTGTATCTACTGATAGCGTGTCTTCTAACCGTCATGCCTAACACAGACGTCTCCTTTCATTTACTCAAGTTAGCCCGCCGCCGTCAGAAGGAGGTTTTGTTGTTTGGAGGAAATGACAGGTGCTGTTCTCACACTTGCACCCCTGAAGCTAATGCAACTTGAGGGCTGAAATTAATTATTCTTATTAATCAATGAACCACTGCAAGTACTTTAGCCTGAGGCTTCCAACAAATCAAAGAGATTTGTAACTACTTTTTTTGTAATCAAAAAAAAAAAATGTCTTCACTATAATTAAAAAGTTTATTCATCCTTATTTACCAGCATATTGGATGATTCCACACTTGGAAAGAGGTACCATAGGGAAGCACTTAAAATGAATAAAAAGAACATTGAGCATTGCCAATTCAAAAGAATAAAGCAGTAAATGAATGGTGAGGTGAAGTTGAATTAGAGATTTACAGGAACAGTGTGAAAGATTAGACTCAACTCAGCTTGTAACACTGATGAAAATGTCAATGAATCAGACTGAGAACATCAAGCATGGAATCTACTGCTGACACTGACCAATACCTCTCTTTCTATTTCTTGCACATAGCATTTCTAGGGACCATAATTGTTTGTTACAATTATGAAGATTTTACTTACCCTAAAGGAATACAATAAGCTTTTACATATTCATGAAGTAAACTTCAGTAGCTCAGGGGAACAACACAATGCTGGTGATTCTTTCAAGCAAGCACAAACCATTTGTCTTAAACTCCTGATGACTGTTAATGAATGAATACAACAAATCAGCGTACTTCGTCCAGAAAATTAAGGGTACGTTTACAAGACAATGGTGTGCTAAAAGCGTTTTTCACGTCCAGGTGACAACGTTGTCAGCCCGCTGTCAATAACGATAAACCAGGGTTTACTGGGAAACTCAAACTGCTTTGTTACGCCAAAGAGGATGCTTACAGAAGTGAGGATAAAATCTTGCATAACCAGCAGAAACATCAGTCTGGACAGGTCTGAGGAACATCAAGTACAAGACACCGCCCCCACGATTTATGAAGAATCAACAACTGAAGCTGAAGATCTGAATGTGTTTTACTGTAGGTTTGAAAAGCCGAGTCTCACACCCCAAACCCACTCAGATTTGCACCTCACACATGCACTAACACCTCCTGCAACCCCCTACTCCTATTCAACCTGAGCTTAAGGTTCTTCGTGGGGGACGTGAGCAGAGTTTTCAAAAAACAGAAGACCAGGAAAGCTTCATGCCCAGACGGTATTTTACCTGCCTGTTTAAAAGTCTGTGCAGATCTTTAACAGATCATTGGAGAAGTGTGAAGATCCCTGCTGCTTCAAACGCTCCACTATCTTTCCAGTCCTCAAAAACTCAGACATAATGACTACAGACCTGCCAATCTTACATCTGTGGTCATGAAGTCATTTGAAAGACTGGTGTTGGCCTCACTGGAGCCTCGCTGGATACTCTTCGGTTTGCCTACAGAGCAAACAGGTCTGTGGATGATGCAGTCAACATGAGACTGCATTATAGTTTGCAACATCTCAACAGACCTGGAACTTATGCAATGATCTAATTTGTGGACTTCAGTTTGGCTTTCAACACCATCAGACCATATCTTCTATCATACAAACTAACCCAGCTTTTTTGTGCCAACTCCAATCTGTCAGTGGATAACCACCTTTCTGACAGATTAGGGACAACTAGAGTTATTCAGGTGCCAAGGCAACACCATCTCTCGGGACCTTAAGTCGGACAATCACATTGACTCCATTGTGAAAAAAGCCCAGCAGAGGTTGCACTTCCTTTGCCAGCTGAGGAAGTTCAACCTGCCACAGAACATAAAGGGGGGTTCGTCCGGATCACGATTCTGCATAATGTCAGAAGGTTTTACAGAAAGAGTGATTTATTTAACAAATTGTTTTAGGCTATTGAGAATTTGCTTCAGAGAATGGGGTTTAGTGTTTTAGCAATTCAGAAAAACTGTAGGCCTAATAATAATAATACTTGTATAGCTGCAAGCAGCAATTAAAAAAATAAAGACCTCCTATATGTCAGGTGGTGATCAGCTGTAAGTAATTACATTTGTTTGGGGTGCAGCGAAGGTTTTCCTACTCATTTCTCTGGTTAGTTAGAGTAAGCCAACGGGACTGTGCTTAGCGCCAGTTCTGGCTACGGCTTGCTGTTTATTGTTTTCTTTGTTATTTTAGTTTGTTTTGTTTGGAGGTTTTCCGGGGGAGAGAGCGTGCTTTTAATCGGTACCCTCTGAAGACTAGTTATAGGTTTTATTTAGAGGTTTGGTTAGGTAGGTAGTTCCGGAGTGTGTGTGGATATTGTCCTTCACGGTTTTCCTTAGTGTTTTTCAAATGGCAACTTTTGATTTAAGGGAATTCACAGATCAAACTGGTGTTGAAAGTTTAGACGAATGTCGAAAAAATGATTTGCTTCTGATCGCTCAGCACTATGGGGTTTCTGTTTCTCAAACACAGCGTAAAGCGGAGATTAAAGCTTGTATTGTGTCTGCTTTGGTCTATAAATTATTTTTTCTTCTATGGAGGATGTTCCTGGTGAAGCAACTGGTCCTGTGATCGGTGCTGCAGGAAGCCCTTCGTTACGTGCGCCGGTTGGTGATCGGTCTACTCCAGTGACTGTGGGTGAGGAGGTAGGTCCACTATTTTCAATGCCCAAATTTGAACCAATGTCTCTTTCTATCGAGGCGTCGCCTGAATTTCGTTCAGATTTGCGTTTAAAAATTTGTTTAGCTCGTCTACAATTAGAGAATCAGGATCGAGCTCAGGCGAGATAAGATGATTTAAAACGTCAGCTTGAAATGTACCGAATTGATGCTGATACACAAGTGCGACTGCGACAGGTAGAGTTGCAGGCTGCTCCAGAGATGCCTAAACCAGTGATTTCTGCCACCTCTGCTAGTGTGAATAGCTCTGAGACAGCTGCTGATCCATCACATTCGCGTATTGTATCTGATAATTCTGTTCCATCCGGTAATGTATCTGAGTCTGTAGTTGTGCCGTCTTCACATTTTGACGTGGCTAAAAATATTGCAATAGTTCCATCGTTCCATGAGAAAGAAGTTGAAGCTTATTTTCACGCCTTTGAACGAATTGCGAGTGCTTTGAAGTGGCCAATTGAAGTATGGGCCTTGATGTTACGGTGTAAACTAATGGGTAAGGCGCAAGAAGTTTGTGCATCTCTTTCATTGGAAGAGGGTGTTCAGTACGATGCTGTGAAAAATGCGATTTTGAGGTCATATGAGTTAGATCCCGAGCATTATCGACAACGTTTCGTGCCACAAAGAAATTGACATCTCAAACGTTTGTTGAATTTGCTTGTGAAAAGGGAATTTTGTTTGACCGCTGGACTAAAGCATGTAAGGTGACGGACTTTAATTCTTTACAGGAGCTTATGTTAATTGAGGAATTTAAGAATTGCGTTCCAGAGTGTACTGCATTGTACTTAAACGAACAAAAAGTCAGTACGGTGAAACAAGCTGCTGTAGTAGCCGACGAATATGCTTTGATGTATAAAATCGTATTTTTTAAGCGTTTGAGTGATTCTGGAGGTTCAACCTCAAAAGAAAACGAGAACGTTTCTGATGTGAAAAAAACATGGGTTCCTAGTAGTCCGAAATCTTGTAAAGAGTGAAGATATTGTCGCAAGGTGGGACATGTGATGGCTGAATGCCATATTTTAAACCGTAAATAGGAGCGACAAGGGTCTCTGTCTGTTCAACCTCAAGGTTCCGTTTTGGTGAAAACCATATCTGCACCTTGCATTTCTACTATTCTTGATCCCTGTTTTCAGCCTTTCGTGTTTGAAGGATTCGTGTCTCTGACTGGCTGGTGTAGAAAGTAAAAAAACAGTACGAATTTTGCGTGACACTGGGGGATCTCAGTCCTTTATTTTGTCGAACGTTTTGGATTTTTCTGTGACTTTTGAGTGTGAAACCAGCACGATTGTGCAGGGCATCAAAATGGGGTTTGTCACCGTTCCACTTCATCGTGCATGGGTTGTTTCTGAACTGGCGTCTGGGTGTTTTGAAGTAGCAGTTCGCTCATTTTTTCCTGTGAAAGGAATAGATTTTATCATGGGAAATGATATCGCTGGTGGTAAGGTTATGCCGTTTATTTATGCAATATCACACTTTTTCTTTTTTTGTTATTATGTGTCTTGTTATATTTATATGTGTGCTTCATTAATTAACAAGTTAAATTCCTTGTGTGTACACACACTTGGCAACAAAGCTTTTTCTGATTCTGATTCTAAAATTACGGTAACACTTTATTTTGATGGTCCCTTTTGAACATTCTGTTGACTATAAGTAACGTTGCACCTACATGTCAACTAACTCTCATTAGAGTATTAGTAGACTGTCTGCTTAATATCTATTATGCTAACACTTTATTCTAATGGACTCTCAACAGACATTCTACTGACTATATGTAACTTTGCAACTACATGTCAACTTATTCTAAACCTAACCCTACCAGTCTACTGAAACTCTACTAACACTCTAATGATATTTAGTGGACATGTAGGTGCAACGCTACTTATAGTCAACAGAATATGTTAAAGGGACCATTAAAATAAAGTGAAACCAAAATTACTTATGTATTAACTAAAACTGAAAAAAAATTGTATACATGTTACCGCAATGTGTGAAAAGCAGGTATCGTATAAAATGCCTAAGGAATATTTAGAATGTGTGCAGTTTTTAGGCAAAGTGTGAAATGTCAGGTTTTTGCGATTAAATTGCATACTTTTCCTAGGCATTCTATACATTACCTTAGGTATTATACAGAATGACAAGCACACTAGGCAAAGTATCAAAGCATGCTGTTACTGGCATTGGACGTGTTTTTGAAAATTAACAAAGAACTACGACATCAAGTAAAGGACGTTTTTACCAACAAAAAAAACACAAAAGCAAAAGTGCCGTTGAGCTATACTTGTTGCAACAAGGAAGGCTAGGATGGCATTTTGAATGGCACTACACTTTCTTCCTGGTCATTGTGACACAGCAACCATCCGGGAACAATAGGGGCGAGCCTCTGTGATGGGAGTGGAAGCTCACGTGTTTTGCTACCGGCACAACCACCGCCGAAACAAAGACCCAAGCATGAGTATCGGGACCATACTCTGCCAGCTGGCCCTTTGGTATTGAGTGCCTAGGAAATGTGTGAAATATAAACCACTTCATGCTTTGCCTACAAACTTCGGGCATTCTATGTTCCCGAGGCATTCTACACAATCCTGGATTTCACACATTGCCGATAATATATACAATAATAGTATAACTCCAATAGAGATTATCGCAATAAAGTAAGTACTCCTCGGCTGGTCATGTGATCTGAAAATAGCGGACGCCATGCATTAATCCGTTCCATGAAAAAAACATTTTTATCATGCTGATATGAGCACATCTAATTAGAGTGTACAGAATTTAAGCATTTCTCAAAAGTACTATAAACTGTTTTAATGAGGGGAAAAAAATACTGTGTGCACCTTTAAAATATGGGCAGGCAGGACTTGCTGATATCTAATATGTGCAAACATCTCTATATAGTATCCTGCAGGCACAAACACACTTTCAACACAAAGGCATTGGAGACCAATTATGTGTCTTCATGCCTTTGGCCTTACAGGCTTCTGAACAAATAACTGAGAATAAAGTGTTCATACTAAACATACAAAGTTTGACAGCTTATGCTAATGCTATCTTTGCATTTGATTACACAAGCCTTATGTTCGGTTTTGACCGACCATTCTTGTGCCTAAGAGCTAAATGAATGCTGATGAGCGTATACTGATGCAAAAGGTTATTTACCTTTCGCTTTAACTGATCATAAAATATGTGGTAATAATTCAGTGACTCACGGACTCAAAAACATGGCCTTTTCTGGTTTGTCTGGATATATTCAATGTGTTTACAAGTGCGATTATGCTTAATAGTCAGAGCGTATAAGTTCATGTAAATGTTTTATTGAGTAAAAGACATAAATTGTTTAAGCACATCGATTTTTTGCATATTATACAGGTTTCAAGCTGTGTATGAGCTGATCTATGACTGTTACCAGCATTATTGTCCACATAAACAGTTAATATATGGACACAACCAAAGAAGTTGTTGAAAACTGACATATACAGTATTTCTCAGCCTGTGATTTCCACACAGCACCTGATAAACGTGTGATGGTAACAGAAGCCGGGCTCACGCTCTGTTTAGACATGTGAATTGTGTGTTAATTATTGTTGACTGGTTGGTGGCATGCAACATATTAGACTGTCATTGGTTATATGGTTTGTTCAGGAAAACTGTAAGAGAATTTAGTGAGATCAAAGTATCTTTATCATTGTTGTTGTTGCCCAGAATACTAAAAAAAGTAGATTTAAACAGTAGCATATAAAAGTCTCCCAGAGTTACATTGCATCTTACCTCATAGCGAGACTATGAGATCTGCAAAGCCATTTCATTTGTATGCTTGGCTTGCTTCCTCCATAAGCATATTTTTCACTATAATGTACTGCTGTGAAACTTGTGTTGATTTGTATGAATCTTTAATGCAGAGTTTATGTTTGAACTTGGATCTGATGTAGGAAAAGTGCACCGCATTGCAAAAACATGTGTGTCTTGATGACACACTGAATGGCCAAAATCATAATAAGAGTATATTTGGAAGACTCTGGATATGTCAACAGATGTGCAAGTTTGTAATATTTTTTGTTTTATGGCTTAAATCATTTAGTTTTTGCATTACATTTGCCATACAATGTGCTGTATACACAGTATATACACCAATTAGGCGGTGAAGTGAAGGTGAAGTGAATAACACTGATGATCTCTTTATCATGGCACTTGTTAGTTGTGGGGATATATTAGGCAGCAAGTGAACATTTTGTCCTCAAAGTTGATGTGTTAGAAGCAAGACAAATGGGCAAGCGTAAGGATTTGTGCGAGATTGAAAAGGGCCAAAATGTGATGGCTAGACCACTGGGTCAGAGCATCTCTAAAACTGCAGCTCTTGTTGGGTGTTCCCGGTCTGCTGTGGTCAGTATCTATCAAAAGTTGTCCAAGGAAAGAACAGTAGTGAACCAGCAACAGGGTCATGGGTGGCCAAGGCTCATTGATGCATGTGGGGAGCAAAGGCCTGTGTGGTCCGATCAAACAGACGAGCTACTGTAGCTCAAAAAGAAAGGTGTCAGATTACACAATGCATTGCAGTTTGTTGCGTATGAGGCTGCAAAGCTGCAGACTAGTCAGGGTGTTCATGCTGACCCATTCCCACACAACAACGATGTTGATGTTTGAGATGTTGACTTGGCCTCCAAATTCCCCAGATCTCAATCCAATCGAGCATCTGTAGCAAGTCCGTTCCATGGAGGCCTCACCTCGTAACGTACAGGACTTCAAAGATCTGCTGCTAACATCTTTGTGCCAGATACCCCAGCACACCTTCAGGGGTCTGGTGGGGTTTTGGCAGCAAAAGGGGGACCAACACAATATTAGGCATAATGTTATGCCTGATCGGTGTATATATTACAGGGTTGTCACAGTACCAAAATTTCAGAAGTCGGTACCAACAAGATGTCCCGGACCTCCAGCAAAAAAATAGGCCTACAACATTAAAGATTCAGTTGTATATTTCCAGTAAAATTAACCAGTACAATTGTGAGGTTTTCTGTGCCAATTTTGGTACAAGAGCAAAAAAATGTTTAATTATGTACTGTAAAAAAATGTGTCCTGTTTTGTCTTTTCCATTGGTTGTTATTGTCATTCATCGCAGTTTCCGATCCAGAAACTTGGAGATGCACCTACATCACCAAATTCATTTTGGGAGGGTTTCTAGAAAAATCCTCCTCGCTCATCTAAAAAACAAACTCCAGCATTTTCAGTTGTCAGACATGACTGGAACTTCAAAAGGGACCGGATTCTATGGTCAGATGAAACAAAACAAAAATAGCTTTTTGGAAGCAAACCCACCAGATGGGTTTGGTGCAAACAGGGATAAAAAGTACCCCAATGTTCATTGTTAAATATACCGTTGAATCTTTATTTTTGTGGGCCTATTTTTTTGCTGGAGCTCCTGGACATCTTGTTCAGATACATGGTATCATGGATTCTAGCAAATACCAGCAGATAAAAAAATCAAAACCTGACGGCCTCTGCTAGAAATCTTATAATGTGCAGTGCTTGAATCTTCCATCAGGACAATAATCCAAAACAAACATCAAAATCAACACACAAATGTGTCACGGAGCACAAAATGAAGCTTCTGCCATGATCATCCCAGTTCTCTAACCTGAACCCTATAGAAAATGAGTGAGGTGAACTGAAGAGAAGAAGCAACGTGGAGTTGGGAATCTGAAGGATCTGGAGAGATTCTGTATGGTCTCCGATCTTTTGTCAGGTGTACTCAAAACTCATCAGGCATTATAGAATTAGACTCAGAGCTGTTATCTTGGTAAAAGCAGGTTGCAAAAAGTATTTAATAAAAGGGTGCCAAAAATTATTTTTTTAATTTCATGTTGGGATGTACTCCCCACTTTCCATTCTTTTACTTCAATGAAAGGTTAGATTTTAGCATTTTTTTAAATGAAAGATCAAAAGGATAAGCAATTCAGATTTATTTGTACAGCCATCTTTGATCATAATTACCAGGGATGCCAATCATTCTGACCACAAATGTCTTCAATTCTGCAGTGCACATACTCTAAACATTATCAAAAAAGCATAAAAATATTTATATTTTAAAATAATAAAACATATAGTATCAAAAATTTTAATCTTAAATGCAATAAAGATAACTTTAACTTTGATCATTTTAAATAACATGATAATGTTATTACCTACATAATCCTAACCCTGAAATCTTTAAAAACACTATTTATCCATTTTACATCTGCACCATATTTAAGATTTTAATTACAGTAGGTACAACAGATTTCTTGGAACAATTATCTCTACACACTTGTAACCTGTGTGTTGTGCTCTTGCAGGCTGCATCTGTCAATCCACTTGCATGTGTTATGACAGATTTTGAACTTTCCAATATGGCGGATTCACAGGCGTATGGTGATAAATAGAAGCAGTCACTAATGTGGCATCTAGATTATTTATTTATTTATTTTACAAAAAAGAAGCATATAAAAAAAGGGAAACCGACAGCCAAATCAAGCTTTAAAAAATAAAATGAATTAATTAGTTTGCATACGTGACTTAATAAATAGCAATGCGGCTTAACGATTGGAGTATTTGTAAAGTAAATTACTACGGCTACAGCAACATACTCATTAGCGCAGCCTGGATACTTTTTACAGAAAGCGCCAGAGTGCTGGCGATGATGAATGCACTGGAAGATGAATGGCTGGTAGCACAAGCAAAGGAGGATGAGATTTCCTTATTTGAGAAACTTTGTCAGTCGGAATTCATCACTGCTGCCGTTTTTCATCTCTGGTCAGAAAGCCAAGTGTCTTTTCACTTGAACACTCCAAAGGGGGAAGCAAAGAGGAAAGAGGCAACCTCTTGACCTTATGTTCTTCAGCGTTCGAAAAGCCATAGCAACTCTAAGTGTGGGTGATGTTGCGAGAATGCCATGAATTAACTTTCAGCTTCGTTTATTACCTCAGCATACGTTTAATCAACATAATTCCCCTCAACACCTCACGCTTATTAGTAACGCAAAGTGAGACGCTCTACACTTGAATCTTAATAACTGTTTTTGCATCCTCCTTGCTAATTAATTTCCTTGACATTGTTTTTAAAATGGCGTGCCTTGACACGTAGGGTTTTGCATGGGTAAGCTTGTTAGACTCGTTTCAGAAGAATATGGCATTAAGAATGTTTCCATCCACCCACAGACTTTTCTTACCTTCTGGTTTCGCTTGTAAATATCAACTATATAACCGTAGCAAACAACCCAGGCTCATTGGAAATACGTGACTCTGCCTACATTTTTGCAAACCCTGAAATATATACCTCCAGGTACGTTTCCCTGCACAATTAAAGAAAAACACATTTTAATTCCTATTGAAATACATTTACTTTTTTGCATTTGTAAAAGTAGACATGATTTTATGAATATTTAAAGGCTACTTTTATATTTTGGAGCATTAAACCCCACTCCTACCCTAAACCTACCCACTTCTCAACAATAAAACACATATCAGACAAATAAAAGTACAGTCACAGGTATTTATTGCAAAAACTGACCAAAACAGTGTTAAAGTATTAACTCACGTTGCATTCCAAGTCTTCTGAAGTCATACGATATCTTCATGTGAAGAACAGAGTTGATCTTAATGTTTTAATCGCTGAAATGATGATCCAATCCGCCGCTCCGTGTGAAACTCTCCACTCGTTCATATTTCAGTCAAATAATTCTCTTAACTCTTGAGCGTGACATGGTCGGTCACGAGACACACAAGAGCCAATGGCATTTTACAATCAAAGCTGACGTAATGACGCAATTGGTCACGAGACATACGACAGCCAATGCTGTCAAAGCTAATGTAACGGCGGCAAATTTCAAATATGATCTTCGGCGGGTGGACTCAACACTGATCGCTTTGGGGATTTTCTTCACAAAAAGCAATCGTATGGCCTCGAAACACTTGGAATATTTGTACTTTTTAAATAAATTGTTCCTGCAGTCGTATCTGCCTGTTATAACCTGTTTTTATAATGCACAAATGGTTAGGTTTAGGAAGGGTTGAGAAAAACAGGAAACGTACCTGGAGGTACATATTTCAGGGTTTGCAAAAATGTAGGCAGAGTCACGTATTTCCAATGAGCCTGGGTTGGTAACAAAGATGGTTAAAGGCATTTTATAAATAAAAAAAGACAAGTCAAAATCAGTCGTGCTAGGTTTGATGTGAATGGTAACAACCAAAAATAACATGGCTGATGTTAAATTGAGACATATTTGAATATGTGGAAGCAGAAATGAGATTTTAAAGCTTGGTGAAGAGGAAATTTTCAGTAAATAACCACTTCCTCACACAAAGCCATTGTAGCACATTTTGTCATTAACCCCCAGGAGTTGGCCGTCGCACCGGCGCGATAGGCTCGCGTTTTTTCTTATCAGTGCCAAAGAGACTCAAATAACTTGTTTTGATTTAAATCATTCAGGCAAGTGTTATATTTTTTTATATAAATAAATCCCTTTAATTGACCTTTTGTGTATAGCCAATCAGAAGGCTTTGCAAAGCAAATACTTTATGGTACCTTTATGAAGTTTTTTTTCTTTTCTCTCTCTTTCATTGTAAGACCTTCCAGCCACATGTTTTCAGTATGGAAAAAGAACAACCCAAACATTTCCCTTTGTATTTCAAGAGACAAACTCATACAGGTTTGGAACGACATGAGGGTGACAAAATGATGATTTATGAGTGAACCGTTCCCTTTCAGCTCTAACCTGAGCTTGTGTGCTGAAATAACGGCTTAATTTTATTCTGTCATTTGCATGAGCTTAGTTGGATGACGGCATTCATATCTGCGAGGGAGAAAGAAAAAAACTGGCGTGACAGAGCAAATTAGAGCTAGTGAGCATAATGAAGTCATACATCTGCAGAATCCAGAGTTCAACAGAACATATATAATGGATATTGAATTATTGGATTGAAGACGGTTTCTTTTCACTGAAATGCAAAAAGTAAATGTTGATTTTGCAACTGCCACATGCCCCATTGATTACACTGTAAAATATTTTTCAACGTTTTACAAGATAACTATTTCAGTTTTTTTACATTCAATGTGAAATATGTACTATATAATACATTTTAAAAGCTTAAAGGGATAGATAACCCAAAAATGAACAATCTATCATCATTTACTCACCCTCATGTTGTTCCAAACCTGTATGAATTTCTTTCTTCTGCTCAACACAAAAGAAGATATTTTGAAGAATATGGGTCACCAAACAATTGATGGGCCTTCACTGACATTGAAAAAATACTATGGAAGTCAATGGGGCCCATCAACTGTTTGGTTACTGACATTCTTTCTTCATATTTTCATTTGTGTTCAGCAGGAGAAAACTCATACAGGTTTGGAACAACTTTTGGGTGAGTAAATGATAACAGAATTTTCTTTTTTGGGTTAACTATCTAGGGATGCACGATATACCAGCCACCATATTGATATTGGTCGATATATGTTAATTTTCTAATGTTATCATTATCGGCCCGATAAGAAAAGTTGGCCGATATATTAAAGCCGAGACTGCTTCAGCTGAAACGCTTCAGATGCGCACTTTTCACCATGATGGTTTTGAATTGCTTGAAATATGATTGGAGTCACTTCAGAAAAGGAAATTGTGCAGAGCAAGTCTGTCAAATAGGCTATCTAAAATGATAATGAGCACATTATAATTGTATGCTTGGGACATGGCTTTTAATGCTGAGATCACCATCAATAAGGCCCTCAAATATTATATAAAAAATGTGATCCCTAGAACTATCCCTTTAAAAAGATACATACTTCTGCTTGTAAAATGTAGCTCTCCACAATCGAATTGAAGACTAGACTAGGTCGCTGATGACCATGATATATTCTGCTTGGGTTTATTTAAGTGGTAAGATGTCAGCTGGCCAATTGTGAGACATCTCGAAGCATGTCAACCATCTCAGAGGAATCTCTGCTGAAAAAATTTCAATACACAGCCCCATGAGTGAGACACAGACTTGCCATAAAACTTTTGATCTAATACTCGATGCAAAATAATTAATTCAAAAGGGAATAAAAACTCTTCCTTAGAGCTTTCTTCTAAAGGAAAAAACAAGAAGCTGTCATTTTTTGCATTTGGATCTCAGCTTTCACATAGTGAAAAATCAGCCATAAGGGATCCATGAGTGGCTAATATAATGGCTTTCACTTCAGCATTAAATCTGCTCCAGGTCAGAACATTGTTATCGAAGGTTAATTAAACTGCTTCAGATAATTAAGCCGATTAACACCTTATGCCAATACCAATACACATTATGCAAGATGAACCATCTCTAACCAGCTTGAAAGATCTTTATTCATTATGAGCTGCAGAATTGCTTTGCAAACCTCAGCAGACAGTGTTTCAGATCAGAAGCCTAGATCTATCTCTAGAAGACACCAGTCTCTTTTAGCCTTCAGTTGACAGATGGCCACTGTTACTATTTTTGATATGCCACATAACTATACTACAGGGCCTACCATAGACATTGAGGGGGATAATTATCCAATAATTAGAAATGGCAAAATTGAGACCATTGTATGTGGGTACGGGAACCTTTTAAATTTGGGGAGGCCAAGTCCAGGCGGAAATCTCCAAAAATTGTCCCAGAGCTAAGGAGGTTAAAGCCTAGTCTGACACTTGGTAATAAACTTAAACTATTTCAGCACTGACAACCTCAACTCATCATGACACTTCATCAGTTACTTCCAGTGTAGACAAAGTATAGCAGCTTTATACGCTATAAAAAAGCATTTTGTCATGCCATTAGTCACACTGCCTGTAGGGCTGGTGTCTCTCAGTGTTCTGGAGCCATAGGCAGGGTGTGTCACTCACAGTCCTCAGAGTTCAGTTCAGAACACAGCTGTTTACTGTGAATGGAAGGAGTTTCAAGGTCTGGATGATTAAACCAGGAGAAAACGACTCCTGACACCTTATTACCATAGTGCCTATAGTGAGGCGCAGTCTCCTGCTGATGGTTCGTGTTGATTTCATGCCTCATTACGCATCCTGTTTAATGATGCTACTGTTTCTCATAGCAGGTATTGTGAGTGACCAGGTGCAGTATCAAATTCAGACACATTCCAAAAATGAACATTAATATCAGATCCACGGTTATAGAAGAAAAAACACAATACTTTAAACCATGTGTCTAACACACTACCAAGATGTCAAAAACTGCACTTGAGCAATAGATCTGTTTCACTATGTAGTGCACTACGTAGGCCCGGTTTCACAGACGGGGCTCAGATTAAGCCAGATTTAGGCCTTAGTTCAAGTAAGTGTGAATGCTGCCATCCCAACCCTGGTTCATGCCAAACAAGCGGACCGAGACCGGTCCGCTTCCAAACAAGCTCTGGATTTGGTTCGAATGATATATGATTGCAGCACAGACGAAAGACATGTAATTGAACCAAAAACAATAAGATGAGACCCTAAAAAGGACAGAACCTGTTTGCATACCTGTTTTTTTCTCGTCATAGTCGTGATGTTGCCAACACAGTTCGGTTCAGGCATCAGAACTGCGTCTCCTCGCAGGAGATCATTTGTGTGTGACGAGGGATTCCTGCCGCACCTTTACACATTTTATAAGCTGGTCCAGGCTATGCACATACAACGAGCGCATCTAGCCCAGCACACAGCATTGTTTTGGATGTTTGATAAGATCCGTCTCAAAACAGGCAACACTTCATAAAAGCTGACTAAACAGGTTGTGTACATATCCCTTTTCTTTGCCTTTTGTTGTTTGATTAACATTAAAACACAGACAGCAGCAGGAATATTAGGCTGCTGTGACTTTAAGACATAATGCACAGATCCAATTTACTAATACTGATAAACATGCATTGTCTTTCTCGTCTGTTTACACTCACTTCATAACTGACTTTGTTTAAAGGATTCTCGCCAAGATGGGCATTTGGACAATTATGTGAGATTTTGTCCGATTAAGTGCAAGACGACGTGAAAGAGAACTAATTTAGGTACTCGCTCGCTGTCTGTGGCTTTCTGTGTGCGCTTCATATGTGTGTGCACAGAATTAGCGAATTGAGATCTCTCTCATGTCTTCTTGCACTTGAATATTTAAATACGCAAGGCTTAAAAACACATGCAAATAATAATCGTTATGATGCAGCACTGGCCCAATCAGGCAAGTGATAAAACCGTCAGCAGTCACGCGCATCAACATTATTTTAGTATTTCATATTTTAGGGTTTCTTGGCCAAAGATAATGAAAATGCTATAAAGATGATAAAAAGCCCTTTTGGTGTAATGATGCCTTCTTAAAACACACAACAATTTAGCTCACCTATTCTACTAAGTGTCGATTCAATAGCATTAATCTTTAACAATTAGAAGTTACACAATGGCTGTTGGTATATATGTAAACATAAAACTATTAAAAGTGCATTAACTGAGAAAAAGTGAGATATCTATTTTCAAACACACAAAACCGACCTGACAATGAATTTCGGAATACGCAGTAGGGTAGCTGTATTTAAGCAGAAGCCGTCTTCTTCCCAGCAGGCTTTCTTTGAGTGACAGGGAGGTGCCGCTTGTCATAAGAGGTGAAGAGGAATGACTGATAAAGAATCTGAGCCTTGTGTTTTCCTCTGTGAGTTACACAGGAGCCCAGCCAGTGTCGTTCTCTTTCCCTCTCTCTCTTATTCCCTTTTCAGAGATTATTCTGCCCTGAGCGAGGCGCATGTGCGCGCACACACACGGCTGACAGCACAAAGGTGGGCAAAGCTGACAGAAGTGAGAAAAATAGCTAAATTTCCAACAGCCGGATCACAAAGCGCTCAAAACTTCTAAGCCGCTCTAGAGAGGATGCAGTGTTAGTCATCATATGAAACTTTGCAATAACTTAAAAAAGGACATGTACGGTATATGAATCCCAGAAATTCTTGAGTATTTAAATATCATCAGAAAGTATTCTTACTGGATTTCTTATATTTTTGGTGTTTCTCCTGTTCTCCACCCCCTTTGTTTATTTCAGCGTTTGCTTTCAAACTGTGCCGTATAATTCTCTTTGTTGAGCATTTAAGAGTGAACAGATGAATCATTTAAATGAATTAATGAACTGGTTTTATGCAAACAGTAGGCAGCAGTGTCTCGAGTGTGCGGAAGTAGTTGGTAATCCAATATTCATCCTGGGAATGAGAGGTAGCGTGTAGCATATTGACACCAACCACATGCTGGGTCTGTTTATGCTCTGTCTGGAGATCTGACCTCCCAAATGATGCAGGAATGGACAATGTTTTCCAGCAGATATGACTTACAGGCAATGGGCTTAAAAAAATACATGCACTGCAATGAAAAAATAACTACATTTCAATTACAGATGCATTGCTAAAGCTAATATTTTACATTAAGTATGCACAATATATCAGTATCATAGGGGTTATCAGACAAAATCTGATGGGTTTGTTTTTCCCGATATTGAAATTATATTGGCCAATACTATATTGTGTATCCCCATTTCCCTAGTTTAACATTTAGATTTATTTTTCCCACGATCTAATGCTCACTTAAAAGTTAATCTTTAAAAACACTAATAATCAAAAAACACTGTTACATGTAAATCATATTGTACATTATAATGTTGTATAGGAAAGGGATGCACCAATATTGGTCAGAATTTTAATAAGCAGATAATAGTTTTCATGTCATTAACTGATACAAGGACGGAATTATTGTTTGAAACAATTCTGTATAAATAAATAAATGATTAAACAGACATTACAACATTATAATGTACAGAATGAAAAATGGATATAACAGCAAATGTAATGGATAATTATTATTAAGTATAATATAAGTTATTTTAAAGACTAAATTTAAGAGAACATTAAATTATAAAATATTAAAATAAAAGCATGAAAATGTACAATAAATCGACTGATGGTGACAAAATGAAACATTAGCCAATAAACGTAAATGGCATATATTATGAATCCCTAGTGTTGTGATGGCTAAATTTTATTTTTTTATGATGTAAATAAATGTATTTAGACAACATATAAATTCACATTTTAAAAGTACACTACGTAGGATTTTTGCAGTACAAAAACCACCAGGCCAGTGTTATATATTTTGTTCAGTTGAGTTCTTACAATGTCCCAAATGTTTCCAACTATTTGTAAATTGTGAGAAAATCACTATTTTTACAGATGAACCGGGATGTGTGAGCATAGCGTGTGAGGGAGTCGCCAGTCAATTGCGTCATTTCTGCGTTACCCTCGTTTCCGTTTTATTTTGCAGAAAAGCTCTTGCTGGAGTGTGAACCAATGTCACAGCAGCCGCCGAGTACTGTCAAAACATCATTTTAAACACACTTAAATGTATCTATATAATAAACAGAGCTGCGTTACTTCACACTCATGAACGGAAAAGCGGAGATTGCGCCGGCGACTGTGTCCCGTCATAATAAAAGTCCAGCTGCTCGCGATAAGTGTGTATGTGTAACAATCGCTCCGACGGCCTTGCTCAGCTCCACAGCACTCGCCCCCGCTCTGCTTCATATACAGTAACATTAATAATCGCATCCATGAACATGATTTCAGCCCGAGTCCTGTCCCGATTCTTTTCCATTGGCTGTGAGGTGAAGACCACATGTCCCAAGATTCTGTGCTCAAACTTGACGTCATCAAACTATGCCTTTGTTTTGAACAGGCGCTCTCTAACGGACGGAAAAGTTGCATAGTGCCCCTTCAAATGTAACAAATTTATAGTAACAAGTATAATTTAATTCAATAACTAATAATTTTAATATCAATGCATCCCTACTTTAGATTCATTGCATCTGATAATGTATCACATTAGCTCATGGATTAAAGCTTAAATACTATCCGTGCAAATGTGTTACAGTCCCTGCAATAAGGTCAATTGTGCACCACTCTCATAGACTAACTGTGACGGCAGCTAGACAATCCTTTCGATAGATAAGCACTCACTGGCTATGGTGGTACATGACAATAACAGCAAGGTATTGTGGGAAGTGATGAGAGGTGCAGGGTTGAAAGGGAGAGGTTGGGGGACACAAACAGGTTCTTTCGGGATTAAAGTCTATTCAAAGTGAGCACCCGTTACCGTCACTGTCAAACCTTGAGCCTTTCTGTCGTACATAATAAAAGCAAGTTGAGCTCAGATTGGAATGAGTCTGTGAGTGTATGGGGCTTTATAATGCAGTTTAGTCACCTGGGAGGCTGCAAGGCAATTGATGCATGTTACAATTCACCCATGAATATAAGAAAAAAAACAAGCATAATGATTGGTGTGAGCTTTACTTAGAAACTAATGAGAAGAAATGAAGGAACAAAAGGAAGTAGTTTTAAATAGCACATTAGGGAATCCTTGAGACACATCCCAGACCTCTAGTGAAGCCCTGTGCCCAGGTAAAGTTCAGGGCGACTTGGGAGAAAGGACAAGTTAACTAGAACACTAATGAGTGGAGAAGGTACAACTACATCATGAGTGGTTTGACAGTGGCTTTTGAATTTGTCCTTACTTAATGACCTTGAGAAAATGAATTAATTCACTGGCGCCTGCAAATTACTGTCAGACCAGCTACTGAAATGGCAGAATGTCAATACTGATATTGCAGTCAAAAGTAATGCATACATACGATCCTTGATTTGATCCAAACAGATTCAAGTGGTTTCAAACCTCTATGAATTTCTTTCTTCTGCTGAACACAAGTAGATATTTTGAAGCCCATTGAATTCCATTGCAGTGAATGGTTGTTTCTGTTTGAAGTCCATAAACGTGCATCTATCCATCATAAAAGTGCTACACACGGCTCCGGGGGGTTAATAAAGGCCTTTTGAAGCTAAGCATTTGTGTAAGAAAAATATCACACACTGGAACACCAGTCTCTCGTGAATGTGCGTACGATAGTTATCGGAAGATATAGATTACAGTTTGTAATGTTTTAAATATGGATATGTTTCTTAAACAGTGCACAAACGCACTGCTTCGCTTCAAAAAACGGCCTTTATTAACCCCCCGGAGCCGTGTGGAGCAGTTGTATGATGGATACATGGCCTTTAACGGATTTCAAAACAGAAACAGCCACTCACTGCTATTATAAAGCTTGGAAGCCAGGACATTTTTTTAATATAACTCTGATTGTATTCGTCTGAAAGAAGAATGTCATATAGACCTAGGATGTCTTGGGATTTGTCGTGTTTTTGGCTGAACTATCTCTTCAAAATTGTCCTCAAAGGGATAGTTCACCTAAAAAGGAAAATTCAGTCATCATTTACGCACTCTCAAATTGGTCCAAACCAATTTTTTGTTTTTCTCTGCTGAACACACAAAAAAAAGATATTTTGAAGAATGTCGGTAACCAAACAGATGGGCCACATTGACTTCCATAGTATTGAAAATAATACTATGGAAATCAATGGGCTTCACAATATCTTCTTGTGAAGAATGTCATATTCACCAAGGATGACTTGAGGGTGAGTAAATCATCAGCTAATTTTTATTTTTGGGTGAACTATCCCTTTAAGGACCAGTTTACTTGCATACATTAAACTGATGTACAGTGGAAGTGATCAGGTGTCTAAAGTTTTGCAAAGATTGGACACATGCAGTTCTCGTGCATCTTTTCAAAATGCTCAGACAAACAAAAGAGCAACTTCCAGCAGTCAACTCCATGACTGTCTGCCTTAGAAGAAAGAAGACACTTTCTGAGACAGGCAGCAGGTATGTTTCTTTTTCTCAGTCTGAACAGAACTGACTAAAACATCCAATCGTGGACCGGTCCTGCTGAGGCTCCCGTCGTCTGCACAAATCGAACCAGACAGTTCCATTCCCCCCAAAATGTTGCCCTTATTACTAAACCCTGCTATTTACAATCACTGCCTAGACATATGCTGCTGTCATGGGAGTTTTCCCACATGGTTCAATTTAATAGTGAAAAGCAGCATGTGAGATTATGAATAATGGGATGTAGCTGTCATTTCAAAATGGTGCACTTTGCATGTGTTGTATATTCTTGATTCTCTGTAGTGTTAATTTGCTGTGTTAGTGTTAATTTAATCCCATTTAATTCCACTGGCGTACACTGAAAACTGCATGACTGAAACGGGTCAGTGTGAACAAGTCTAGTGTTTCTCATTCAGCTGGAACATCACAACATGAGGACGTCATTGTGTGACTATCACAGAACATAAGGTGGATGATGTGGCAAGACAACCAAAAGCAAACCATTTGAAGGTATTCAACTGTGCTTTAAACATTACTTGTTCACTGTATTGTTCAGATGTGCATGATGCAATGAAAAACATCTGATAAAAACATAAGCAATTACGAATAATCAACCAGTCAATACCGGCATGATCAGTGCATGCTATCATGGTTAGGTATATTAAAATGTATAGCTTATATATCAATAAGCTGATATTAATTAAATAAATGTACTCATTTCAATTCAATCAATTAAAATTATCAATTTCATTGGCCAATATTAAAATGTTACAGTATTTTGTCTAAATAAATTATATAAATAAAATATGAAGTAATTTGTGCTACAACCTGTGTTTGTTTTTATCATATACTAAGTATTTATTAAAATTCTTTTATTTTCATACTATCAGTTTTCATTATAAATTTTTTTTATATATTTTTGTTATGCGCTACATTTTACTTTAATATATTTTTTGTCACATGCCTGTCCTGTCTTGTGTGCACATGTGGGTTTTGTTAGTGTGGCCATGTGCCTCTGTCATTGTTTGATCCCTCCCCCTTGTTATCTGATTATTGGTTTCATTTGCCCCACCTGTGCCACCTCATTCCCAGCTTGATTTCTCCCCTTTATATAGCCCTTGTGTTTGTTAGTCTTTGTCGGATCCTTGTAATGTCTACGTCTCCCAGTTCCCCGTGATCTTTGTTGGTTTGTGTAAGTTGTCTTTTGTTTCTTATTATGTGTTTTTTCCCCCCTCGTGGGTTTTTGTTTTGTGTTTATGTTTGTTTTTGTTAATAAGTCCTTTTTTATCTGCACTTGAATCCTCGCACCAGTTTTCCTTTGTGTAAACGTGACAGAAGGATCCGACCATGTCGAGGATTCAGCAGAGAGGACTCGATTCAGTACCTGACCACCTGTTGTCAATATGAGAGGATTCTCCGGTTTCGAGTCCTCCAACTCCTCCGTCAGGAGGGGAGAGAGGTCAGGAAGTCGCCAGGAAGTTCCTGGAGACGGCCAAGGGGCTCAAACTAGGGGACTCGGCCCTCAAGGACCTTTTTAATTATAGTCTAGATGAGCCCCTGGACTGGGGACTCAGGAGGGCCTTTGACCACTGTTCCTTTGAGGCAATGGTGGAGGGCATCGCTCACCAGCAGGAGAGAGCGGCCAGGGAGATGTTCCCTGCCCTGATGGTCCCTGCTCCGGTGGCCTCCACCCCAGTGGTCTCAGCTCCAGTGGACCCACTTCCAGTGGTCCACGCTCCGGTGGCCCCCATTCCGGTGGATCCTGTTCCGGTGGATCGTGTTCCGGTGGTCCCTGTCCCGGTGGATTGTGTTCCGGTGGTCCCGGTTCCGGTGGATCGTGTACCGTTGGACCCTGAGCCGACGGACCCTGAGCCGACGGACCCTGAGCCGACGGACCCTGAGCCGACGGACCCTGAGCCGACGGACCCTGAGCCGGCTGACCCTGAGCCGGCTGACCCTGAGCCGGCTGACCCTGAGCCGGCGGTCCCGTTTCCGGCGGACCCTGAGCAGGCGGTCCCGTTTCCGGCGGACCCTGAGCCGGCGGTCCCGTTTCCGGCGGACCCTGAGCCGGCGATCCCGTTTCCGGCGGTCCCGTTCCGGCGGACCTTGAGCCGGCGGTCCCGTTTCCGCGGACCCTGAGCCGGCGGTCCCGTTTCCGGCGGACCCTGAGCCGGCGGTCCCGTTTCCGGTGGACCCTGAGCCGGCGGTCCCGTTTCCGGTGGACCCTGAGCCGGCGGTCCCGTTTCCGGTGGACCCTGAGCCGGCGGTCCCGCTTTCAGGTGGACCCTGAGCCGGCGGTCCCGTTTCCGGTGGACCCTGAGCCGGCGGTCCCGTTTCCGGCGGACCCTGAGCCGGCGGTCCCGTTTCCGGCGGACCCTGAGCCGGTGGACCCTGAGCCGGCGGACCCGTTTCCGGCGGACACTGTGCTGGATGTGCCGCCCCGGCCGCCTGAACCCTGTTGGCCGCCCCGGCCGCCTGAACCCTGTTGGCCGCCTGAACCCTGCAGTCCGCCCCGGCAGCCTGAACTCTGCAGTCCGCCCTGGCAGCCTGAACTCTGCAGTCCGCCCCGGCAGCCGGAACTCTGTTGGCCACTCCGACCGACTCGGCCACCTGAACTCTACTGGCCGATCCGGCCGCCTGAACCCTGCTGGTCGCCCCGGCCGCCTGAACTCTGCTGGCCATCCCGGCCGCCTGAACTCTGCTGGCCATCCCGGCCGCCTGAACTCTGCTGGCCGCCCCGGCCGCCTGAACTCTGCTGGCCACTCCGGCTCCCCCGGCCGCCTGAACTCGGCTGGCCACTCCAGCCCCCCCGGCCGCCTGAACTCTGCTGGCCATCCCGGCCGCCTGAACTCTGCTGGCCATCCCGGCCGCCTGAACTCTGCTGGCCATCCCGGCCGCCTGATCTCTGCTGGCCATCCCGGCCGCCTGATCTCTGGTGGCCGCCCCGGCCGCCTGAACTCTGCTGGCCACTCCGGCTCCCGGCCGCCTGAACTCGGCTGGCCACTCCAGCCCCCGGCCGCCTGAACTCTGCTGGCCACTCCGGCCCCGGCCGCCTGAACTTTGCTGGCCACTCCGGCCCCTCCGGCCGCCTGAACTCTGCTGGCCACTCCGGCCCCTGGCCGCCTGAACTCTTTGTGTTCCCTGTCCCCCCCGCCCCTGGTCCGTCCCCCGCCCCCTGGTCCGCACCCGCCCCGCCCCTGGTCCGTCCCCTGCCCCGCCCCTGGTCCGTCCCCGTCCCGCCCTGGTCCGTCCCCGTCCGCCTGGTCCGTCCCCCCGTCCGCCCTGGTCCGCCCCCCCGCCCCGCCCTGGTCCGTCCCCCGTCCGCCCTGGTCCGTCCCTCACGCCCCGCCCCTGGTCCGTCCCTCCCGTGCCGCCCTGGTCCGTCCCTCCCGTGCCGCCCTGGTCCGTCCCTCTGCCCCGCCCCTGGTCCGTCCCCGTCCCGCCCTGGTCCGTCCCTCACGTCCCGCCCTGGTCCGTCCCTCCCGTGCCGCCCTGGTCCGTCCCTCCCGTGCCGCCCTGGTCCGTCCCTCCCGTGCCGCCCTGGTCTGTCCCTCTCCCGTCCCTCCCTGGTCTGTCCCTCCCGTCCCTCCTGGTCTGTCCCTCCCGTCCCTCCTGGTCTGTCTTTCTTGCCCCGCCCTCGGCTGATGGAGCGTCTGGTAGCCGCTCCGTAGAGAGGGGGTTATGTCACATGCCTGTCCTGTCTTGTGTGCACATGTGGGTTTTGTTAGTGTGGCCATGTGCCTCTGTCATTGTTTGATCCCTCCCCCTTGTTATCTGATTATTGGTTTCATTTGCCCCACCTGTGCCACCTCATTCCCAGCTTGATTTCTCCCCTTTATATAGCCCTTGTGTTTGTCAGTCTTTGTCGGATCCTTGTAATGTCTACGTCTCCCAGTTCCCGTGATCTTTGTTGGTTTGTGTAAGTTGTCTTTTGTTTCTTATTATGTGTTTTTTCCCCCCTTGTGGGTTTTTGTTTTGTGTTTGTTTGTTTTTGTTAATAAATCCTTTTTTATCTGCACTTGAATCCTCGCACCAGTTTTCCTTTGTGTAAACGTGACATTTTTATTTCAGTTTCAGTTATATTAATTGTAGGTCTTCCAGTCTTATTTTAGTTTATTTATTTTAGTTTACTTATTTTAGTGACTTTGGAATTCGATTCATTCTCTCACTTCAAATCGCAACTCAAAACACATCTGTTTAAAATTGCCTATTCTACTTAATGTCACATGCTTTTTAGTTGTTCTTCTTTTATTTACCTTGTTTATGTATTATTGTATCTTTGTACGGTGTCCTTGAGTGCCAAGAAAGGCGCCTTTAAATAAAATGTATTATTATTATTATTATTATTAGTTTAGTTAGTTGCCAAGGCAATATTTGTTTTAATTATAATTTAATATCTAATATTTAAATGTTATTTCAGCTTTATTTCAATATATATATATATTTTTTTATAGCATTAGTTTTAGTTAACAATTAAATGAATTTAGGTATCACAACAGTCATGTACAATATGGAAAGGATGTTTCTCTAGCCTAGACATCTAGCAACTCTCTATTGGCTTGTGAGCTTGAAAAACCAAACTATAGTCAGGCCACCACATCGGTGGGCGGGCTTTATATAATGGAGTTACGAAGGTTCCGTGTGAATTCCCTGCTACTTCCCTGCTAACAAAGAACGCACTGAAGTCATTCTTAAACAAGGAAGATGTGTTCGGAGTTTTGCCAACCAGATACGGCAAATAATCTATCAACTAGCCCAGCTGATGGGAAAACGCATTGGACTCAGCCACAACCCGCGTGTGATTATTGTCACAGCACTGATAGCGCTCTGGTTGGTTGTAGCGCTATCCTATTGCGTGCAGAGGGAATTTGAAAGACAACCGTTTAACCCACACCTCGGATTGAGCCCTGCCAATGGTGTGTTCTCAGACCCAACATCTTGATGTGGGTCTGGTTTGTCAGGCAATTGTTTCTCTGCAAAACTCTGCAAACACAACAAGTGGTTACCAGAAGAGATAAAAACAGAAATGACAACTGTCTAGATCACAAAGCAAACATCCAAGGGTCACAGATTGTGGATAGTGTAATGCATATGACTTTAAATATCCATTTTAATAATATTTCATATTCACCAAGGCTGAAAATCAATACAAACACTAGTTCATTCAAGCCTACAAAACCTAACTGCTAACTAATTTGGTAACTAAATGTTACCAAAGATCTCCCACTCCCCATCACAGTGAAAGCTGGTAAATTTCTCAAGGTTTAGTCGATAAAGCTAAACTTGTGATTTGGCCTAAAAGGGCCGTATCTGCTCTCCTTCAGGCATGAGGAAAGCACATTCATTATCAGGCAGACTGTAAGCCTGAGTCATGGGCGCATCTATCAAAGCTTAGAGGTGAGAGATTAAAGGGGCGACTGCCAACTTGCCTCTTGGTCAAACGGAATGCTGAATCACAAAATGGCCCCGGCAAAAAGGAGATTAAATCGTATATGTGCATGTAGGTTTGTTTAGATTTGCCTGATTGTATTGCAGCACAGTATCATTTGATATAAGATACACTTAAGCAAGAGGATACACAACTACGGGGCCATTTCAGTACAAGCAAACAAGGATAGGAAATGGCAGATGATTAGGGTGAAAAAAAACAGACCATTTGTCCTTTTCCGTTCTAATACCGTAGCGAGGTATGGATGCTGATTAAAAGGCTTATTTGTTCCTTCAGTAACTTAGGTCAGTGTTATTGAGATGTAAGTGTAGTGCCTAGCGGCAAGATCAAAAGTGAGACGCACAGAAAAGACAAACAAGAACCAAAAACAACCTCTCGTCTTGTGGGCTTGTATGTTCATTAAGACTATCCTGAATTTGCCCGAAGAACTAACTAGTCACTCATGGGAGTCTTTGATGAAGTTCTGCATATTACAAGAGTACATAGACGCCGCTGAAAGGAGACGTGCCCAAACAGAGATGGCAATCAGAGCAAGTGAAAAAACTATCCAGCTGTCCTCAAATATCAAAGGCAGACAAGAGTGAATACAGAATGAAATCCTTGTACTTCCTCCAAAAGATTTTTTCAGTTCACCCACATCATTACATAATTGAACTAAATATAAGGCATAACATTATGACCAGGTGAAGTGAATAACAGTAGCCGCTTTCCATTGCAGATTTATGCAAAACTTTTGCAATATTTTCTAAATGTCGATAAAAAACTATTGCCAAATGACGGTGTTTCCATTTACCGATGTAATGTGACTAAAATAAGTAATTCCATAAATTATGCTAACGTACGTTGGTAGGTTTACTTCTATCCCAGCCACCGCACTAGCCATTATTTTTAATCTTATGGGGAGTTCCTGGTCTGCAGTGGTCAGTATCTATTAAAAGTAGTCCAAGGAAGGAACAGTAGGGAACTGGCGACAGGCTCATGGCTCATTGATGCTCGTGGGGAGTGAAAGCTGGCCCATGTGGTATGATCAAACAGACGAGCTACTGTAGCTCAGATTGCTCAAGACGTTAATACTGGTTCTGATAGAAAGGTGTCAGAATACACAGCCGCAGACCAGTCACCCATGCTGACCCCTGTCCACTGCTGAAAATGTCAACAATGGGCATGTTAGCAACAGAACTGGACCACGGAGCAATGGAAGAAGGTGGCCTGGTCTGATGAATCATGTGGATGGCCGGGTGCGTGTGCGTCGCTTACCTGGGGAACACATGGCACCAGGATGCACTATGGGAAGAAGCCGAGGCAGTCAGATGCTTTGGGCTATGTTCTACTGAGAAACCTGTGTATGCTACTTTGACACGAACCAACTAGCTAAGCATTGTTGCAGACCATGTACACCCTTTCATGGAAACAGTATTCCCTGCTGGCTGTGGCCTCTTTCAGCAGGATAAAGCGCCCTGCCACAAAGCAACATTGACTCAGGAATGGGTTGAGGAGCACAATAACAAGTTTGAGGTGTTGGTTTGGCATCCAAATCCCAGGTCCAGATCTCAATCTAATCAAGCATCAGTGGGATGTGCTGAACAAACAAGTCTGATCCATTGAGGCCCCACCTTGCAATTTACAGGACTTAAAGGATCTGCTGCTAACATCGTGGTGCCAGACAACACAACACACCTCCTGCCTATTTATTTCATACATGTAAAAAATAAATAAATAAAAATAAAACACTATCAAAACTAAAACACTAAAATGTAATGTTGTAGAAGTTGTTAATTAATGTCAATAACCAAGCACCAAGCAACCATAGAGCAGCTCTTTAACAATGTGCTTAAAAACCCAAACACATAGCAACACCCTGGAAACCACCCACAACACCTTAAAATCATGGCAGCAAGTTTTATGCAGGCACACACCAGTCACATTTTACAAATAACTGATCAATATCAATACTAACTGATCAAAATTATTTAAAAATATATGTATTGAAATTCCTTTGGCAGCCTATAATTTCAATACAGAAAAACCCAATTCATGTGAAATGCTAAATATGAAAGCCACATTACAGCAAAGACAATTTGATGCAAAGTAATAGGCTTCAAATGCTTTCATTCCACAGTTAAACTAATTAACAGCAAAATGCATTGAAGATTTCTGATCATAGCCCATTCAGTTAAGGTTGAATTACCAAGGCCTTCATGAGACGCCCAGATTACTAATTTGTCAGCATAAAAAGGTCTCATCCAACATGCAAAACTAATTTAAAAAGCCATTTTTATTTTGTAATGTACGCTGTTAAAAGTAATTGTGATTTTAAAACACTGCAAAAATGTTACAGTGAAATATATATATACCCTATTTAGTATAGTATAGTATTTAATGTAATTTTACAGTAAAATGCTGTTACATGTATAGTTTTCGGAAATGTGTGTGTGTTTAGTGTTTGTGTGTTTAAAGTTTGTTCTCATCGACATGTTTTTGGTGGTTGTCAGTGTATTACAAAGGTACAAAACAGATAATAGTAGCCTTTTTTACTGTAAATTTTTTTTTTTTACAGTATAAAGCACACTTCAGATGTTTTCAGCACATACTGCATCAAATACATAAAAAGAAAAGTGCATAAAGCATGACAGTCAACTGAAGAAGCCAACAACAAATGGTATCCTCTGATAACACCAAAAAAATCCCCTGAATTTCAATGTCTTAAAGGGTAAAATGTATGAGCAAGTGAAAGGAGTGCACCCCCATGAAGCCAAACAATGTTGATGCTGCATTTGCAGATTGCATAATCAACATGCAGCACTTTTTCACTCTGCAGGAGTCGCAACCGACAGTTATTATTTTCACCATGTTGCAGAGAGGACGTGATGTACAACACTAATGTTTGACAGCCTCTGTCTCTGGATTAACACAAATAGTCTGTCAGCTGTGGTAACTCAAGATTGGCCTGTTGATACCTCGAATCTAAACTGAGGAAAGCTCTGCCAATTCCCCGGTGAAGGGCCTCGGGGCTAACAATGCATATGTCCCATACAATCATCTCAAACATCAACTCAGCTTTACTGATAACATTCATATCCGCGTATGTTCAAGGACAGAGTGGAAGAACATCTCCTGTCATGTCTACAAACAAAGACTGACGGGCCAATCGCGTTTTCTCTAATAGATTCTTAACTTTGTGCGTCACTTTGGAAATGATAAACGTTTTTGACGGCGACTCAGCGCACACACGTGTACATGTACCACATTGTCACAGACAGGAATCTACATGCATCCTGGACAATTACAAGCTTATTGCAAACATATGTAAAAACACCCAGTTGTTCTTTCCTGCCATATAAAGAGTCTCAATACCGCTATAGCACGAAATCTTCAGCAGGTGACCGATTCCTGAATGAATAACTCGTACGAGTGCGTTAATCATTACAGTGAATCACAACGTGGTGACAGCGTTGATTCCTGAACAAATAGGAATCAAATACATTCACAGCGACTAATCTATTCGGGTTCCCAAACAAATGAATCTTTTTAGTGATTCACATCACTACTGCGTGATCAGTGTAGATCGATTCCAGAACAAATGAATCTCATGAACTGGTTCTTTTTAGTAAATCAAATCCATTCGCAGTGACTAGTCAGATTCCTGAAGAAATATGAGTTTTAATCAAACAAATATGAAAGCTCTAGCGTAAGTTCTGCTAGGAAGACTTAATTGTCATGTCACTTCTACTTTCATATCTATCCAATCACATTCTAATACTTGGGTATAAAAGATCAGTACTTACCCATTTCTGAGTTAAGTGCTAAAATTAAGTGCAACCATAATCAAAGTGTCAATATTAGATTTTTTTTCTTTAAGCATGATACTGAGCTAAGATATGGTTAAGTAACTTACAAAGCTCAGCCTAAGACAGTTTTCATATTGGGATATATCCACATGCCTCAGGGAGTCGCTTTTAAAAAGCGGTAACGTATTGAAATTGCGTTTGAATGTGTGCTCGCTGCTCTGGTTTACTTTCACTTACGCGATCGTGTGTACTCTGCGAACAGGGAGCGGTGGTGCTAAACATGCATTTGACTACATTAAACATTTGTCTGACGATTCTGTTGCGCAACGAATCCTCCGCCACGGTCCTGTCAGTCTTCTCGTCACATGATCTGCGCACTATGTACGACTCGAACAGCTCGTTTCGGATGAGCTGATGGAATTGAGTCCGCTGGACTTATCCACTGGAATTAAATAGTTTTTATTTCTATAAAAAGCAAAACGACAGTGGAGGCTGTGGCAAGCAGCAAGGCCGAGGGACCGTGTGAACGGGGTGAGGCCGGTGGTGAGTGATAATGAACGGCAGCAGCGCCGCACCGGTCTCGTGTCTCACGGAGGAGCTTGGACGCATAAAATGAGGAGCTAAAGACGACAGAGGACCGGGACTGGATTTTATCTTTTGTTTATTTTTTATTATTGTGCGTCCTTACGGATGGCTGCCGTTTTTACTTTCAGATTGTTTATTTATTTATTAAAGTCTTTTTGAAATGTTCGCTGGTTCCCACCTCCTTCTTCCTATATCAACATACTTCATACTTCATGCTCCTCCCACGTCTCTCGTTCGTCCACCTCGCCACATAAACATTGCCGTGGCATATTCTATCCTAACTTCACCCTCACACTCCATCATGACAATATGACGCGAGGAAGCTTTTCACCTCAAATCTCCCCACACTTTAATCTCGCGAGATCTCGTCACACCCCTAGTGACCAAAATTGTGCCAATCACGAACAAATTGCCAGTTTTGTTTCTTTGTAATCAAGCAATTAAGCTACAGGTAACTTATTTTTCAGATGTAAATAAGTAAGTGTAGTTGCTGACTAGATGTTTGTTGTTGTTTTTCTTTTTTCCAGATATTCCTTCCTCAAAAAATGCCTAACTCCCCAAGTTTGCGGTTGATTTTTTTGACAAGTAGGCCTACTCAAGCAGACAAAGTGAAAACAACAAACACAAAGGATAACGCCAGCAAACAATTTCCCCCAGAAATGCAGTGAGCACTTCTTCTGAATTCATGTACTGCATTATATCATTGCTGTACAGAGGAACTGTGGCAAACAGCATTACCAGGGAAACCTCATTATTGCCTAAAAGGACACACTGATGAGTGACACATGGGCTCAACACTTCTCCCTGCCCCCATCATGCTCAGCTTCTGCTGTTGCTGTACGTGTAATTGCGTGTACATGCATGTTTGTGTATTTGTCGTGTACCTCCACCCCACCTAAGCCCAGTTACAATAAGAGCAAAAGGTCAGTGTGCGGACGGGTAATCTTTCTGACTGTGGATACAGCTGGTCACTGCAGAAGCTATATGCCAATACCACAGATTCAAAATATAAAAGATTTCTTGAAACTTGATATGTCCTTAAAGTTCACTTTAAAATGAAAATTACCCCATTATTTACTCACCCTCAAGCCATCTTAGGTGTATGAATGGTGCGATGTTTAACTAGGATGTGGTGTTTTTTTTTTTTTTAACTGTAAGAAGGGTTAAACTTTCTCCGTAAGTGAAATATGAAAGGCGGTCTGGCCCATGCTAGATATTTTACTTAATGCATTAAATATGGATATTTTTCTCACAGAAACGCATCAAGCCGCTTCAGATGGCCTTTATTAACCCCCTGGAGCCGTGTGGAGTACGTTTATGATTGAAGCTCACAGTGCCTCCATCCAACACCAAAATTCACTCCCATAATAATGCTTGGAAGCGTCAGGATATTTAGTGAAGTTATTAAATGTAATTTCGGGAGGAGTACGCCCATCTAATCTTTCAATTAATACCAAGGTATAAAACCAGCAGTTTACCTCTTCCCGTTGTTAGTTCTTGCAGCATCCCTCCTCCTCCCCTGCTCCTCCTTTTTGTACAATTTTGCCTGTTATGGGGGGCAATTGGAGCTCGGGTATAATATCCTCTCCGAGCCCCTCAATAGCAAACAGCAAGACAAATCTATTTACCACTTTCACTAAGATTATATGGGCACACAAACTTAATATTATATAACTCTGATTGTGTTCATCAGAAAGAAGAAAGTCGTATACACCTTGGATGGCTTGCGGGTGAGTAAATCTTGGGGTAATTTTCATTTTAAACTGAACTTATCATTTAAGGCTCTTAGATGAACAGATTCACTTTAAAGGCAACAACGATGTACTAAAAGCTGAAAAGTTTTTCCTTTTCCTTACAGACAACAACATTATCAGTACGGTCCCCATTGAATCACACAGATCAGCGAAAACGATTAAAAAAATTTTATTCATGTCAAGCTAGTAGTAAATGACACTAAAACACCAAAATGCATAAATTGTTCTTTTTTTAGTTGAAAAGGGTGTCGTGTAAACGTGAAACATGTTGTGAGCGGGCAGTAACAAAAGCTCCATATCAAATACCTAACAAATATAACAAAAAATAAAAGAGCAAAAGAAAGTGACAGCGATAGCCCTCAAAACACACATTTCTTGGATAGGAACCACTGTAGATACAATTAACATAAAAAAAGGTTAAAAGAAACTAAAGAAATTAATACTTTTAATTAGCAAGGGTACATTAAATTGATCAACAAGGGCAGTAAAGACATTTATGATGTTAGAAAAATTCAAAGAATCCTGGAAAAAAAAATTATCACTACAATACATTTAAGGACAAATGTTTTCAACACTTTCAACATAATTACTTGTTTCTTCAGCTCCGAATCAGTGCATTATGGATCACAGGAATACATGACATTTTAAAATATATTAAAATAGAAAACTTCCCATTTAAATTGTAATATTTCACAATATTACTGTTTTTACTGTATTTTTGGATCAAATAACTGCAGCACTGATGAGCAATACTAAAATTCTACCGACCACTATTTTATTATGAAGCTGAATTTGGAATAATATTGATAATAAAAAAATTCTGTTCAATTGCATTTTAATAGATTTTTTAAAGGATAAACCACTATCCTGATACAAATATTCTCAATTATTTATTTAAGCTTTGGTAGAATAACAAAGCTAATCATTTCATTATTTTTCTAATCAGTTTCTACGTTCCTCACACATTATAAATGAGTCTTTATAGCCGGCAGTGGGAGTTTCTGCCATCAAAAAGACCTTTAACAAAATAAGACGCAGTATGAACCAGAACTTATAAAATCCTGGATTGCTGTGTGACAGGTGGTTGGAGAGCAGGAGCTGAAAAATAAAAGGGATCAGCTGAGAAAAAAAGTTGTTTCGGAGGCGGAGCGAGAGATTTTTTTCCCTTTATATTTTGCAGACATGAATGTGCATTTAGAAAGTAAAAAGTGTCCATTTTGATGATTTCACATTCACATTGAGCTGTAAGACTCTTTAAGTGTGAAGTTGAACTTTAATATGTCTGCCACCTAGTGGCAAGTCTCTTTTTTGCAAAGTGCTCTTGAAGAACGTCAATGAAGGACATTTTCTGCATGGTCAATTTCTAATTAAGATACAATCAGTTTGATAATGATAGTGTACACAAAACAAGCCAACATCCATAAACATAATTTTTATGATGTCCCACACCACTTTACCTGGTATCCAATATTGCAATGCGAATGCACACACATTTACAGTTGATTACAATCGCTCAATGGAGTTGATTCTAGGTCAGCGTTCATGCAAACTGTCGCCTGTTAAACTTCATTAGGGATTCACTGACAGCGGTGAGTGAATAAACAAAGCGACAGAAAACTAAACAAACCGCACACAAATACAAACACACAATGAACCGAGCCGCTGCGCCCAGTGTGAGCAAGAGCAAAGCTGGGCTGTAACCCAGATTAACAGACAGACAGGAGGCTGTAGATCTGAAAGGGACAGCAAACTGGCTGTGCAGTCAAGGCAGACAGGTCATGATGGGAGGGTGCGGGGTGATTTTCACAGAGGAAACAGCCTGCCCGCTCTCTGGTCGCTGTGGTGATCCACTAAACACTGACAACATTATGCTGTTCTTCCCTGAGGCCAACCATTACTGACAGGCCCCCGAGGCCTCCTACCGCACACGTGTCTGCTCCATGTGTGACATATTCATTTCTCTTTGTTGCACGAGCGCTCCTCGGTCTCTCTTGCTTGTGCTCTCTTTTCACTCTCTGGCCCAAATGCCGCATTACAGAATTTGTACGACTCCCGTCCTTTCCCGGGCATATTCAGTGAAGGATGGAGAGGGTATGTGTGATATAGCGGCAGTGACAGCGTGTGCAGGCAAGCGAGTCGGTGTATGACGCAGTCGGTGTGTAACACTCTGTTTACCAAACAATGTGTCATTCTACATGTTCATAAAACAAAAAGTCACATTCTGAAATGTGCTTCTGGGTGGATTGCAACAGCCACTGTGAAACATTCAAATCTTCTTTCTACATGACAAATATATGTTATGAAGTATAAACTTTACAACAATTCTCACTATAAACTAGTTGCTTATTAGCATGCATAATACTATGATATTGGCTGTTTATTAGTACTTATAAAGTGCATATTAATGCCTTATTCTGGATGACCATATTCTACATCCCTTAACCTTACCCAATACCTAAACTTAACAAATACCTTACTAACTATTACTAGCAGTAATAGTCATAGTTAATAGTTAGTTAATAAAAGGTTAGTTAAAAGGCAACAAGGAGCTCAGGAAAAAAAGAAAGCAAAAAAACAAAACAATTTACTTAAGTGTCTTTTCACTTCAAAAAATTGATGAATTTAATTCATGCAATAATATATTGTGATTGAATATGTCATTGATACTTTAGATTTTTGTATCAATAATATTTAAATTCATGTTTATGCAAGTATTTTTTTCAATATTTCGTTTCCATTCGTTCAATCTAGTTATACATTTAGACAGTTGTTGAAACCGTGCCCCAAGTTTGGGATGGGATGGGACGGGACGTCAAATTTAATAAATGCATAAATGAATGCATGAATGAATAAATAAAATGGATGAATAAAAGAATGAACGAATGAATATGGATATAATGAGGAGAATGGATTGTATTGAATGAATGATATGGATGTAACAAAGGAGACCGAATCAAATTGAATGAATAATGAATTAATGCATGAATGAATAATATGGATGAATGAATGAATTAATAAATTAATTAATTAATAAATAATATGGATGTAACGAGGAGACTGAATCAAATTGAATGAATGAATGAATTAATGAATGAATGAATGCTCACCTGAATGAATGCATGAAAGAACACATGAATGAATTAATATTATGGATGAATTAATGAATGAATGAATAAATAAGAGGGAAATTAATTAATAATATGAATGCAATGAGGAGACTGAATCCAATTGAATGAATGAATGCTTGCATGAATGAACACATGAATGAATGAATAATATGAATGGATGAATGAATAAATAAAAGGGAAATTAATTAATAATATGGGTGCAATGAGAAGACTGAATCAAATTGAATGAATGAATGAATGAATGCATAAATGAACACATGAAAGAATGCATGAATGAATAATATGGATGGATGAATGAATGAATGATTATTATTATCATCGTTCATCATTATTATTAATAATAACACCATTTATTTATTTATTTGTTTGTTTGTTCAATCAATCTATTTACATAGTTAGATCATCTCCAAAGGCCAGTTATTACTGCGATGTGAAAACAATACGAACGCTTAGAAAAATGGCTGTAACTTGTGGGGACAGGCTCAAAGTTAAGCTCTTGCTCAACAATCACTTGGCAGAATGCTGGATAATTTCCAGACTGAGAGTCAATGACATTTAGATTTATCTGAGGAAAATACTCTCAGAATTGACTGACGCAAGCTTTACTGGCTTCTGCTTCTCTGCTGGTTCCAACTCTGGATGCCCTTTACCGTAAAACCCTTGAGTATCAACAATGCACCATTCAATAAAACAGAAAGACAGGCAGAATGGTAGAAGCTTCAAACTAAAAGTTTCCTCGTGACATTCAGCATCATTTTAGATTAGTGCTGGGTGCCTAAGCGCCTTAAGAAAACTTGTATCCTGGACTTTCAATGGCATTAAGACCAAATTTCTAAAATATTGCTAATATCTCATGAAAACATTTAGGGCCCTATTTCCTGTCCGAATCCATTTTTGCTAGTTTAACAACGAAAAAAAAAAAAAGGGTTGTACCTAGTCACTTAATCAGCCATGGGTGTTTTGGGCGTAACGTGCAATAAACCAATCAGAGTCTCATCTCCCATTCCCTTTAAAAGCTAGTTGCGCTCACGCCATGGTGGATTCCCTATTTACATGGCAGAATATAGACATCCTCAACCTGACGAGTCAGTTTAAAGTCAGTTTAAGCCAATTTAATTCGTCATTACTGTAAATAAGTAATTCTGATACATGCAATGACTATCCATTATGACATGTAGGCACTTTTATCTTTATGTACACAATAATAATCTGTTGTGCATCCTTGTGTGTAAAATAAGCAGAGTGGAGTGTACTTGCCCTTTAAATTATACAAAAAATACTGCTCTATTGACTTTAGACCAGGATTTTGTTGGTCAATGGCGCAGTCGTTTTCAGTTGCCTCAAAATAGCAACACACCACCAATGCGCCTGAACACAACTCGTTTTCAGACCAGGACGCCCATGGGCAAACAGATGGGCGCGAGTGCATTTGCTATTTAAACAACGGACGTGAAAATGATAACTGCGTCAGGTTGAAACTAGCAAAAAATTGTATGATAGGGCCCTATATATGTCACTTAAAGGAACACTCCACCGTTTTTAGAAATAGGGCTTATTCAACTTATTTCCTACATTTAGATATGTGGGCAAATGCATTTTTGTCTCAGTGCATGCATTGTTTTAGTTTGGCAGGGTCGACGCTAGCTTAGCTTAGCATAATGAATGGAATCCTATGTTGCCAGCTAGCATGTCCCGAGTAAAAGTGATAAAAAAACTCCCCAAAAAACCCACCTTACTTCTTGTGGCCTGCGTATTCACAACGAAGCACTGCTACTTGGGCGCAAAGATATCACTCAACACATGCACAACATACGCCGGTATGTTGACGGAAGTTTGGGGATTTTATGTGTTGCGTGATATCTCTGCGCCCAAGTAGCAGTGCTTCGCCTGTGGTTCCCCATAATATAGTCCCAAGTTAATATCTGCCTAGGAAATCGCCTAGTCTTAATCTGCATCGCTATTTGTATTCGTTGTGAATACACAGGCCACAAGAAGTAATTAGGTGGGGGGGGTTTTTTGGATCACTTTTACTCAGGACATGCTAGCTGGCAACATAGGATTCCATTCATTATGCTAAGCTAAGCTAGCAGCGACCCTGCTTAACTAAAACAATGCATGCACTGAGACAAAAATGCATTTGCCCACATATCTAAATGTAGGAAAGATGTTGAATAAGCCCTATTTCTGAAAACGGTGGAGTGTTCCTTTTATAGTAATATAATACCGGTTACAACAATAATAGCAAATAAAGACTTCCATTGGGATGAATCTCTATGTCCTTTTCAAAAAGCCTCCTCAAAAGTGGCTGCCGATGGTGATCACGAAGGCGGTTAGATTTTTGGAACTTTTGGAATCGACTCTCAATTCCCAACGCCTCAGAATTGAGGACCGATTCCTTTTGGAATGGCTCACATTCATGTCTGGAACGCCGTTTCATAAAACAATCAATTATTTAAACAAATGTATATTTGTTTCAATGAGACATTGGCTTAGCAATGGATGATCGTTGAACAGACAATTATACCACCGACTCTACAATGTTTGAGTCACAAGTGTTTATTAGTATTTATCAGTCACCTCTATAAGTCACCTTCTATTTGCCGAGTTCTTCTCAGTAATACGATCTACAGCAGTCTCATGTGAAACAAAAGCATTGATCACAGAAAGTCTGCCCGCCGTGTCATTTAATATCAAAATAAAAGCTTGCCTTTCATCTCAGCTTATTCACTGAGACCTGTCCCACGCATCCACTTACACTGGCTCAATTTGGTAGATGCAGCCCCTTCCCAATCAATCTCTTTGAGCGAGCCCTCGCGTCCAAAATAAGATGGCTTCATTTATAAGATCGCCTAACACGGGCAACTTGATTGGGACACACAACTGCCGCCTCCTGTTGAGATCACACACTTCAAAGAAAACACACAAGACGGATGGTCATTTGCATGACATACATATTTATGAACCCTCCTTCTCCATCTCACTAAACTCAATAGAGCTTGAGAAGCTCACAGGCAGCTCTGACACAAAGTCACGCATGATACGGATCGCAGAAAGCCACCGAGCCACGTCTTTTTGTGGGTCCTATATGGGTGACGTGCTGTACGTGAATGCATAACAGGGTTTACTCAAGAACACACAGAATCAGCGATCCGCCGCTGAAGTGCATTACCATTTTGATGGGTGCGTTGATGAGGATGGTGATTACAATGATGGTGCTGTTTATGGTGATTGCTCTCGGGTGTAATCCTACAGGCCTCTGCTCGACGTGAATGAGTGGCGGGATGGGCAGGAGGAGGTGGTTGAGATCTATTCAGGGGTGGTGGATGGGGATTTAGATAGGACAGGGGCGGATGGAGGTCATAACAGCGATGCACGCCTAAGAGCTCATCAGCCGTTTGCATCCACCATATAGCAGAATTTCCAGACACGTCGCAGAATATCGCAGCTATGATTCACCTTCTGTTAGTTACACATAGATATAAATAGCACTGACATGAGAACGTATGAAATGCCATAGGACGTATGGAAAAGACTTGAACTGTGACTAAAATAATAGAAATCTCTTAATCCAGCGGCTTCCAGGGGTCCAGAAATGGAAAAGCTGATGATGATGATGATGATAAATTAAATATTCTTAAAATAAAATATTGTTTAATAACATTATTGTTTAAGAACAAAATAAAACCAACAACAATAAAAATAAATTAATATATTGTTAAACAATATTTAATAAAACAATTAAATAATAATAATAAGCATTTATGATATTAATATTATAGATAAATTTGACATTATTAATGTTTCATTCTGCTACCTAAAGAGTGGTTAGAACTTATAAGATTATTTACAATTATTTTATTCTATTGCCAACATAATTTTATACTTCTCATTTGGGTTTATACATCTAACAGTATATATATGAAATATAATATATGT